>JALMQS010000063.1:2164795-2523178 GCA_024734495.1 Forficula auricularia | reverse complement strand
TGATAGGTTTACAAAATGGCTAAGCTCCATATGGGGATTCCAGGTAAAGTGCAGAACAATACAATTAATATAATAACTATTAATTAATAAGTTGTTGTAGGGAAATAAGGACAATAGGTTATGCAAGTATTTTTTATTTTATGCCAACGTTTCGTCAAATTAGTTGACTTCCTCAAGATTTAAATAGGAAATATTTTCAATCTGTGCCTATATGTGTTTGCTAAGAATGAATATTTATAAAATGACAAATATGCAAAGAAATTAATTGTGTTTGAGCCCTGAGGAAGTCAACAAAGTTGACGAAACGTTGGCATAAAATAAAAAATACTTGCATAAGCTATTATCCTTATTTCCCTACAACAACTTGCCAATTTAATCAATTTGGCCTTTGATTAGATCTGGAGTATGCTTTCTGAATGAAAAGTTGACTCTGTACAAAATGCTTGTTCGGCCAATCATGGATACGCTGCTCCCCAAAATATTCCCTTTCGCCTCCAAACCAATTTTGGAAAGGGTCCAGTCAAAAACATTAAGGAAAATGACCATTCCTCCACCTGGAATCCAACAACCATATAATAAGAATCGGACTCAGCCGATGACTTCTCTAAGAGAAAACCTGCAGATAATAGTGTTAAAAAATTCGAAAATAATGCGCAATCAAATCTGATCCTCTAATTAACGAACTATCTCCGGATGTGAAACTTCATTTCTCATTTAGTGCTCTTCATTTCATCATCATTCATTTTGTTTTGTTTTGTGTTTTTTTTCTTTTTTTATGTTAAAAAATAAAAAGTATATGGTGTTTTTTATCAATTTTTCCCCCTACCAAAATAAGGAGTAAGAAAAATATGTAATAAATTAAAAATAATGGACATTCGATGGTGAGGCTTTCTGGGCGTCGAGGTCGAAGCTACTTTTTTTGTAATTGTAAAACATTTGTTGTATTTGATAATAAAGGTCATTATTTATTTATTTATTAATTTAATCAATGGACATAAATAATCAAAATAATAATAACTATTATAAAATAATAATTAAGAATTTACTTTCACTTATAGGTATAAAGTATTGGATGAGTGAAATATTTAGCTTGATACTATTTCGGAGTGGTTCATGCAGGGACGTATGTAAGGGGTTTTCAAGGGTTCAATCGCCCTTCATATATATTTTTAAGGAATTTCGGGGCAGCTTATCTATCTGGTTGATATTTTAAAAAATCTTTTCTATTTCTGCATAGTGACAACGTTTGCCTACTAAATTTTTTAATTAAAAAAATTGTTAATAATGAGATTAATTTCGAATAAAAATCTTTTGTTTTGTTAATATTAATAAAAAGAATATTGAGATAATTTTTTCTCATTACAAAAACATTTATTTAACACAAAAACAATTTCAAGAAATAGAGTTGGAATTCTACACTAGTGCTTTTATTACGTTTGTACCGAACTTCGCCCCTTTTACTTTCACATTTATATTCAATAGAATATAATGGCAGAGTATTGGGATGGCCTATCTGGGCCCTGACTCTTTGAGAGCTTGTATCTCAGAGATGAAAAAAGTTAATTTCATTTTGTAACTTCTAGCCCTTAATAGTTGGAAATCGGATTTAGGACATAGAAATTGTGATCCCCAGAGGCCAAAAAGGGGTCCAAAATCCATTGGTCAGTGCGTATGTACGAATGTAGGTATGTACCCCCCTGCGTTTCGCAACCATAAGTCTCAGAGCTTCGAAATTCGAAACTTAAGCTCGATACAGACTAGAAAGAGTACAGCGAGCTTTTTGGGCTGGAAACTCAGAAAACCGAAGTGGACATAAACATGAAAGATTTTTTTCTCTTTATATTCTCCAAAAAACGGCTCAAACGATTTTTTAAAAATTAGTGTATTTATCAAGTGTCATGAGTTATTAGTTGTCAAATTTTTAAAAAATCGTTGGAGCCGTTTTTGAGAAAATAAAAAAAAACGAAATAAAGGAAGGGGATGTAAATTGGTAGTGACGCGCGAACTTCAAATAAATGAAAATGTGAAAGTTGTGTGGTGAACACATCAGTTGATTCACATTTATGTTTTTGGTCATTTTATTTTAATAAATACAAAAGCTATTTTTAAATTGTAGGCTCTAAATGCGAATCTTTAAGAGCAGGTCGAGTGGGGCATTTATCATATAATTTTTTGCATTCATTTAACTAGTATATCAATTGAAAAACTGAAAAAATCAATGTGTTAGTAGTATATATATCTTTAGTTTAATATCACATATCTATCTTTCTCGTCTCAAGCGGCTATACTGGATCCATAACCAACAACATTTGGAAGATTAGACTAGTATTTCTCAAGCTTGTTGGTCCTCGACCCTCTTGAAAATTTCAAAGGATCCTCCGAAGAATGGATTTGAGTTTAAAAACATTCCGGAGTGGGTTTTAATTTAAATTCACGAGTTAATTTCTTTTGTTATATTGGATTGAAACACTCATTATTTTCATTAATAATTAATAATCAATTAATAATCAATTAATAATTAATAATCTTTCAAAATTTTTGGAACATCTTTGATCAAAATATGTGTATATGTTTCAACATTAATTTAACTAAGTTTATTAAACATATTTTAAATTTATAAAATAAATATTTGAAAAAAAAATTGATCCGTTATCAATTTTTCTGCGACCCACCAAATATTTTTTTACGACCCTTTTGAGAGTCGCAACCCCCACTTTGAGAATCACTGTTCTAGAACAAAGATCTAGTTTAGATTGTGCTTTATAACTTCAGAAGATTTATAAAGAGAAACAAAGAGGTTGTCCTCTGGTTGATGCAAATAAACATACACACATATATATCGAAATTATATATCTGTATATATATTATTTATTTGTTTGAGACTATAGTTTCAAAGACTTGGCCTTCATCATCAGTCTTTTTTAATTATAAATATTATTTTTCATGGGGTCAATATCATATGGATATTGAAAATTTTCGATCTTTACTTAGCTAGGAGCCAGTTAAAATTCTGTATTCTGTATATATGACTGTTGGTTTATTTGCATCAAACAGAGGACAACCTCTTTGTTTCTCTTTATGAATCAAAACAAAAACTTTTCAATTCAGAAGTTTTGCCTAAAAATGTAGGGAATCATCCTATGGAGTGATATCGAGTGTTGTAGCTAAATGGCTAAAATTTGGTACTTGATTAAATCTTTAATAAGTTCACCTCATTGGCGAATTTCATCTCTAGCTTAACAAAGAGAAACAAAGAGGTTCTCTCTGCTTGATGCAAATAAACATACACACATATATATCGAAATTATATATCCTTATATATAATATTTATTTGTTTGAGACTATAGTTTCGAAGACTTGGTATTCATCATCAGTCTTTTTAAATTATAAATATTATTTTTTATTAGGTCAATACTGTATGGAAATTGAAAATTTTAAATTTTACTCAGCTGGGAGCCAGTTAAAATTGAAATCAACTGGCTCCCAGCTAAGTAAAGAACAAAAATTTTCAATATCTATACGGTATTGACCCCATGAAAGATAATATTTATAATTAAATAAGACTGATGATGAAGACCAAGTCTTCGAAACTATAGTCTCAAACAAATAAATATTATATATACAAATATATAATTTCGATATATATGTGTGTATGTTTATTTGCATCAAGCAGAGGACAACCTCGTTGTTTCTCTTTGTGAATCAACATTTCTGTTACTCTCGGCAAAACAAAAACTTTTCAATTATCTCTAGCTTAAAACATTCGTTGACAAAAAAATAAATCTGCAACGTATTGAGTTTTACAACAGTTTTTAGGTTTTAATTCAACCTCTCTACCTTAATACGGTTATTTATAATTTTTAATATAAAACATTTCAACGATCCAGCTCGTTGACTACACCCGGTATAACCAATGTAATAAAATAAATTTCGCTCTGCCTTGAGATCAATAAAATGATCTTCTTACTGAGGGAATTACTTATTTAATTACCTGTCTTACGATCGGATTATATTCATTAAATAAATCTTCGATATAGAGGAAGCTGATATAGCTCTCATTTTGTCAAATTAATGGCTGATTTCAGGACTTAAACAATTTTTAAATCAACTTGAAGATTTAATCAAATTGAATAATCAGAAGGGTTCATTAATAGACCCTCTAAATGAGATTAATCAAAAAGTCTCGGTGTATGTGTCGAAAGTGAAAATTACATTATAAACAATTGTAAGATGAACCTTCACCCCCCTCCCCGCCCCCCAAAATACCATCACCATCCCCAAAGCATCGCGTACTTTCTATTCACACTTAAATAAAAATTTATCTCTCCGACCAAAACTCATTTAAAAATAATTGCTCTTATGAATTAAAGAGCATCGCTCTCTCTCTTGAGAGAGAGAGAGAGGTTGCAGCAGAAGTCTTCTTCGCCAGTGAAGGCGAGAGGCCCAGTGGTGATTAATTATTGAAATTTGCTTGAGAGGTGCGGGAGAACTGCTCTGCTCTATGGAGGCATTATTATTAAACAGACCCACCCACGCAAGCACCACAGCCGATGGATGAGAGGAATCGGCAGAAAGTACTGGCGACCAACTTTTCTTCAGTCACCCCCGCCCCGAAGAAAAAGGAAAACGAATTGGCGACACTTTTGAAATTCTTAAACAGAACATGATCCTTCCTTCGATAATCAATTTAATTATTCTGAAGAATTCATATTGGAGATAGAAATAGACTAAGAAATTTCTAAGAAAATTTGAAAAAGTTGTCATCTATTAGATCTGAGATCAATTATCCATAGAGAAATCAATGGGGTTGCATTAAACGAGCAATTCTTGTATGTATGTTGCAGTAAAAACCCGTTTTTTTAGTAAGAACGGGTTTTTAACCGACTTCAAAAAAAGGAGGAGGTTCTCTATTCGACTGATTTTTTTTGTGCCTATGTTAACTCATATCTCCGCCAATTGTGAACCGATTTTGAAAATTTTACATTGGGTCCAGTATACGTTCCGATTGGTCCCATTTTTTTTTCGTAGGTTTTAGACCTTTTTTGTTAGGTTTGTTCAGGACTAACTTCTTTGATTATGAACCGATTTCGATGATTCTTTTTTTATTGGAAAGGGGGTATCTTAGGGATGGTGCAATATTAATTTGGTCAAGTTCTGATGATAGAATCACTATTAATAACATCACTAAAAAGAGAAAAATAAAAATTTTTAAGAAAAAATAAAACCGACTTCAAAAAAATTAAATGCAACAAATAAAATACACTAAAAGGTATAAAATAATTATTATCTTATTTAGTTACAACTAAACGACGAAATATTAGCATGAAATTACTTTTTGAAGTCGGTGCCAAACATATACCTTTTATGAATCGCACTCGACGGATCTTACTTAGTACGTTTGGAGGATATGCTCGCTTATAGGTATAGTTTGTTTGGCGCCGACTTCAAAAAGTAATTTCATGTTAATATTTCGTCGTTTAGTTGTAACTAAATAAGATAATAATTATTTTATACCTTTTAGTGTATTTTATTTGTTGCATTTAATTTTTTCTTAAATTTTTTTTATTAGTTAAGACGCGTTTCATTGAATACTTTTGCGTCAACTTGAATTTACTGATGTTGCTTGAGTTTGGTTCAAAGGTCTAGAATCTTCATTTTTGACGAGTGAAAAAATAATTGAATATTGTAGTTCTTGTCCGAAATCGGATTTGAATTTGAACTATTTTTTAATTTAGAGCTTTTTAACTAATTCAATTTTTTTGCAGTATAAGAAAAATATTGAATTATAAAATATAAATAAATAACTGTAGTAATTAAAATCCTCAAAATGTAGTCTGAATTTGAATTTGATTTATGACGTTGGTGCGCCTGTATTTAGGTAACCTATTGCGCGCAGGAGAATGAAAGCTGCGTAAGAGCTAGGCGAGTCCAGTCATTGATGGAATAGAGTTTACATTCTAGTTTTCCCAATTTGATGCCTCAGTTCCGTTTTATTAATGTGATTTTTCTTTTTACTTTATCCGATGCATGAATTGGTCTCGCGCCAAGCGCGTCTTCAAAGCGTCCTCAGGTAAAGACTACATGGACTTGAAATAGCCAGTGATATCTGATTACTAATAAAGGAATAAACATATTAATATTTTAAATGATTTTGAATAAAGTCTAGAAACGATCCGTTGCAGTTTATTTTACATGCTTTATATTAGCTTCACCTGTATGTATCTATGTGGCTTTTGTTCTGTTAAATCCGCAAGCATTTTTCTATAAAAATAATTGTTTACCTACTCAATTTAAATGAAATTATATCTATATATATAAAATTAAGGTTTTGTCTGTACATTGCTCCAAATCACGCCAAATTTTGATTGCACACTTTTCAAGCAATGTTATGAACGAAAACACCCTCAACAAAATTCCTGTCTGTCTGTCTGTCTGTATGTCTGTTTCAGTGGTTTCAGCGAAAAGTTGCTCACGATTCACGTCAAAACGGCTAAAGGGATTATTATGAAATTTCATGTTTGTATCAGATGTCTTCTAACTTATGTTTTTAGCTATATAACGTTTTGATATTTTGACCGCAAAAGGGGTTTGCGGGGCGCACGAATGAAAATTATCAAATAACTCCTAAACTATTAACTCTATGGCAAATTCTATTATGAGCAAAGTTGTAGGGGATGTGATTTCTGACAACTTTTGTTTAAAAAAATTCCCCCCAAAAACCACCCAAAAAGGGGGGGGTCAAAATATGAAAATTCTTGCTCTTGGACCAAACTCAATCAAATTTTGTATACATAATCTGTGTGACAGTAGAAGGCTAGAAATGCAAAAACTAACGACCCAAAATGGGGGGGGGGGTCAAAAAATGAAAATTCTTACCTTTAGAGCCAACTTAACTAAATTTTTTATACATAATCTGTAGGTCACTAGAAGGCTAGAAATGCAAAAACTGGATGCGGGGTTGGGTGCGGGAGTGGAGTGATAGTGCGGGTGCGTAGGTGGGTTAGAGGATGGGGGTGCGAAGGGGTGGGGGGATGAGGGTGGGGTGAGGGAGCAAGACGGACTAGGGTGGAGCGGGGTGGAGTCCGGGCGGCGTAGTGGGTGTGGGGGTCCGGGGTGAGGGTGGTGCGGGGTGGTGGTGCAGGGTGGAGTAGGGGGTTCAGGTGAGGGCCCAGAGGCGTAGTGGGGTGGTGTGGGAGCAGGTATTGGGCGGGGGGTGGGGGCAGGGGGGGTGCTGGTTTTGTTTCAGGGGGGAGTGCGGTTCGTGGGTTGGGGGTCCAGGGGGTGTGCTCCCTGGCTAGCAAGAGGGCCGCCGATGGCGGGCCTTGCAGCTAGTAATATAATAAATAATAAATTCATTTCATTCTGTTAAATTGAGCAAACTTTTTCTATAAAAATAATTAAGACTAAAAATTAAAAAAATAACTTATATTAAAAAAAAATAAAAAACATGCTTCTAAATAGTACAAAATAATGTAATACTTTAATCAAAAAGCGTGGGGCACTTTGTCGAAATTAATTAATTCATTTTCAATTTTTTATAATAATATTAATTCAAAAAATTTAGAATAGAGTATTAAGAAATTTCCTAGGAAATCGATTTTGCTTCCATTCCCTCTTACTCTATTGTCAGTCTGTATTTTTTAAAAGAAAAACTCGAAGACAACCGTCCCTTTCCTTTTTTCTTTTTCTTTTTCTATCTTCCTTCTAATGTAGACTAATGATCGCAACCGTTTCCCTTGACTTCTGCCAATTGTTTCTTGCTCTCTCTACTCCCTTTTTATTCCACTTTCTTTTCTAAAACACTCACTAATTGTATTAATTTATTGTTTGACCAAGAGGTCAATTAAAAAAATAATCCTTTTTTTGTTTCTTTTTCTCATTAAAATATTTTTAAATATAGCAATTAGACTAATATATGCTCTATTCTTCAAGTCTTGTGTCTTAAGATAGGGTCCAATGATTCCTCTCTACTTTTAATAAATTGTAATTTGTTTTACTTTTTCAGGTTTCGACAACAGCTGCGTTTTCTGATTAACAGACTTAATACGGTGGATTTGATCTGTGGAATTTACATTCTCCGTTTCTTTCTCCAAGTCTTCAATTTGAAGGAAAACATCTAGCCAGGTAATTAATTATCTCTAATCTCTTTTGAACTGTATAAATAAACATTTTACCAGATTGGGTCACACATTTGTCTGAATCTAAACAAAATTGTTTTTAGTGAAAGCAAAGATTTTTTGAGTTTCTTTTTTTTGAAAAAAGATGGAAATTATTTCAAAAATCAACCCAGATCTATAATATTAATAAATGAATTTAACTTTTAAGGACCAATCATAGATTTTAGAGAAAATATTTTTACATTGCATATCAGAGAGGTTCGTCCCCTTAGAATCGAACCCAAGCGCTCACTAAGCTTGCCGGGCCGTAAGCCAAACCCTTAAGACAATTCTCTCTCTGACATGCAACATATAAGTATTATAGCTAAAGATTTTTCACTCCCTTCAACTCAAAGGGAATAGTGAAAATTCCTGCTAAACTGAAAAAAGTTTTCAGCGAGGGGCTCTTTAATTTTACAGTGAAATCAAATATTTAAGTATCTTTTTGAGTGTCTTTTTTTGAAAAAAGATGAAAATTATTTCAAAAATCAACCCAGACCTATAATATTAATAAATTAATTTAACTTTTAATCTTTAGCTATAATACTTATATATGTTGTATGTCAGGAGAGAGATTTGTCTTAAGGGTTTGGTTTACGGCCCGGCAAGCTTAGTGAGCGCTTGGGTTCGATTCCTAATGAGACGAACCTCTCTGATATCCAATGTAAAAATATTTTCTCTAAAATCTATGATTGGTCCTTAAAAGTTAAATTCATTTATTAAAATTGTTTATGTTTTTTTATATATAATTGTATAAAACTATTGCATTCTTTTGAAAAAATTTGCTAAAAGTAAAAAACCTGCAAAAATAAAATACTGGCTTATTGCTTTACGACTCCAAACGTTTCGGGAGAAATTCTCTCTTTATCTAGTTATTTATCTATTTATTCAAATATTGTATCTATAGGGCCATCCAGTCCCTTTAATGCATCATTTTAGACCTTTTAAATTACAAAAAATACATGATTTGATAAAAAAAAAATTATTCTATATCGAATCAGGAAATTGACCCCATGAGAAATAACAGATAAAATATTTATAATTAAAAATACTCATGATGAAGGATAAACCTTCGAAACATAAAATAAAAGTAAAAATATTTTTTGGAAAAATTATTATTTACTATGAGTTGTTTACTAGGTCACTTGTTACACAAGCAAAAATTAAAAGAGAGAGTTTTCTCAATATATATATATATATATATATATATATATATATATATATATATATATATAAAATAAAGTAAATAACTCATAGTAAATAATAATTTTTCCAAAAAAAATTTTACTTTTCTTATATTCAAATATGTTTAACCTTGCACCAACACCAGACTCTAATAATTATTAACCTTCGAAACTATATCTCAAACAAATAAATTATAAATATACCCAAAAAACTAGGTGGGACCCAAGGTTCTATTTTGTATACTTTGTAAATAAATAATTAAAATTTTCAAGATGAGAATTCTTACTAAGAACAATTTTTGACTTTTGAGCAACTGAGAGGAGTTCATAAGCTGGAGCTTTTAGAACAAACTAGAACTGACTAGTAAGAGGCCGGACAAAGCGGGCTGCTCAACTTTTTTTAAAATTTATTTTCCAACCCAAAAAGATCACAAAGAATCTACAACAGTCATTACAAATATCATTCATGTGTGCAATCATAATCTCTGGCTAAATAAATATCGTTTAACTAGTTTTATATAGGATAGAAAAAAAATACGTTGAAAGAGATCGTTTCAAAATGTATTATGTCATTGAAATTCGATCGACCATAGTTTGGAGTCAACTTTTTTGTTTGTTTTTTTCTATTGTTCTATTGATTGGTTTGTTTGATGAAATGATTCGGATTATTCGTTTTTCAAGTCTTAAAGTAGAAACTTTGGAGAGTATCAAAGGAACCCATGAGGGATGAGGGTGGAGGGGGAAATATCTATCTCCATTGTGGAGGATATGGTCGTTGACATGCGAGCACGAGGATGACAATGTCCTTGTTTCCAAAAGTAAATCAAGAATAAAGTCGGAAAGAGTGATGCTATAAAAGTTGAAATTGTGATTGTTCACGCCCTTTTTGTTCTTTTCCCCCTCTGTCATTTTTTGCTTTTTGCTTTTGCCTCTTTATTCCATTTTGAAGTTGAAAATTCTTCATCTCATTTGGCTTCGCTAGATAAAAATGAAATTGAGAAGAATAAAGTTTTCATTTTTCTTAACAACTTATTCTGAATTGCAAAACTATTTTTCTTGCTATTATAAAAGAGTGTTTATAATAAATTAATTAAGGTAGTTGTTTCGCGACAATACTAGCAAAAAGTTAATGCTAGAGTTTATAGAACAGACAATAAGGATTCATAATTCATAAGCCCAAAACTTTTTGCTGTTTATGTACCACTACTAGCCAATCCCGTGCTCGTTTGACAGATCTGGCAACACTGTCCGATCTTGTATATATTTCATCATAGAAATGTCATATAAAGTAGATTATAAAGGAAGATTTATAAAACAAAAAGTTCTTAATAAGCGATTGAAAGCTGTTGCGACATTGGCTGAAGTGAAAAAACGTCAAAAAAATTACTAAAGTTAACAGACTTTTTAGGATAAATAAATGCATTGTTGCCAGCTTGTTTTTAGTGTAAATTTGTCTATAAACATTTTTCATTATTTATTAATTATTATATCAGAAACTGTGTTGTAACTATGAATTACAATTTTCTTAAAAAATGTATTAGTTATTGTTTAATGATGGTTTAGTTTTTTGTAACAAATTATAATTAAGTATGTATGTAAACTTTCCGATATCACGTATAGTGCAATGTGAAACAGTCCGAAAAACTCTATCTTTGGAATTTAATATCACTGGAACTATATTGTTCATAAATTTCGTTTTGCCACCAATCGATGCTGAAGTATTTAAATAATAATCTGTCTAAATTTCAAAAAAATCATAAGAAACCCTATATGGTGAAACAACTACCTTAGCTGACTAATTTCCACTCAAAATCGCTACTCAAAATTCATTTTCTTTTTCTCAATTTTTCATGCTCTAAAGGGGCCCATACTTTCTCAAACTATTTGCGCAACGTTGTGTTGCATAATTACATCATTCATACCCTTGTTTAAATTAATTTTTCATTCTTCAGGAAAATCCCTGTATATTGCAATAAATTCTTTCCAAAATTCTCTATTCTGAATAGTTGTCATGGTCACTAGTGAACCTTCCACCAAGAAAACCGGCCGATAACTGAAATATATCGCAACAGCCTGTGTTGTCCAATTTGTTTGACAATGTATGGGCCCCTTAAATAAGGTACTTAATTATTTGTTTTTTGTTTTCTAATTGGTTTACTTCGGAAACTAAGTCTATTTAGCCAGTTTCTATTGAGTATGTTAGTTTTATCATGTGTTAGTGAGGGGGCCGAGTTTTAGTTGGTCATATTTTTATTCTGCCCCGAGCAAGGCTTGAACTAGTGCCTCACACTCTCCAGGATCGTCATCAAGACGATGCAGAAGCGGTTGCTCCAATCTACTCGGTACTTGACTCTCTGGTACTTTATTAAATACTATCGAATTTTTAGGCTTTGTTTATATCAATGTTTGTTCGAATTAATACAAATATTTATAATTTAAAAGATTTTGTTTTGCCGAGAATATTAGAGTTGTCCTCTACTTGATAAAAATAAATATATATACCAAACATATCTATCTCTCTATCTATATTTATAAAATTAAGGTTTTGTCTGTACATTGCTCAAAATCTCCGAAAATTTTGGTTATTCACTTTTCAAAAAAGTTATGAATGAAAATCCCCTCAACAAAATTCCTTCATGTCTCTCTGTCTGTCCTTCTGTCCACAGTTTTCACAAATTTTGGATGTACACATTTCAAGCAAAGTTATGAAAGAAAACATCCTCTTCTAAATTTATGTCTGTCTGTCTGTCTGTTTTCTGTCTATCTGCGCAAATTTTGTTCACAATTGGCATAAAAAAAGGCTGGAGGAATTTTTATGAAATTTTGTATTTGGATAACATGTTTTTAGCTTGAAATCATTGGTTTAGAACATTTTGATGTTATGATCCCAAAAAAGGGTTAGTGCAGGGGCACTAATGGTAAATTATCAAATAGCTCTTAAACTATTAACTCTACTCAAATTCTGTTAGAAGTAAAAGTTCTAGAAAAAAAAACCTCCAAAATGGAGGGAGGGTCAAAATTGAAAAGCTAAGGCCTTTAGACCAAACTCAACCAAATTTTTGCATACATACTCTGTGAGCCGAAGGCGGCTCTCGCAGCTAGTTATAAATATGAAAAGAAGACATCTATGTTTAATTAAAACAGGCATTAACACAATTTTTTCAAAATTAAACATCCTCCATTTTTAAAATTAACAGCTCATAAACTAAGGCCCGGTATTTCAATGTCCGTTTATTCTTGAGATTAAATTTAAGCAGAGCTTTTTTCAGCTCCCCGTATTTCAATTATATTTCAAGCTTCACTTAACTAAACGCAAGAATTGTGACATGTCGACTTAGCAACCATGCTTTCGGAAAAATCAACCAATAGCAGTCATTCAAAATAAGCCCACTTTCTGAGGTTAACAAAATTTATATTTGTTAATTATGCGGTTAACATGGTGGCTGCCATGGGAACCAATCTCAATCTTAGGATTAAGCATTCGATCATCACCCAAAGCAGCGTTTAGAGATTTCAGAGATTATTCTTCGGATCAACTCTTAAACTGACACACCTAAAAATGATAAGCCAAAGATTAAGACTAATCTCAAGAATAAGCGGACATTGAAATACCGGGCCTAAGAGTCTTTGATATATGTTTATTTGCATTAAGCAAAAGACAACCTCATTCATTTTTCTTTACAATCATTTATATTAACCAGAAAACACATTTGTTTGTCTTTGTTTTGTCTTGTTCCTTAAGCGACGCCCATTATATATCTTCTGTCTTCTATTGAAGATTTGTGATTCTTTTGATCTCAAAGTGTTTCATCAAGTTTATCTTGATCTTTTTACCGGCAGCTTGTAGTGCGGCAATGACAGGGGTGTGAGTGTATTTTCCGAATTCAAGTACCTTAACTCTTGGAGGTCACCGATCGTCAAGAAGTTAGAAACATGACACCAAAAGCGACGATGTAATTTCCGTCAACGAGATTGAGACGTGCTCCTGGCTTTTAGATGGGGTTGAGGGCTCGAAGATGGGACAGGTTGTTGGGGCGGGAACCTCTCTAAAGACTGTCTGTCTAATCTAGGGCAGTGCTCTCGTGCGTGGGGAATACTCCTCTAGCCACCCATTTAGGATTTCAGAGCAAAAGACAGAAAAAAATCATCTCAAAAGAGATTTCTTTCTTTTTTTTGTTTTAAGAAAAATCAAGCTCTTTTTTCATTTATTTATTTACTTATTTATTTGAGAACGTTCTTATAAAGGATTTTCGTATTATGTTGATTAGTAGCATTTAATAAAGTCAATTTAAAGTTCAAAGAAGAAAATGATAAATTATTTATCTATTTATTATTATTTTTTTAATGGATATTATGCAACCGAAAAATAATATATCTTGTCGCTTTTTGTATTACCCGAGGGTGAACCGCGACCTAATATCGTATACACCTACTTCCACTTCTACTTTCATTTCCAAGTAGAAGACAATAGATGAAAGGGCTATCTAATGAATTCCAACATAATTTCACATAATTCCAAAGACGATGTACACCTAATTCCAATCGCGGTTCACCCCTCTGTATTACTTAATAAGCTAAAAAGTAAACAAATAAACTGCAACACATCTCTGCTAAACTTACTTTATCCATAGCCACGAGAAATATTACCTTTAATTATTAAGGAGGTTCGGGACTGCTTTATCATTTTTATAAGAAAATTCTCAAATTTTTACCATCGAATCATTAATGCATTAAATATTTATTACTGAAATTTGAAGTTGATCGTCTGTCTCATTACCGAGAAATAAATGATTGAAAATTATCCTTTTAACATGGAAGTAAATGGACCGAACTTTTAAAAGGGCTATAACTTTTATACAAATTATACCATTTTCAACAAATTTATACAGATAAATAATTCAACTTTTATGAATCGAATGATACATTTTTCAACAGATTTCACAGTCTAGTTAATTATTTATTCATAAATGTAAAAAATAAAAAGTTATTTGCAGCCAACAAAATATGTCAAAATCACTAGAACTCCAGGTATTTGTTGAAATTGTTTTTGAGTTAAATAAATGTTTTTATAGTGAGAAAAAATTTATCTCAATATTCTTTTTATTAATATTATCAAAACAAAGATTTTTATTCGAAATTAACCTCATTATTAACAATTTTTTTATTAAAAAATTTGGTACGCAGACGTTGTCATTCTGGAGAAATACAAAAGATTTGTTTGAAGATAAACTAGATAGATAAGCAGTCCCGAACTCCCTTAAGATAAAAGAATTTGGTCTTTTTGTAAATACTTGCTTACTTGTAGAGTAAAGTACTTTAAAATGTAATTTTCCTAAGAACTTTATATAGCCTTTTTTTAGGTTCTCAGGGTTCTTAAATATAATATTAAATTTTATCAAAATTGGTTAAGGCATTTTCAAGATATTTAGAAAGACTAAAGAAGTACTAATGTTTATGAACCGATATGTACCAAAAACTAATCAGCCCCTCATTTTGTTAAAGTAATGGTAGGTTTTCAATTCATTTCCATCGGTTGAACGGGGTGGAAAAAACATCCACGAAAAAAAGGGTATCACACCCTACGAACTAAATGAAAAAAATCGCATTTTTTGTCCCTGGACAGACCCCATATAATTAATTTTTGACAAAACCGGCACGTGCTAAAATTCAACCTGATTAAATACTACTTTGGTTGAGATCATGGATTTCGTAGTCTCTTCCTGAGGGGCCGTTAATTTCGCAGTGGCTCGAGACCGATTACAATACTTTGCCCATCTGCTTCGCATTTATGGATAAAGTAAAATAAATCAGAAAAATCAAAAATTATATCAGAAGTATTTTCTTAGAGACTGACGGTTAGAGTGATCTTAATGGAGATCTGTTGGAGAGGCAGTCAGCCCAAGGACGATGAAAAAGATAAATAAATTAGAGGAAAAAGTGAAACTTTTTCAAGACTCGTTATGCCGTTTGAGGTTTCGCTAAATTATGCAAAACACACCTATTCGATTGTTTATTATTTTTTACTATAGAAACTGTATAAAAATCTTAAAAAATGATATATTTTGAATAAATTTGCATTTTTTAACCAGAAGATTTGAGCTAGAAGCCTAGAAAATCTACTCAACCAAAACATTCTGTGAAAAACAGGCCATGTTCGAAAAAGTAGTGAAATCTAGTGTGTAGCCAAGTTAAATTCGCCAAGAATAATTAAGTTGAGAGATCTACTATTTTCTCAACTTAATTATTCTTGGCGAATTTAACTTGGCTACACACTAGATTTCACTACTTTTTCGAACATGGCCTGTTTTTTCACAGAATGTTTTGGTTGAGATTTCTCTTCTTTTTGTAAGCTATGAGGAAGCCCGTTGATCTATAGGGCTAGAATTTTTATTTTGGGTGGCTAGCTTTTGCATTTCTAGCCTTCTGGGGGCCTACAGAATATGTATACAAAATTTTGTTGAGTTTGATCCAACTGGCTAGAATTTTCATTTTTGACCCTCCCCTTCCCATTCTGTGTGGTTAATTTTTGCATTTATAGCCTTCAGAGTGCCCACAGAATATGTATACAAAATTTGGTTGAGTTTGGTCCAACGGGCTAGAATTTTAATTTTTGACCCTCCCCCCATTTTGAAGGGGTTGAAAGATAGAAATTTTGATTTTTGGAATTTTTCCTTTGTTTGTGTTACAAACTCTACAAGCAGGAGAAATTTCATGATGCTGGAATGATTGGAAGTACCCTATAGATTTTGATGGCCTGTCAATGAGTGGGTGCCAAAATTAGCTATTTTCTTAGATCCATATCTCAGAATCTATTTAAGCTATATTATTGAAATTTGGTGTTCGTCTCAAGATGGATTACATAATTACATGTGTATAATTTCAGCTCTGTATCTCAAATGCATTCCGAGACACAGGGGGTCGAAATTGGCTCGAAATGGTTCATGTAAATAGCGCTTGAACTTGAGCCTAAGCACGCTGTGCTCTTTGATTATTTCTCAGCATTCGAAATACCAATATTTCAGGTCAAGAACCCACTTTCTCCGACTTTTTGTTCTCAAGTTATACTGGGTACAGAAAGACACATACACAGAAAAAAACCATGGTTGAAAATTATTTTTCTTCACGTTCCAGACATTTTTCAAAACATCGAGAAAAAAATTGAAAATGTTTGCATGAATTCGTCTGCCCCTTGGGCGTACTGAGTACTGAGTAATAATAATTTTTTGGAATGTCATTTTCATTCGTTTAAAAACTTTCAAAATCGTTCCTTCTTCTTTAGGCTGTTTGATCTATCTTATTTATATCTCGTGGTTACTTAGTGAAACACGTCATATCAGGCAATGCCAATGTATTTCAAAGACATATTCCTTTAATCATTATTAAAATAATATTATATTATTTTACAGTATGTTGAAATACTTCTTCCTGTGCTATAGGTACTCGATTCCAAGCTTTGGCGATAACTAGAGTATCCTCTTTAGAGTAATTTTCTTTAAGAACTTTTCACAGAGGTAGTTTTCAAATGCCTCCCTTGGATTTTTATTCGTTTCAACATTTGTTATGCTGCTAGCTTGCTATAACAACAAAACGAATTTTTCTATGTATATGTTTATTCGTATCAAGCACAGGACAACTTCATCAATTTCTCTTTATGAATCAATAATGCTACTCTTAACAAAACAAAATCTTTTCATAAATTTTTATAATTTTTCTAACTGATATAACAAAGAATAATTGACCTATCAATGAGAATTGTTTTGACCGCGCTTATTTTAAAAATATATTTTATCACGAGACTACTGCGGATTATGCTATTGAAGTCTGTGAGTCTTAAGTCTGGACCAAGAGAGAAAAAAGATGTGATCCACTTAGCTACAATCCAACGTCATTTTACGTATAGCCCGCTAGACATTCGGACGGATCACGGTGATCCAGACTTAAGACTCCACAGACTTCAATAGCATAATCCGCAGTAGTCTCGTGATAAAATATATTTTTCAAATAAGCGCGGTCAAAACAATTCTCATTGATAGGTCAATTATTCTTTTGTTATATCAGTTAGAAAAATTATAAAAATTTATTTAAGATCATTATTTCAAGTTAGAAATATATAAGTTCAAATATTATTTTCACTCAATATTTGACTAAAATTCCCTACAGTTGATTCGTGATTGAATCAAATGTAGAAAACATTCGGTTAAAATCTTTTTCAATTACTAATTTTTTTATTGCTTATTATACTGCATATTTTTCGTTTTTTTCTGCATATTTTATGGTATATTCGAGCTATTTTCGCAACATAAATATCCGGTCGTTAGCTCTGCCTAGCTTCATGACCCTCATTTTCATGAAAAGTAACACTCCAAGGCGGGCCCTTGTACATTATGTTTTATTTACTTCTAACGAATTAAAAGATGTTTCTATTAGCTTTTGTTAAAGTTATTAACTTATCTGTTTTTATTTTTAGCATATAATGCTAATTTTGCAACAATTTTCACTCCCCCCAGAAATTTCAATGACGCACTTTGCTTCTTAACCCCCCCACCTGTTGGCACCCCTGCTTTAAATATAAATAAAAATCCAATATTTAATAATTTGAAATAAGATTTATGAACAGCTGAGTTTCAACTAGTATTAGTAGCAGCCTCCTCTCACGTTACTTTCATTAAATTTTTAAATAAATTGAACTCTCTCTGGTTATCTCAATTATCAATAAATTCCAGATTAATTCTTTTCATCGATCCCTTCCCTTTTAGTTGATTCCACCAATATAATTAAAAAGCTTATCCATTTAACTTGGATTGATTTAAAATTCATTACTACATTTAACGAAATTTAATAATTCCAATCTCTCTAGTCCAGCCAAGGATAATATCGACGTTTTATTTGTTTCTATTGAATACCCTTTCCGTCAATTGATCAAAGGGTTTGACCTCACTTTCTCCGTCTCCTTTCACTCTCTCTTTCTAAGGCTTTTTAGCTAATAACCCATATAATTTCTCTCTAAGCACGTCGGATATCCCTTCAAGGTATAATTTAAGTCTTAACCTCAACGTCGCGTAGAGCTTTTATTGTCCTCTTCAAAAAGGAGACAAACCTGGTGTCGTTTTTTGGTTTTAATTGGCCTCCCCCCTTCTCTCTATTCTTTATCCAACTCAAAAGGGCCATATATAGACACTCAATACGCCCCCCGGACGTTTCAAAGATACAACAAAAAGAGTTTACTTCCTTTATTAGCTTTTTTTCTTTCATTTCCAAATCGACTGTTTTTCCGATATCCGAGAAAAATGCTCGATGGTCGTTCCATTCTTGAGTACGTCACAATTTAACAACACACAAATGTATAATACTAATAGATATAAGAGTTCAAGCTACCGATAGAAAAAATAGATTTAAATTTTCTAAGAAAATCACAAGCGGTGTCATCTATTAGATCCAAGGTGGAATGGATTATTATTTTTATTTTATTTCAGAAGGGCTGTTTTTAACCCCTCGAGAATCGAACCCGAGTGCCAATAATAGCAATCCGGGCCAATTGGTTACCTCGTGGCTTGAATCACTAGACCACGAAATTTTACAAATGAAGATTTAATTCTAATTTTTAACCGACTTCAAAAAAGGAGGAGGTTCTCTATTCGACTGATTTTTTTTTTTGTGTCTATGTTACCTCATATCTCCGCCAATTGTGAGCCGATTTTGAAATTTTTTTTGCATTGGGTTCAGTCTAGCTTCCGATTGGTCCCGTTTTTTCATTGGTATTAGACCTTTTTTGTTAGGTTTGTTCAGGCATAACTTCTTTGTTTATGAACCGATTTCAATGATTCTTTTTTTATTGGAAAGGGGGTATCTTAGGGATGGTGCAATATTAATTTGGCCAAGTTCTGATAATATGATTACTATTAATAACATCACTAAAAAGAGAAAAATAAAAATAATTTTTAAGAAAAAATAACACCGACTTCAAAAAAATTAAATGCAACAAATAAAATACACTAAAAGGTATAAAATAATTATTATCTTATTTAGTTACAACTAAACGACGAAATATTAACATGAAATTACTTTTTGAAGTCCGTGCCAAACAAACTATACCTATAAGCGAGCGGACCCGCCAAACGTACTAAATAAGATCCGTCAAGTGCGATTCATAAAAGGTAAGTATATGTTTGGCACCGACTTCAAAAAGTAATTTCATGTTAATATTTCGTCGTTTAGTTGTAACTAAATAAGATAATAATTATTTTATACCTTTTAGTGTATTTTATTTGTTGCATTTAATTTTTTTGAAGTCGGTTTTATTTTTTTTTAATTTTAAGGCCGTAGGAACAACGCACCAAAAAAAATGATTTAATTCTTTGAGTGAAATATTTAGTTGACACTTTCTTGTGATTTTCGTAGAAATATATATTTCTCAAAAACTGAAATCCATCTACTTACTTATTTTTGGAGAGTTTTCAAATTGCATAAATTAAGCCTTTGGGAAACAATACACTATTTAAAATACTTATTTGTTTTTGAAATTTTTTCTCTTATAAAGGATCCGCTCAAAATAAAATGTATATTAATTTATCAGGATTTATTTAATATATAATAATAATAATCCATTAACTATAAATAATTACAATAAATAAATTGACACCTTCTGATGTGGCCATCCACTTGACTTTAACATACACTTCTGGTTGAGTTTGGTACACGGGCCTAGATTTTAATTTTTTTTCAACCTCAAATCCCATTTCGGGCGCTTTTGTTTTTGCATTTTTAGTGTGCTAGGGCCCACTGATTATGTATACAAAATTTGGTTGAGTTTGCTCAAATGACCTAGATTTTTATTTTTTGACCCCCCCCTCCACCTAATTTTGGCGCCAGATAAAAAGATATTTTCGTTATTATAGTTTCATTTTATAATATATTTCATTTTTCTTGTTTTTTTAGTTTGAAAATATTATAATTTTAAATTTTAACCCCTCCCCCCTTAATTTTGTGTTGATATGCCCCAAAACTATGTGTGAAATTTGGTTTTGATATTAACACTAATTTTTGAGCTAGCTTTTCCACAATATTTGGTAACGAACAGAATAACAAATCTAACAGACATTTTGACAAATCAGTTATTATCTCAAAAAATATAATTTTTTCGATGTTCACTTATTAGAACTTTTTTATAGACCTAAATGCCATGGTTTCGACCCATTTTTTTAATCAAAATAGCTTTAGCCGTTTTTGAGATATTAAAAAAAAAACAAAAAAAACAACACTTTTTTCATGAACGATTACAATATTTGCCATACTCTGTATGGTAAAGTAAAAAGTTCAAATTGCCGATAGTAGCTGAGGTATTTAAAGATAGCACTAGAGATTGTCATCTACTAAATCGGAAGTTAGCGATGTCTTTTATAACATTTCAGAAAGTTTGATATCATCCCCGGATATCGACACTGAGTCTTGATCTCCGATAAATATTTCAGGCGGGTTCAGCTCGGAGGTCAGAGTCCGGATTGCATTTTGACACTCGTGTTCAAATCCCAAAGGAGGTGAAATCAAACCTTCTGACATATTATAGAAATTATCCCTAACACTTCGGATTTAGTAGTAGACAATCTCTTGTTTTTGCTTTAGAAATAATACTTATATCTATTATTTTACAACTACATCCATAATGAACCAAATTTCTAACTACAAACAAATTAATTTTTAAAGAGTTAGGTGTTGGTTTAAGGTGAAACATTTTTAATAAAAAGTAAGTAAAAGTTTTCTATGTTAACTCCTGTTGATGGGCTCGTAATCCGAAATATATATACCTTTTTTTTTAATGCAATAGAATGCAAGAAGGGTGCACAAGTAAAGATGCAATTCCTATGGATCTCGAAAGACCCTTGCATTACCGAAGAGAAAGGAAAGTTGATTAAGTGAGAGGGTGTAGACGTAGGTGTTTATGCACTCGGGTTTTGAAGGTTTGAAGATTAAAAGTACTGGGAAAGATGGAGGCTGGGAGAGAGTTCCAGTTCCTTGAAGTCATGGGGATATATGTATTGGCGAATGAAGTGGTCCGGCACTTTTCTAATTTGACCGCGAAAGAGTGTTGGGAGTCGGCAAAACACGTGCTAGGCGCAAAGCATGCTTTGGGGGAGAACTATTGATTTTTTCTCATCAGAGCACCTGCCGTGATAGTATCTATAGAAAAGGGAAAGGGCAGAGACATTTCTTCGATAAGCTAGCGAGTCGAGGGTGTCGGCGAGGGTAGAATCGTCAATTAGCCTGACGGCTCGTTTCTGAATTGCATCCAGGGTAGCAAGAGAATATTTAGAGGTTCCTCTCCATAGATGAGAGCCGTATTCGAGACAGGGCCGGATTTGGGCCTTGTAGATGGTGAGAAAATGTGGGTGCTTGAAAATCGCTTGGACCTGAATAAGTAGCCAATCTTCCTTGCTGCAGATTTCACCACAGAGAAGATATCGAGATAAAACTCAAATCATATATTCATATTTGATTTATTTTTGTGAAACCTACCTTGAAACTTTTACTTACTTTATTTTAACAAACAAATTAATTCTAAAAATATTAAAGTATGTACATTAACTTTAGTAAATACTGAATTAGGCAAAACATTCAGGGCTTACTTACGAAGGGAACGGACCCGAAAGGCATTCCGGCTCATTTTTACTCAATCAAGAACTAAAAGTGCTAAAGAATATAAGTTAACGTTAATTTTTCCAAGCGTTCTGCCTCTTTCCTTTTAGAAATTAAGCCCTGAATACATACGTCTTTGGAGGACATCTCACAACATCCATACTTGACCATGTGGCCATGAACACAATGACATGCACCCTCACAATGACCCAATTATTAAACCGTAGCTTTCAGAATACATTTTAAAGTTCACACTATAAAATCATCTACATTCTGCATATGTAGTTACTTTTTTTGCAACGAAATTTTCTCTGGAGAGAGACGGACTGGTAGAAATTTTAATTGAATGCAATGGAAGGCAGCCCAGAGGTAGTGAGGAAAGAAAAAATTAACACATAAAACAAGGTGTAATTTATTGGAATCCTTCCTCCTTTCCTTTCAAACCGACGTTTCGGAGGATTTTTCCCTCCTTCTTCGGGGTTTCAAAGGGTCAATGAATGAAACAAATAAAATGTTTCCTTGAAATAATTGAAAAGTTTTTGTTTTGCCGAGAGTAGCAGAGTTGTTGATTCACAAAGAGAAACAAAGAGGTTGTCCTCTGCTGCATCAAGCAGAGGACAACCTCTTTGTTTCTCTTTGTAAAATGTTTCCTTCTTCTCTCACAGTAGTGTTCAAAACTTTCTTCATTTTTAACAAAGGCATAGAAAAACAAATTTTTTTCCTTCTTTTCTTAATTAAGAAAATCTTAATTAAGAAATCAAGGATAAAAAGAAAATCTTAATTAAGAAAAAGAAGGAAAAAAATTTGTTTTTCTATGCCTTTGTTAAAAATGAAGAAAGTTTTTGAACACTACTGTGGAGAGAAGAAGGAAACATTTTATTTGTTTCATTCATTGACCCTTAGAAACCCCGAAGTAGGAGGGAAAAATCCTCCGAAACGTCGGTTTGAAAGGAAAGGAGGAAGGATTCCAATAAATTACACTTTATTTTATATGTGTTAATTTTTTCTTTCCTCACTACCTCTGGGCTGCCTTCCATTACATTCAATTAATATGTAGTTACTTTTTACTTTACCATACAAGATATGCTCAAGTATTGTAATCGGGTGCATAAAAAAAATGTTTTCGTTTTTTTGAAATTTCTCAAAAACGGCTCTAACTATTTTGAGCGAAGTCATGCCGTTTTGATCTACAAAAAGCCCTTATGAGTGAACATCGAAAAAAATTATATTTTAAGAAATATTAATTATTAAATACTTTAGACAGTTTGGGCCCTGTGCGGGTGCACCTGTGTCTAGTTAAGGCACTGGCTATGGATTTGGATTCTATCCCATTTAGGAGAATGAAAAAAAGGTAATTAATATTTTAATCAATTAATGAAAAATTGAATTTGAAATCTCATAATTGGAAAACAATATTTCTCGATATATAAAAGACAAAGAGATCAATCGAAATTTACATATAATTTTATACTTCTAGTACGGAAAAAATAATGCGTACTATTTCTGGAATTTTTGAAAAAACAATCTCAGACAAATGGTCATGTAGATTGTTTTTAATATTAAACAATAATATTAGATATTGTATTAATTTAGTCACGATATTAAAAAACAAACAATTATTGAATATTTTTCATTTTTATTATTTCATCATCACGATGTTTCTTTCATAATTTAGACTTCTTCAGGTTTATAGGTTTTATTTAACGATTCATTTTTCGCTATTTTTTTTCTAGCAAAAAATTAATCATTAAATAAAATATTAAAATACCTTTCACTAAATATGTATAATTTTTTCGATGTTCAGTTATTAGGGATTTTTTGTAGAACGAAATTCCATGGTTTCTCTCAATTTTTTTAATCAAAATAGTTTCAGCCGTTTATGAGATATTTCGAAAAAAGAAGCAAAAAAACCGCCACTTTTTTCATGCACGATTACAATACTTAACGATACCCTTTATGGTTTAGTAAAAATTGAGCCAAACCATGGCGTTTTGGTCTACAAAAAAGCTCTAATGATTGAAAATCGAAAAATTACATTTTAAGAAATATTAATTATTTTGTCAAAATGTCTGTTTTTTATAATTCATTTCAAAGTCCCTTTGAATTTTAAGCTTTGTCCTTTCTCGATAATATAGATCAGCACTTCTTAAACTTTTTTCATCCGTGACCCCATTTTGACCGAAAATTTTTTTGCGACCCCATATTATAAGAATAGATATATGCTATATACTATCATTTTTACTAGAAAATCAAAAATAAATTTATAATGAAGCAAATCTTTATAAACATACCGATTGTATATTAATAATATTACTATTTATTAAGGCTATATAATTAGAATTATTAAATCTAAATAATAATGAAATTGATCTGCTCTCGTTCCTTATTAAATAAAGAATCAAACAGGAGTTTATCATCTTCAACATTTTTCAAATTTGATCTGGGTTTTCATTTTATAATCGTCAAATCTGATTTTAGAAATTATTGGAAAATAAATGACAGAAATACCTCGAATTCACTAAACTTTAATTTTTTGGTCGCTGCGCATTATACATTTTTCGTTGATCATTGTTTCATTGTCATTGTTGCCCGACGTTTTGCGACCCCAAAATTCAGTTACGCGACTCAAAATGGGGTCGCGACCCATAGTTTAAGAAGCACTGGCCTATAACAAATTTTTCGCACTCATCTACGACTTGTATTCCCTCTTTGATACTCTGTTTCAAAAATCTAGAGGTTTCTCCAATATTGTGGTCTTTGTTATCGTTTTTGCACCTGTCAAAAACCCTCTCATACATTTCCATATTTACAACAGTGACTTTCTTGTTGAATATGAATTTCTATCCTTGTTTATTTATTTATTTTTTTATCTTAAACGAAGGGAAACATGAATCAGTAGGTATGGCTAACAGATTTAAATAAATTAGAGACAATTTTACTAAACTATCACAATTTATTAAATGAGAATTAAAAACTTGAAATGTTTAATTTATATTATATGTCAGTATAATGTCGTTATAAAAAAATTTAAAAACATTTTTATATGAAACTGGCTATGATAAAAAAAATATATAATAAATTTAATCCTTTAACTACATATCATATTCATACGAGGTTTTTGAAAAATATCATATTCCTATTCGTCCATTATTATTAGTACGTTCATTTTTTGACGTGAATAACTTGTATGCTTTGGGTTATCCTAGTCTGTTTAGGGTGTCACGAAAAGTGAAACGTCTAACAGGCCTGATATCTGCGAAACTAATAGATAAAAAAAAAACTTTGGTAACTTATTTTCTTGAATAGATCAAGCATATGCAAGGTAAAATAGAAAGTTTGGAATTTAGTATTATTTATACTGTAAATTAAAAGATTAAATTTCAATCAGTACATATTCAGTAAAGAACCAATTTTTAAAAGTTCCATTCAGAAGAAAAATTGGATCCTCTATCCAGGTAACCACAATATCCTAAGAATATTCTAAGGATATTCTAAGGACATTTAAATCTTCTTAGAATATTCTGAGGATATTGTGTGTTACCTGGGTAAGGTGTCAGTTTGCCCGTCTGAAAGAGCAGTGTAGCTGTAACTAAATATAAGATATAAACTTGAAATTTACTAGTTGTCTGTAGGTGTTTATTTATTATTTATTTATTCATTATTACAAAAAAAGAATACAAAATAAATTACATTAACTACACAATCTTATATACAGATGAATAAAAATATTTGTTCATGGCCGTAATCCTTAAGGGTTTTTGGTTTCTTGTTGCCTTGCTCCAGTTTCTTCAATCTACCTCTGGACCAGAAATTCCCAATTTTTTTTTGTCTCGTAGACCCCTTGCCATGTTTTCCTGTTTAGGGTAGACCCCCTGCTAAAGAAAATAAAATTTAACTTTTAAAGAAATTTTAATATATTTTAATAGTATATAATATACAGAGCTCGAATATAATATTTATTTTTATATCTCTCCCAAAAATTTAATTTATGAACCACTCCAAAAATGGTGAAAAGATACAAAGGGTCCCCCTTACCACTAATTTTAGAAATTTTTAAGAAAATAAAGTTTACTTTTAAAGAAATTTTAATATATTCTAATAGTATATAATATTTTCAGAGCTCGAATGTAATATTTATTTTTATATCTTTCCTAAAAATTAAATTTATGAACACTTCCAAAAATGGTGAAGTGATACAAAGGATCCCCCCTTACCACTCATATTATAATTTTTTTAAGAAAATAAAATTTTACTTTTAAAGAAATTTTAATATATTCTAATAGTATATAATATTTTCAGAGCTCGAATGTAATATTTATTTTTATATCTTTCCTAAAAATTAAATTTATGAACCACTCCAAAAATGGAGAAGTGATACAAAGGGTCCCCCCTTACCACTCATATTAGAATTTTTTTAAGTAAATAATGTTTTAATTAAAAAAAAATATATTCTAATAGTATATATTATATACAGAGCTCGAATGTAATATTTATTTTTATATCTCTCCTAAAAATTAAATTTATGAACGACTCCAAAAATGGTTAAAATATACAAAGGTCCCAAATATACAAAGTCCCCCTTACCACTCATTTTAGAATTTTTTTAAGTAAATAATGTTTTACTTTAAAAAAAATTAATTTATTCTAATAGTATATATTATATACATAGCTCGAATATAATATTTATTTTTATATCTCTCCTAAAAATTAAATTTATGAATCACTCCAAAAATGGTGAAGTTTGATGTGATTTGTGTACCTGTTGGCGTGTAGAAGAATCCCAAAAATTCTCCTTATCATATAATAATGAATTTTATATATCAAGTATTTTTCAAGCTATACGTTATTTTTACAAATAACACTTTTTTATTATTAAAAAATTATCTAGATGAAATTAAAATTCATGTCCATATTGTCCATATTTAATTGGATAAAATAGAATGTTAAGGGAAAGTAGACAAAAAGAAGTCAATCAGCCCCTCAAATTATTAATCAGAGACGTTTCGTATATAATTTATAGTTTTTTTAAGATTTTAATGATGTACTGTCATATGATTATAAATATTTCTTAATATAATGACACAGCTATACTTTAAATAAATTGTATCGAACATTTTTTTATCCTGTGATTGTTTAATAAAATAATTTTTTAATGAAAGATATTCTGTAAATTCTACTAATACATGCGCTCTCTGGGTTCAATTGTTTTGACAACATTCCAACATTAAGAGCTTGAAAAAGTATAAATTATATATATGAAACGTCGTTCATAATAATATATGATGTTTATTGACTTATTTTTCGTCCCCTTGACCTTATATTTTATAAATCTAAACTTTCTTAATAAAAATCGTTTTCTATCTAAAAATTTCTCTTCAATTAAATTTCAATGAAATTTCGAATTTAATTGTGTCACCAAAAGATCTCAGCTATACTCGTACTCTCGATCTAGATTTTATCTCTTAATAAATTTGTAACAAACGAATTTCCAAGTAAGTTTTCTCCAGACACTACTTCTCCCTCGCTTTTTCAGAAGTCATAATTTAATTAAATTTAATGACTTTGAAAAGAGACCAAGAACTATTTTCCTCTGTATTATATTATCACCTTAACAAAACTTTAACACTTACAAGCAAGTTATATCAATTAGACGAAATATTATCTAGTCAAAGAAAACCTCTTATTCGCGCGCTATAAATTGGGATACTAAACAAAAAATAAAAAATCAAGATCTTATAAAATTCTTTTTTGGAAATATCAGATCATAAATTTAATACAGAAAGAAAACTTTGACCAATAAAAGAGTATTTATTAGATTATCTAAACCAGTGATTTCTAACCTATGGGTAATTAGGGTGGTCCTTATTTTGGGTATTTTCGAATTTTTACGCTGAAAATGTTCACATGGTTCGAAAAATAAGTAAAAATCAACTGGTGTGGTCATCAGACAACTTTCACATTTTCATTTATTTGTAGTCATCGCGATACTACTAATTTACACACCCTTCCTTTATTTCGTTTTTTTTGATTTTCTCAAAAACGACTCTAACGATATTTTTTTAAAAATTAGTGAATTTATCAATTGTCATGAGTTAATAGTTGTGTTAAATTTTTAATCCGATTGAAATAAAGGAAGGGGGTTTGCGCGCCGCGACACTCCTACTTTAAACCCCCTTCCTTTATTTTAATCAAATTAAAAATTTGACACAACTATTAACTCATGACACTTGATAAATTCACTAATTTTTAGAAAATCGTTAGAGCCGTTTTTGAGAAAATAAAAAAAAATCTTTCATTTAAATGTCCACTTCCGGTGTTCCGATTTTACCCAAAAGCTTGCTGTACTATTTCTAGCCTATATCGAGCTTGAGTTTCGAATTTCGTAGCTCTGAGAATTATGGTTGCGAAACGAAGGGGGGGGGGTACATACGTAATATATACGTACATACGTACGCACTGACCAATAGATTTTGGCTCCCTTTTGTCCTCTGGGGACTAAAATATCCGGTTTTATGTCCTAAATCCGGTTTCCAACTAATGAGGGCATCGATTCCTTCCATCTAGAAGTTACAAAATGAAATTAACTTTTTTAATCTCTGAGATACAAGCTCTCAAAAAGTCAGGATCCAGCCAGGGCATCGCAATTCTTCCACATTATATTCTATGAATATAAATGTTAAAGTAAAAAATATCCCACAGGTTTCAAATCTCTATCTCAAATTTTAAAAAAATCGAAAGCCCCAAAAAATTTATTTTCGTTAATTTTTTTTTTCATATATTTTTGAAATAGATCAAACTAAAACTAAATTGAATTCTTCTTTGTAAATCAGTTTGTTTAGTTTAAAGAAATTTTAATGCAGATTTTTAATATTTTTAAATAAAGTTTCCCAGTAAATTATGTTTTATTTAAACCTAACTATAGAAGAAGACAGTGATTTAGAAGGATTCATAAATCAATGTCTAGGCTTAAAATGAATTATTTGAAGATGCACCGAAATATTTATAGTTTATTTTCGAAATTAATTGCTGACAAGAATATATACATATAAAAGGGTGTTTGAAAACATCAACCTCAAGTTTCTTAATAAATAATTAATTAGGAAGGCAATACTTAGGATGATTGATACAATTCATCTCAAGTACTTTTAGTATATTCTAAAACGAGACCATCATTTGTTTTAGCTCATATATTTAATTATTAATTCATACGAGATTCATACTTGGCCCAACGGGGTAAACTTTAATGCTGTCTAATTTCTAGACGGGTAGATAGGGACCTTCCTGACATTTATTTGATTCGAGCTCATTGGAATTTGTGACAAAATATAAATTTTGGGTGTCACCCTGGAGCTTGAGTTTTTTGGAATGATTATATTATTTCAGCAGAAAAAGCTGCTGCTTATAATCTTGGTTTTCTTTTACAGGCCAGGCGATTTTTGAAATGCACTAAACTTTTAATCTATACAAGGCTCAAATTTGGCCCTGTCTCGCATATGGCTCGCATCTATGGAGAGGAACCTCCAAGAATTTCCTTCCTAGATTTAGAGTATAGCTATAGCTTTAATATCTCAACCATTGGTAAAGCTGCAGCGTTCAAGCTTGGTTTCCTATATAGGCCTAGCCGCTAGTTTACTCCCAGTCAAATTCATACACTGTATGATATAAGGGTCAAATTCGTCCCTGTCTCGAATATGGCTCTCGTATATGGAAAGGAGCCTCCAAGCAGTTTCTTGCCACACTGGATGCAATTCAGAAGGGAGCAATTAAATTAATAGGAGTCCCGGCCATAACTAACACAGTCGACTCCCTGGCTCCCCAAAGAACAGTTTCTGACCTTTCGCTGTACTGGAGTTACTATCATGGTGTCTGTTGAGTAGAGGTGAAATCAATTATCTCCCCTAAAGCCCTCTTTACGAGAAACACGCGGTTTTAAAATATCAGCACACATTCGCTGTCAAATTGGATAAAAATCGAACAGGCGCTTTCGCCAACTTTTTTATCCCTATGGCCTCTAAAGACTGTAATTCAATTCCAGAATATCGAAATAATAGATCTGTTTGTGTGTTTGACATCCAAATATTTTCTGATATACAAAGAGAAACAAAGAGGTTGTCCTCTGATTGATGTAAATAAACATATACACATATATATCAAGATGATATATCTGTATATATATTATTTATTTGTTTGATTTAATTGAAAATAAATAAATAAATAATATATATACAGATATATCATCTTGATATATATGTGTATATGTTTATTTGCATCAAGCAGAGGACAACCTCTTTGTTTCTCTTTGTGAATCAACAACTCTGCTACTCTAGGCAAAACAAAAACTTTTAATTTTCTGATATTCTTCATAATAAAGTGATAATTGCCCCAATATCATTAATATTAAATTAACATCTAAATTTTATATAATTTTAACAAAAATAATTTATTTTTTTTCTTGTCTGAAGGGTATAAATGAGAGCAACGGGGTCCAATTCAAGCCATCTTACAGCCTCGAATTTGACCATATCGGTGAGTTTTTTTATAAAATTTATCTTTTATATCGAATTAATATATCTATTTGTGTGTTCGATATCCAAATATTTTCCTTTATTCTTCATAATAACTTAATAATTGCCCCTATATTATTAATAATAAATTCCATTTAATTATTATATAATTTTTCCAATTTTTTTTTTTTTTTTTTTGTCTCAAGAGTACAAAATGAGATCAACGGGGTCCACACCAAGCCATCTTACAGCCTCAAATTTGACCATATCGGTGAGTTTTTTTATAGAATTTATCTTTTATATCGAAATAATATATCTGTTTGTGTGTTCGATATCCAAATATTTTCCTTTATTCTTCATAATAACTTAATAATTGCCCCTATATCATTAATATTAAATTCACATTTAATTATTATATAATTTTCCCAAAAATAATTATTTTTTTTTGTCTCAAGGGTATAAAATGAGATCAACGGGGTCCACACCAAGCCCTCTTACAGCCTCGATTTTGACCATATCGGTGAGTTATTTTTATAATATTTATCATTTATATCGAAATAATACATCTGTTTGTGTGTTCGATATCCAAATATTTTCCTTTATTCTTCACAATAACTTAATAATTGCCCCGATATCATAAATATAAAATTGACATTTAATTATTATATAATTTTTCCAAAAATAATAATTTTTTTTTGTCTCAAATTATAAAATGAGATCAACGGGGTCCTCACCAAGCCATGTTACAGCCTCGAATTTGACCATATGGGTGAGTTTTTGTTATAAAATTTATCATTTATATCGAAATAATATATCTGTTTGTGTGTTCGATATCCAAATATTTTCCTTTATTCTTAATAATAACTTAATAATTGCCCCTATATCATTAATATTAAATTGACATTTAATTATTATATAATTTTATTAAAAATAATTTTTTTTTTTTTTTTTTTGTCTCAAGTGTATAAAATGAGATCATCGGAGTCCACACCAAGCCATTTTACAGCCTCGAATTTGACCATATCGGTGAGATTTTTTTATAAAATTTAGCTTTTATATCGAAATAATATATCTATTTGTCTGTTCGATACCCAAATATTTTCCTGTATTCTTCATAATGACTTAATAATTGCCCCTATATCATTAATATTAAATTCACTTTTAGTTATTAAGATGGTTGTTTTTTTTTAAATTTCTTGTTTTTAGTCAAAGTTGGTGTGTTTGACACCTGAAGTGAATCTAAATTAGGTTGTAGTATTAAAAATATTTCCTTGGAGTTATTAGTATTACTCTTTTCCAAATTTTTAATATTTTCCTTCCAAATAATAAATCCTTTCGAATCTCGGGGTATATAATGGATTTAGCCATGGCTTGAACTCAAAAAAGGTTTACTTCAAATTCATACGTTGGTTTTTTTATTTTATATTTCTTGGTTTAAGTCAATGAATAAGCCTGTTTTTGTTTTTGAGCACATCAAGTGAATCAATATTAGATTGTACTATTTAAAATATTTTCTTGGATTAATTATTACTTTTGTCCAAATTTTTAATATTTTACCCAAATAAAAATTCCTTTCCGACCTTGGGGTATAATGGAATGATTTTAGTAAATGTTAGTGTCTGTTGATGTCTTTCACATCAAATGAATCTATATTAGGGTTGTACTATTAAAAATATTTTTCGAATATTTAGAATTACTTTTATCTAAATTTTTAATATTTTCCCTCTAAATAATAAATCCTTTCGACCTCGGTGTATATAAAGGATTGAGCCATGGCTTGAACTCAAAAGCATTTCGACTTAAAATTGATAAGTTGTTTTTTTAAAAATATTTCTTGGTTTTGGTCATGTAATGTGTCTGTTGGTGTGTTTGATACCTCAAGTGAATCTATATTAGGATGTAGTATTAAAAATATTTCCTTGAATATTTAGTATTACTTTTGTCCAAATTTTTAATATTTTCCTTCCAAATAATTAATCCTTTCGGACCTTGGGGTATATAATGGATTGAGCCATGGCTTGAACTCAAAAAGAATTTCGACTTAAAATTGATAAGTTGTTTTTTTTTAATATTTCTTGGTTTTAGTCAATGAATGTGTCTGTTGGTGTGTTTGACACCTCAAGTGAATCTATATTAGGTTGTATTATTAAAAATATTTCCTTGGAATAATTTATTATTACTTTTGTCCAAATTTTTAATATTTTCCCGCCAAATAATTAATCCTTTCGGACCTCGGGGTATATAATGGATTGAGCCATGGCTTGAGCTCAAAAAGAATTTCGACTTAAAATTTATAAGTTGTTTTTTTAAATATTTCTTCGTGTTTAGTCAATGAATATGTCTGTTGGTTTGTTTGACACCTCAAGTGAATCTATATTAGGTTGTACTATTAAAAATATTTCCTTGGAATAATTACTATTTTTTGTCCAAATTTTTAATATTTTCCCTCCAAATAATTAATCCTTTCTAACCTCGTGGTATATAATGGAGTCAGGCATGGCTTGAGCTCAATAAGAAATCCTGCTTTAAAATGATAATTTGGTGTTATTTTTTTTAAATATTTCTTCATTTTAGTCAATGAATTCGATTTTATTGACACCACAAGTCACTCCATATTAGTTTGTAGTATTGAAAATATCTCTTTGAATAATTATTATTAATTGTGTCAAAATTTTTAATTTTTCCTACAAATAATTAATCTTTTAGGACCTCGTTGTATATAAGGGAGTGAGCCATGGTTGAGATCAAAAAGAAATTCGACTTAACATTGATAATAAGTTTTTTTTAATCTTTCTTCAGATTAGTCAATGAATGTGTCTATTGGGATTATTGACACCACAAATCACTCTTTATTAAGTTATAGTATTTAAAATATCTCCTTGATTAATTAGAATTACTTTATTCTGAAAATTTTCATTATTTTCTATCAAACTAATTAATCCTTTCGGACCTCAAGGTATATATTCTACAAAATAGCCCTATTGAGTGAACATATAAAATTACTTTAGTGAGGAGTGAAAGTAGAGCAATGTGCTTTAAACGCGTTTATTTAATTAAAAATGATAAGTGAAACAAGTATGATTTAGTATACTAATCCGATTAATATAATATCCGAAGAATAGTTAGGACTAATTCTCTGGATAGTTAGTAAGAGAGGAGAAAATAGAGAGAGTAGGAAGGGTAATTGGGATGGGAGAGATAGGGACAATAGTAAAGGGTATATAAGGATGACGCTGATAGGGATAATAATAAACTTTTTAATTTCTAAAATTTTTCAAAATTTTTCTTTATTTTAATATAAAAATACATGAAAAGTGATTCATTTTACTTTTTTTTATTAATTTTGAGTGTTGAGAGTGAGGGTTGATAAACTAGATTAGCTAATTGCTTTTTATTAAAATTTATTTTATTCTTGAGGCTAATAGCGGAAGCGTAGGATGTGCATTGGGGGCACTCTGCTCCTGCTCAGCTTTCAGATTTGCAGCAAATTGGTAAGCATCTCTATAAACATTTATTTTTAAGTTAATATTAATATACAATTTCGACTTAAAATTGATGTTGTTGTTTTTAATATTTCTTGATTTTAGTGATGTACGTGTCTGTTGGTGTTTGACACCTCAAGTGAATCTATATTAGGTTGTACTATTAAAAATGTTTCCGTGGAATAATTATTATTACTTTTGTCCAAAACTTTTAATATTTTCCTTCCAAATAATTAATCCTTTCGGACCTCGGTGTATATAATGGATTGAACCATGGCTTGAGCTCACAAAAGAATTTCGACATAAAATTGCTAAAATGTTTTTTTTTATATTTCTTTGTTTGGACTAATTCTCTGGATAGTTATATAAGAGAGGAGAAAATAGAGAGAGTAGGAAGGGTAATTGGGATGGGGGAGATAGGGACAATACTAAAGGGTATATAAGGATGACGCTGATAGCCATAATAATAAACTTTTTAATTTCTAAAATTTTTCAAAATTTTCTTTATTTTAATATAAAAATACATGAAAAGTGATTCATTTTACTTTTTTTTTTATTAATTTTGAGTGTTGTGAGTGAGGGTTGATAAACTAGATTAGCTAACTTGCTTTTTATTAAAATTTATTTTATTCTTGAGGCTAATACCGGAAGCGTAGGATGTGCTACTCTGCTCATCTCAGATTTGCAGCAAATTGGTAAGCATCTCTATAAACATTTATTTTTAAGTTAATATTAATATATAATTTCGACTTAAAATTGATAATTGTTTTTTTTTTAATATTTCTTGGTTTTAGTCAATGTAATGTGTCTGTTGGTGTGTTTGACACCTCAAGTGAATCTATATTAGGTTGTACTATTAAAAATGTTTCCTTGGAATAATTATTATTACTTTTGTCCAAATTTTTAATATTTTCTTCCAAATAGTTATTCCTTTCCGACCTCGGAATGGTTTTAGTTTTTAGTATAGTGTCTGTTGATGTCTTTGACACCTCAAATGAATCTATATTAGGTTGTATTAATAAAAATATTTTCTTGGAATACTTATTATTACTTTTTTCCAAATTTTTAATTTTTTCCCTCAAATAATAAATACTTTCGGACCTCGGGGTATATAATGGATTGAGCCATGGCTTGAACTCAAAAAGAATTTCGACTTCAAATTCATACGTTGGTTTTTTATTTTATATTTCTTGGTTTTAGTCAATGAATAAGTCTGTTTTTGTTTTTGACACATCAAGTGAATCAATATTAGATTGTACTATTTAAAATATTTTCTTGGAATAATTATTATTACTTTTGTCCAAATTTTTAATATTTTCCTTCCAAATAAAAATTCCTTTCCGACCTTGGGGTATATAATGGAATGATTTTAGTAAATGTTAGTGTCTGTTGATGTCTTTCACACCTCAAATGAATCTATATTAGGTTGTACTATTTAAAATATTTTCTTGGAATATTTAGTATTACTTTTGTCCAAATTTTTAATATTTTCCCGCCAAATAATTAATCCTTTAGGACCTTGGGGTATATAATGGATTGAGCCATGGCTTGAGCTCACAAAGAATTTCGACTTAAAATTGATAAATTGGTTTTTTTTTAATATTTCTTGTTTTTATTCAATGAATATGTCTGTTTGTGTGTTTGGCACCTCAAGTGAATCTATAAGAGGTTGTAATATTAAAAATATTTCCTTGGAATAATTACTATTTTTTTTGTCCAAATTTTTAATATTTTCCCTCCAAATAATTAATCCTTTCTAACCTCGTGGTATATAATGGAGTCAGGCATGGCTTGAGCTCAATAAGAAATCCTGCTTTAAAATGATGATTTGGTGTTATTTTTTTTAAATATTTCTTCATTTTAGTCAATGAATCGATTTTATTGACACCACAAGTCACTCCATATTAGTTTGTAGTATTGAAAATTTCTCTTTTTAATCTTTTTTCAGATTAGTCAATGAATGTGTCTATTGGGATTATTGACACCACAAATCACTCTTTATTAAGTTATAGTATTTAAAATATCTCCTTGATTAATTAGAATTACTTTATTGTGAAAATTTTCATTATTTTCTATCCAACTAATTAATCCTTTCGGACCTCAAGGTATATATTCTACAAAATAGCCCTATTGAGTGAACATAGAAAATTACTTTAGTGAGGAGTGAAAGTAGAGCAATGTGCTTTAAACGCGTTTATTTAATTAAAAATGAATGTTTTTAATATTTCTTGGTTTTAGTAAATGATAGTCTCTGTAGTTGTGTTTGACACCTCAAATGAATCTATATTAGTTTGTACTATTAAACATATTTCCTTGGAATAATAAGTATTACTTTTGTCCAAACTTTTAATATTTTCCTTCCAAATAATAAATCCTTTCGGATCTCGGGTATATAAAGGATTGAGCCATGGCTTGAGCTCAAAAAGAATCTCGACATAAATTTAATTTTTTTTTGTTTATTATTTCTTGTTTTTATTCAATGAATGTGTCTGTAGTGTGTTTGACACCTCAAGTGAATCTTTATTAGGTTGTACTATTAAAAATATTTCCTTGGAATAATTATTATTACTTTTGTCCATATTTTTAATATTTTCCCGCCAAATAATTAATCTTTTCGGACCTCGGGGTATATAATGGATTGAGCCATGGATTGAGCTCAAAAAAAATTTCGACTTTATAATCATACATTGGTTTTGTTATTTAATATTTCTTGGTTTTAGTCAAAGAATTATTCTGTTTGTGTGTTTGACACCTCAAGTGAATCTATATTAGATTGTAATATTAAAAATATTTGCTTTGAATAATTATTATTACATTTGTCCAAATTTTTTATATTTTCCTTCCAAATAATTAATCCTTTAGGACCTTGGGGTATATAATGGATTGAGCCATGGCTTGAGCTCACAAAGAATTTCGACTTAAAATTGATAAATTGGTTTTTTTTTAATATTTCTTGTTTTTATTCAATGAATATGTCTGTTTGTGTGTTTGGCACCTCAAGTGAATCTATATTAGGTTGTAATATTAAAAATATTTCCTTGGAATAATTACTATTTTTTTTGTCCAAATTTTTAATATTTTCCCTCCAAATAATTAATCCTTTCTAACCTCGTGGTATATAATGGAGTCATGGCATGGCTTGAGCTCAATAAGAAATCCTGCTTTAAAATGATAATTTGGTGTTATTTTTTTTAAATATTTCTTCATTTTAGTCAATGAATCGATTTTATTGACACCACAAGTCACTCCATATTAGTTTGTAGTATTGAAAATTTCTCTTTTTAATCTTTTTTCAGATTAGTCAATGAATGTGTCTATTGGGATTATTGACACCACAAATCACTCTTTATTAAGTTATAGTATTTAAAATATCTCCTTGATTAATTAGAATTACTTTATTGTGAAAATTTTCATTATTTTCTATCCAACTAATTAATCCTTTCGGACCTCAAGGTATATATTCTACAAAATAGCCCTATTGAGTGAACATAGAAAATTACTTTAGTGAGGAGTGAAAGTAGAGCAATGTGCTTTAAACGCGTTTATTTAATTAAAAATGAATGTTTTTAATATTTCTTGGTTTTAGTAAATGATAGTCTCTGTAGTTGTGTTTGACACCTCAAATGAATCTATATTAGTTTGTACTATTAAACATATTTCCTTGGAATAATAAGTATTACTTTTGTCCAAACTTTTAATATTTTCCTTCCAAATAATAAATCCTTTCGGATCTCGGGTATATAAAGGATTGAGCCATGGCTTGAGCTCAAAAAGAATCTCGACATAAATTTAATTTTTTTTTTGTTTATTATTTCTTGTTTTTATTCAATGAATGTGTCTGTAGTGTGTTTGACACCTCAAGTGAATCTTTATTAGGTTGTACTATTAAAAATATTTCCTTGGAATAATTATTATTACTTTTGTCCATATTTTTAATATTTTCCCGCCAAATAATTAATCTTTTCGGACCTCGGGGTATATAATGGATTGAGCCATGGATTGAGCTCAAAAAAATTTCGACTTTATAATCATACGTTGGTTTTGTTATTTAATATTTCTTGGTTTTAGTCAAAGAATTATTCTGTTTGTGTGTTTGACACCTCAAGTGAATCTATATTAGATTGTAATATTAAAAATATTTGCTTTGAATAATTATTATTACATTTGTACAAATTTTTTATATTTTCCTTCCAAATAATTAATCCTTTCGGACCTCGGTGTATATAATGGATTGAGCCATGGCGTGAGCTCAAAAAAAATTCCGACATAAAATTAATATAATTTTTTTTTTATTTCTTGTTTTTATTCAATAAATATGTCTGTTGGTGTGTTTGGCACCTCAAGTGAATCTATATTAGCTTTTATTATTAAAAATATTTCCTCGGAATAATTAGTATTACATTTTTTAATAAATCCTTTTGGACCTTGGTGTATATAATGTATTGAGCCATAGCTTGAGCTCAAAATGAATTTCGACGTAAAATTGATAAGTTGTTTTTTTATTTAATATTTCTTGGTTTTAGTCAATGAATGATTCTGTTGGTGTGATTGACACCTCAAGTGAATCTATATTAGTTTGTACTATTAAAAATATGTCCTTGAATTAAATAGTATTACTTTTGTCCAAATTTTTAATATTTTTCCTCCAAATAATTAATCCTTTCGGATCTCGGGGTATATAAATGATTGAGCCATGGCTTGAGCTCAAAATTTTTTTTTAATTATTTCTTCGGTTTAGTCAATGAATATGTCTGTTGGTTTGTTTGACACCTCAAGTGAATCTATATTAGGTTGTACTATTAAAAATATTTCCTTGGAATAATTACTATTTTTTTGTCCAAATTTTTAATATTTTCCCTCCAAATAATTAATCCTTTCTAACCTCGTGGTATATAATGGAGTCAGGCATGGCTTGAGCTCAAATAGAAATCCTGCTTTAAAATGATAATTTGGTGCTATTTTTTTAAAATATTTCTTCATTTTAGTCAATGAATCTGTCTTTTGGTTTTATTGACACCACAAGTCACTCCATATTAGTTTGTAGTATTGAAAATATCTCTTTTGAATAATTATTATTAATTTTGTGTAAAATTGTTTAATATTTTCCCTACAAATAATTAATCTTTTAGGACCTCGTTGTATATAAGTGAGTGAGCCATTGGTTGACTTCAAATAGAAATTCGACTTAACATTGATTATAAGTTTTTTTTAATCTTTCTTCAGATTAGTCAATGAATGTGCCTATTGGCCTATTTTATTTCTTGTTTTTATTCAATGAATGTGTCTGTTAGTGTGTTTGACACCTCAAGTAAATCTATATTAGGTTGTATTATTAAAAATATTTCCTTGGAATAATTTTTATTACTTTTGTCCAAATTTTTAATATTTTCCCGCCAAATAATTAACCCTTTCGGACCTCGGGGTATATAAAGGATTGAGCCATGGCTTGAGCTCAAAAATAATTTCGACTTAAAATTTATAAGTTTTTTTTTAAATATTTCTTCGGTTTAGTCAATGAATATGTCTGTTGGTGTGTTTGACACCTCAAGTGAATCTATATTAGGTTGTACTATTAAAAATATTTCCTTGGAATAATTATTATTTTTTGTCCAAATTTTTAATATTTTCCCTCCAAATAATTAATCCTTTCTAACCTTGTGGTATATAATGGAGTCAGGCATGGCTTGAGCTCAAATAGAATAGTCAATGAATGTGTCTGTTGGTGTGTTTGACACCTCAACTGAATCTAAATTAGGTTGTATTATTAAAAATATTTCCTTGGAATAATTAGTATTACATTTTTCCAAATTTTTAATATTTTCCCTCCAAATAATGAATCCTTTCGGACCTCGGGGTATATAATGGATTGAGCCATGGCTTGAGCTCACAAAGAATTTCGACATAAAATTGATAATTTGTTTTTTTTTTAATATTTCTTGGTTTTAGTCAATGAATGTGTCTGTTGGTGTGTTTGACACCTCAATTGAATCTATATTAGGTTGTAGTAATAAAAATATTTCCTTGGAATATTTAGTATTACTTTTGTCCAAATTTTTTAATATTTTCCATCGAAATAATTAATACTTTCTGACCTCGGTATATATAATTGAGTGAGCCATGTCTTGATCTCAAATAGAATTTCGTTCAGTCAGTGAATGTGTCTGTTGTTTTGTTTGACATCTAAAGTGAATATATATTAGGTTGTATTATTAAAAATATTTCCTTGGAATAAGTATTATTATTTTCCCTCCAAATAATTAATCCTTTCGGACCACGGGGTATATAATGGATTGAGCCATGGCTTGAGCTCACAAAGAATTTCGACTTAAAATTGAAAAGTTGGTTTTTTTTTAATTATTTCGTGGTTTTAGTCAATGAATGTGTCTGTTAGTGTGTTTGACACCTCAATTGAATCTATATTAGGTTGTAGTAATAAAAATATTTCCTTGGAATATTGTGGTGTCAAACCTCAAGTAAATCTATATTAGGTTGTATTATTAAAAATATTTCCTTGGAATAATTTTTATTACTTTTGTCCAAATTTTTAATATTTTCCCGCCAAATAATTAATCCTTTCGGACCTCGGGGTATATAAAGGATTGAGCCATGGCTTGAGCTCAAAAATAATTTCGACTTAAAATTTATAAGTTTTTTTTTAAATATTTCTTCGGTTTAGTCAATGAATATGTCTGTTGGTTTGTTTGACACCTCAAGTGAATCTATATTAGGTTGTACTATTAAAAATATTTCCTTGGAATAATTACTATTTTTTTGTCCAAATTTTTAATATTTTCCCTCCAAATAATTAATCCTTTCTAACCTCGTGGTATATAATGGAGTCAGGCATGGCTTGATCTCAAATAGAAATCCTGCTTTAAAATGATAATTTGGTGTTATTTTTTTTAAATATTTCTTCATTTTAGTCAATGAATCTGTCTTTTGGTTTTATTGACACCACAAGTCACTCCATATTAGTTTGTAGTATTGAAAATATCTCTTTTGAATAATTATTATTAATTTTGTGTCAAAATTTTTAATATTTTCCCTACAAATAATTAATCTTTTAGGACCTCGTTGTATATAAGGGAGTGAGCCATGGGTTGAGATCAAAAAGAAATTCGACTTAACATTGATAATAAGTTTTTTTTAATCTTTCTTCAGATTAGTCAATGAATGTGTCTATTGGGATTATTGACACCACAAATCACTCTTTATTAAGTTATAGTATTTAAAATATCTCCTTGATTAATTAGAATTACTTTATTCTGAAAATTTTCATTATTTTCTATCAAACTAATTAATCCTTTCGGACCTCAAGGTATATATTCTACAAAATAGCCCTATTGAGTGAACATATAAAATTACTTTAGTGAGGAGTGAAAGTAGAGCATTGTGCTTTAAACGCGTTTATTTAATTAAAAATGATAAGTGAAACAAGTATGATTTAGTATACTAATCCGATTAATATAATATCCGAAGTAATCTAGTTAGTTTGACTAATTCTCTGGATAGTTATATAAGAGAGGAGAAAATAGAGAGAGTAGGAAGGGTAATTGGGATGGGGGAGATAGGGACAATAGTAAAGGGTATATAAGGATGACGCTGATAGGGATAATAATAAACTTTTTAATTTCTAAAAATTTTCAAAATTTTCTTTATTTTAATATAAAAATACATGAAAAGTGATTCATTTTACTTTTTTTATTAATTTTGAGTGTTGAGAGTGAGGGTTGATAAACTAGATTAGCTAATTGCTTTTTATTAAAATTTATTTTATTCTTGAGGCTAATAGCGGAAGCGTAGGATGTGCATTGAGGGCCACTCTGCTCCTGCTCAGCTCAGATTTGCAGCAAATTGGTAAGCATCTCTATAAACATTTATTTTTAAGTTAATATTAATATACAATTTCGACTTAAAATTGATGTTGTTTTTTTTTAATATTTCTTGGTTTTAGTGATGTAATGTGTCTGTTGGTGTGTTTGACACCTCAAGTGAATCTATATTAGGTTGTACTATTAAAAATGTTTCCGTGGAATAATTATTATTACTTTTGTCCAAAATTTTTAATATTTTCCTCCAAATAATTAATCCTATCGGACCCCGGTGTATATAATGGATTGAACCATGGCTTGAGCTCACAAAAAATTTCGACTTAAAATTGCTAAAATGTTTTTTTTTATATTTCTTTGTTTGGACTAATTCTCTGGATAGTTATATAGCAAGAGAGGGAGAAAATAGAGAGAGTAGGAAGGGTAATTGGGATGGGGGAGATAGGGACAATACTAAAGGGTATATAAGGATGACGCTGATAGCCATAATAATAAACTTTTTAATTTCTAAAAATTTTTCAAAATTTTCTTTATTTTAATATAAAAATACATGAAAAGTGATTCATTTTACTTTTTTTTTTTATTAATTTTTGAGTGTTGTGAGTGAGGGTTGATAAACTAGATTAGCTAACTGCTTTTTATTAAAATTTATTTTATTCTTGAGGCTAATACCGGAAGCCGTAGGATGTGCATTGGAGGCACTCTGCTCCTGCTCAGCTCAGATTTGCAGCAAATTGGTAAGCATCTCTATAAACATTTATTTTTAAGTTAATATTAATATACAATTTCGACTTAAAATTGATAAGTTGTTTTTTTTTAATATTTCTTGGTTTTAGTCAATGTAATGTGTCTGTTGGTGTGTTTGACACCTCAAGTGAATCTATATTAGGTTGTACTATTAAAAATATTTCCTTGGAATAATTATTATTACTTTTGTCCAAAATTTTTAATATTTTCCCTCCAAATAATTAATCCTTTCGGACCTCGGGGTATATAATGGATTGAGCCATGGCTTGAGCTCACAAAAAATTTCGACTTAAAATTGATAAAATGGTTTTTTTTTAATATTTCTTGGTTTTAGTAAATGAATATGTCTGTTGGTGTGTTTGACACCTCAAGTGAATCTATATTAGGTTGTAGTATTAAAAATATTTCCTTGGAATAATTAGTATTACTTTTGTCCAAATTTTTAATATTTTCCTTCCAAATAATTAATCCTTTCGGACCTCGGGGTATATAATGGATTGAGCCATGGCTTGAACTCAAAAAGAATTTCGACTTTAAATTGATAAGTTGGTTTTTTTATTTAATATTTCTTGGTTTTAGTCAATGAATGTGTCTGTTGGTGTGTTTGACACCTCAAGTGAATCTATATTAGGTTGTATTATTAAAAATATTTCCTTGGAATAATTATTATTACTTTTGTCCAAATTTTTAATATTTTCCCTCCAAATAATTAATCCTTTCGGACCTCGGGGTATATAATGGATTGAGCCATGGCTTGAGCTCAAAAAAATTTCGACTTAAAATTGATAATGTTTTTTTTAATATTTCTTGTTTAGTCAATGAATGTGTCTGTTGGTGTGTTTGACACCTCAAGTGAATCTATATTAGGTTGTACTATTAAAAATATTTCCTTGGAATAATTAGTATTACTTTTGTCCAAATTTTTAATATTTTCCCTCCAAATAATAAATCCTTTCGGACCTCGGGGTATATAATGGATTGAGCCATGGCTTGAGCTCACAAAGAATTTCGACTTAAAATTGATAAGTTGGTTTTTTTTAATATTTCTTGGTTTTAGTCAATGAATGTGTCTGTTAGTGTGTTTGACACCTCAAGTGAATCTATATTAGGTTGTACTATTAAAAATATTTCCTTGGAATAATTATTATTACTTTTGTCCAAATTTTTAATATTTTCCCGCCAAATAATTAATCCTTTCGGACCTCGGGGTATATAATGGATTGAGCCATGGCTTGAGCTCAAAAAGAATTTCGACTTAAAATTTATAAGTTTTTTTTTTAATATTTCTTCGGTTTTAGTCAATGAATATGTCTGTTGGTGTGTTTGACACCTCAAGTGAATCTATATTAGGTTGTACTATTAAAAATATTTCCTTGGAATAATTACTATTTTTTTGTCCAAATTTTTAATATTTTCCCTCCAAATAATTAATCCTTTCTAACCTCGTGGTATATAATGGAGTCAGGCATGGCTTGAGCTCAAATAGAAATCCTGCTTTAAAATGATAAGTTGGTGTTATTTTTTTAAATATTTCTTTATTTTAGTCAATGAATTGTCATTTGTATTGACACCACAAGTCACTCCATATTAGTTTGTAGTATTGAAAATATCTCTTTTGAATAATTATTATTAATTTTGTGTCAAAATTTTTAATATTTTCCCTACAAATAATTAATCTTTTAGGACCTCGTTGTATATAAGGGAGTGAGCCATGGGTTGAGATCAAATAGAAATTCGACTTAACATTGATAATAAGTTTTTTTTTAATCTTTCTTCAGATTAGTCAATGAATGTGTCTATTGGGATTATTGACACCACAAATCACTCTTTATTAAGTTATAGTATTTAAAATATCTCCTTGATTAATTAGAATTACTTTATTGTGAAAATTTTCATTATTTTCTATCCAACTAATTAATCCTTTCGGACCTCAAGGTATATATTCTACAAAATAGCCCTATTGAGTGAACATAGAAAATTACTTTAGTGAGGAGTGAAAGTAGAGCAATGTGCTTTAAACGCGTTTATTTAATTAAAAATGAATGTTTTTAATATTTTCCCGCCAAATAATTAATCCTTTCTGACCTCGTGGTATATAATGGATTGAGCCATTGCTTGAACTCAAAAAAAATTTCGACATAAAATTAATAGGTTTTTTTTTAATATTTCTTGTTATTTGTCAATGAATATGTCTGTTTGTATGTTTGACACCTCAAGTGAATCTATATTAGGTTGTAATATTAAAAATATTTCCTTGGAATAATTACTATTATTTTTGTCCAAATTTTTAATATTTTCCCTCCAAATAATTAATCCTTTCTAACCTCGTGGTATATAATGGAGTCAGGCATGGCTTGAGCTCAAATAGAATAGTCAATGAATGTGTCTGTTGGTGTGTTTGACACCTCAAGTGAATCTAAATTAGGTTGTATTATTAAAAATATTTCCTTGGAATAATTAGTATTACATTTTTCCAAATTTTTAATATTTTCCCTCCAAATAATAAATCCTTTCGGACCTCGGGGTATATAATGGATTGAGCCATGGCTTGAGCTCACAAAGAATTTCGACATAAAATTGATAAGTTGGTTTTTTTTTAATATTTCTTGGTTTTAGTAAATGAATGTTTCTGTTGGTTTGTTTGACACCTCAAGTTAATCTATAAAAGGTTGTAGTATTAAAAATATTTCCTTTGAATAATTATTATTACATTTGTCCAAATTTTTAATATTTTCCTTCCAAATAATTATTCCTTTCGGACCTTGGGGTATATAATGGATTGAGCCATGACTTGAGCTCAAAAAAATTTCGACTTAAAATTAATAAGTTTTTTTTTTAATATTTCTTGTTTTTAGTCAATGAATATGTCTGTTGGTGTGTTTGACACCTCAATTGAATCTATATTAGGTTGTAGTAATAAAAATATTTCCTTGGAATATTTAGTATTACTTTTGTCCAAATTTTTAATATTTTCCATCGAAATAATTAATACTTTCTGACCTCGGTATATATAATTGAGTGAGCCATGTCTTGATCTCAAATAGAATTTCGTTCAGTCAATGAATGTGTCTGTTGTTTTGTTTGACATCTAAAGTGAATATATATTAGGTTGTATTATTAAAAATATTTCCTTGGAATAATGTATTATTTAATATTTCCCTCCAAATAATTAATCCTTTCGGACCACGGGGTATATAATGGATTGAGCCATGGCTTGAGCTCACAAAGAATTTCGACTTAAAATTGATAAGTTGGTTTTTTTAAATATTTCTTGGTTTTAGTAAATGAAGTGTCTGTTGATGTGTTTGACACCTCAAATGAATCTATATTAGGTTGTACTATTAAAAATATTTTCTTGGAATAATTAGTATTACTTTTGTCCAAATTATTAATATTTTCCCTCCAAATAATAAATCCTTTCGGACCTCGGGGTATATAATGGATTTAGCCATGGCTTGAACTCAAAAAGAATTTCGACTTAAAATTGATAAGTTTTTTTTTTAATATTTCTTGTTTTTAGTCAATGAATGTGTCTGTTAGTGTGTTTGACACCTCAAGTGAATCTATATTAGGTTGTATTATTAAAAATATTTCCTTGGAATAATTTTTATTACTTTTGTCCAAATTTTTAATATTTTCCCGCCAAATAATTAATCCTTTCGGACCTCGGGGTATATAAAGGATTGAGCCATGGCTTGAGCTCAAAAATAATTTCGACTTAAAATTTATAAGTTTTTTTTTAAATATTTCTTCGGTTTAGTCAATGAATATGTCTGTTGGTTTGTTTGACACCTCAAGTGAATCTATATTAGGTTGTACTATTAAAAATATTTCCTTGGAATAATTACTATTTTTTTGTCCAAATTTTTAATATTTTCCCTCCAAATAATTAATCCTTTCTAACCTCGTGGTATATAATGGAGTCAGGCATGGCTTGAGCTCAAATAGAAATCCTGCTTTAAAATGATAATTTGGTGTTATTTTTTTTAAATATTTCTTCATTTTAGTCAATGAATTGTCTTTGGTTTTATTGACACCACAAGTCACTCCATATTAGTTTGTAGTATTGAAAATATCTCTTTTGAATAATTATTATTAATTTTGTGTCAAAATTTTTAATATTTTCCCTACAAATAATTAATCTTTTAGGACCTCGTTGTATATAAGGGAGTGAGCCATGGGTTGAGATCAAAAAGAAATTCGACTTAACATTGATAATAAGTTTTTTTTAATCTTTCTTCAGATTAGTCAATGAATGTGTCTATTGGGATTATTGACACCACAAATCACTCTTTATTAAGTTATAGTATTTAAAATATCTCCTTGATTAATTAGAATTACTTTATTCTGAAAATTTTCATTATTTTCTATCAAACTAATTAATCCTTTCGGACCTCAAGGTATATATTCTACAAAATAGCCCTATTGAGTGAACATATAAAATTACTTTAGTGAGGAGTGAAAGTAGAGCATTGTGCTTTAAACGCGTTTATTTAATTAAAAATGATAAGTGAAACAAGTATGATTTAGTATACTAATCCGATTAATATAATATCCGAAGAATAGTTAGGACTAATTCTCTGGATAGTTATATAAGAGAGGAGAAAATAGAGAGAGTAGGAAGGGTAATTGGGATGGGGGAGATAGGGACAATAGTAAAGGGTATATAAGGATGACGCTGATAGGGATAATAATAAACTTTTTAATTTCTAAAATTTTTCAAAATTTTCTTTATTTTAATATAAAAATACATGAAAAGTGATTCATTTTACTTTTTTTTATTAATTTTGAGTGTTGTGAGTGAGGGTTGATAAACTAGATTAGCTAATTGCTTTTTATTAAAATTTATTTTATTCTTGAGGCTAATACCGGAAGCGTAGGATGTGCATTGAGGGCCACTCTGCTCCTGCTCAGCTCAGATTTGCAGCAAATTGGTAAGCATCTCTATAAACATTTATTTTTAAGTTAATATTAATATACAATTTCGACTTAAAATTGATAAGTTGTTTTTTTTTAATATTTCTTGGTTTTAGTGATGTAATGTGTCTGTTGGTGTGTTTGACACCTCAAGTGAATCTATATTAGGTTGTACTATTAAAAATGTTTCCTTGGAATAATTATTATTACTTTTGTCCAAAATTTTTAATATTTTCCCTCCAAATAATTAATCCTATCGGACCCCGGTGTATATAATGGATTGAACCATGGCTTGAGCTCACAAAAAATTTCGACTTAAAATTGCTAAAATGTTTTTTTTTATATTTCTTGGTTTTACTAAATGATAAATGCTGTTGGTGTGTTTGACACCTCAAGTGAATCTATATTAGGTTGTAGTATTAAAAATATTTCCTTGGAATAATTAGTATTACATTTTTTCCAAATTTTTAATATTTTCCCTCCAAATAATAAATCCTTTCGGACCTCGGGGTATATAATGGATTGAGCCATTGCTTGAACTCAAAAAAAATTTCGACTTCAAATTCATACGTTGGTTTTTTTATTTAATATTTCTTGGTTTTAGTCAATGAATGTTTCTGTTGGTGTGTTTGACACCTCAAGTGAATCTATATTAGATTGTACTATTAAAAATATTTCCTTTGAATAATTATTATTACTTTTGTCCAAATTTTTAATATTTTCCTTCCAAATAATTATTCCTTTCGGACCTTGGGGTATATAATGGATTGAGCCATGACTTGAGCTCAAAAAAATTTCGACATAAAATTAATAAGTTTTTTTTTAATATTTCTTGTTTTTAGTCAATGAATGTGTCTGTTGGTGTGTTTGACACCTCAAGTGAATCTATATTAGGTTGTAGTAATAAAAATATTTCCTTGGAATATTTAGTATTACTTTTGTCCAAATTTTTAATATTTTCCATCTAAATAATAAATCCTTTCAGACCTCGGGGTATATAAAGGATTGAGCCATGGCTTGAACTCAAAAAGAATTTCGACTTAAAATTGATAAGTTGTTTTTTTAATATATTTCTTGGTTTTAGTCAATGAATGTGTCTGTTGGTGTGTTTGACACCTCAAGTGAATCTATATTAGGTGTATTATTAAAATATTTCCTGGAATAATTAGTATTACTTTTTGTCCAATTTTTTTAATATTTTCCTCTCCAAATAATTAATCCTTTCGGACCTCGGTATATAATGGATTGAGCCATGTCTTGAGCTCAAATAGAATTTCGACTTAAAATTGATAAGTTGGTTTTTTTTTAATATTTCTTGGTTTTAGTAAATGATAAGTGTCTGTTGGTGTGTTTGACACCTCAAGTGAATCTATATTAGGTTGTAGTATTAAAAATATTTCCTTGGAATAATTAGTATTACTTTTGTCCAAATTTTTAATATTTTCCCTCCAAATAATTAATCCTTTCGGACCTCGGAGTATATAATGGAGTGAGCCATGGCTTGAGCTCAAAAAGAAATCCGCTTGAAAATTGATAAGTTGTTTTTTTTTTAATATTTCTTGGTTTTATTCAATGAATGTGTCTGTTGGTGTGTTTGACACCTCAAGTGAATCTATATTAGGTTGTAGTATTAAAAATATTTCCTTGGAATAATTAGTATTACTTTTGTCCAAATTTTTAATATTTTCCCTCCAAATAATTAATCCTTTCGGACCTCGAGGTATATAAGTAGGAGTGAGCCATGGCTTGAGCTCAAATAGAAATTCGACTTAACATTGATAATAAGTTGTTTTTTATTAATATTTCTTCAGATTAGTCAATTACTGTTTGACACCATAAGTCACTCTATATTAGGTTATAGTATTTAAAATATCTCCTTGGATTAATTAGAATTATTTATTGTTAAAATTATTAATCATTTTCTCTCCAAATAATTAATCCTTTCGTTCCTCAATGTATTATATTATTCAAAAAAGCTCAATTGAGTGAACATCGAAAATTAGTTTAGTGATAAGTGAATGTAGAGTACTGTTCTTTAAACATGGTTAAATAATTAAAAATGATAAGTGAAACTGGTATGACTTAGTATAATAAGCCGATTAAGATTATATCGGAAGATAATCTAAGAATAGTTTGCTCTAATTGCTCTTGAGGGGTGTATATAAAGATAATCGGGAGAGTGGGAGCTGGAGATAGGGACAATAGTAAAGGGTATATAAGGGGTACCGTGATAGGGATAATAATAAACTTTTTAATTTCTAAAATTTTTCAAAATTTTCTTTATTTATATAAAAATTCATGAAAAGTGATAATTGAACTTTTTTTATACTAATTTTGTGTCTGGTGATTGAGGGTTGATAAATTAGACTAGTCAACTGCCTTTTATTAAAATGTATTTTATTCTTCAATCAAATACCGGAGGCGTAGGATGTGCATTGAACCACTTTGCTCCTGCTCAGCTCAGATTTGCAGCATCTTGGTAAGCATCTTTATAAATATTTATTTTTAAAACAAGCTATCATATTATTGCTTTATAACAAAACAAATAGCGAATTTATTCTCTATAAATACTCATCTATTAAAATCGATAAAAATATCTTTCGAATTAATATTTTATTTTTCTCTAAAAATCTAGGATTGAGACCTCTAAATTCAGGTCAAAGTAATTTTTTCCCATTTATATCAAAACAATTAGCCTATTTGGTCTCTCTATATAATCTTGTAACTTGATATTAACAATGTTCTTATAATTGTAGAAGCCCTCAAGAATTCGGTAATCGACGAAACGTGCAACGTTCATAAATCTTAAAATAAATTTTCTCTACTTGTGTCTCTTATTTTTTTGGCCTCTGCTTTAGAATTAGAGTATTACTTTTAAAAATTATTTCCACAGCTCATTATTTTAACTAATTTCATGTAAAGCTTCAAAATTCCAGTCTAAATTATATATAACTTTATTTACTTAGACAGATATATTTTTAGCTAGAATATTATTCTATTTCATTTTCTCATACTTATAAACGAATACTAATTTAAAAAATAGATCTTTAATTAGTCATCTTTTTCTTATCTCTTTTCTCAGTTTCCACTGAGGAAGAGATGCTCGAAGAACGCTCTCGAAATATTTGGAATAACCATTTGAAAAACAAAATAAATTACTTGAAAGAAGCAAATTCACTTTATTTATCCTTTTCAATAAAAATACAAAATAAAAATATAGATACAACTTCACACTTGTTTTTATTTACTAAAATCATGTTCATATAAATAATAGATAAATACCATATATACAAAACAATTAATTTGAATTATTTATATTAGCAGCGTTTCTTAAACTATTTGACTGCAGACCAGTATTTTTTGTAAAATTATTACGCTGCCCTCTTTAATTATAAAAGAAAAACTATCCATTTTTTGAAGTGCTAATTTTAGATGTTTTTTTATGATAAATATCTTACTAAAAAAAACCAGGTTATTTATTTTAAATAGACATTATTAAATTCAATAAAATGCACATTTCATGCCATATATGTGTGATAAGAGAATTTACTTAAAATTATGCCAAAACGTTTTTTTTTTTCTGAGGGCCAGGAGCATTTTTCGTAAAAAATAAAAAAATTTATTTCATTAATTTATTCATTTTTTAAAGGAATAGTATTAAATTTACTCAAAAATTGAATTTTTTTCCTCATTGTGTTAAAAAATTTCTAGAACGTAGAGAAAAATCATTTGTAACCATTATGGAGAAATTAATCCGTTTCTATGATAAAAATAATAAACTAGCAAATATGTGTGTTTTGGATCAACATTTAATAAATTAAATAATTCACCGAAAGTTCAAAGAGCGTACCGAGTATTGAAAAAGATTCACTTTTTCCTCAATTTAATTTTACAAATTGCTCGTTTTTCTTTTTTGATTAATTTTGACTAAATTTTATTTTCCAGGTCTACAGATCATCTGACGGTTTAACCTTAGACACGCCCTCTGCTACTCTCCACACAGAGTGAACATCATCATCATCAACATCGCCTACAGATGACGTCACGTTCTCGCATAAATATTTTGGTAAAATTAATTTACGATTATTGGAATCCAAAATAAATAATCTAAACTACGATAAATTTATCTCAATGTATAATAATTCCTATAGTGGCCATACTATTTCTGGGTGTTCCTACCTACAGATGACGTCACATTCTCTAGTTGATGTTGGCCTCACCAAATCAACACCAGGGCGTGTCTATATATTTCATGGTCTAAGGGTTTAATCTATTAAGACACCTCTACTACATGGTTCATCATAGCCGAGAAATGTAAGTACCTACACATTTATTTTGATATTTATACTCAAAATCCATTTGTATTATATGTATGCATATTAGAATTTAGAGATTTTGTATTCAAATAGACCAAGATAGATACGTGTATAGACTGAATCAGTTTTCACAGTAGACTTATGTACTTGATTAATATGTTTTAGTACTCTAATATATCTATAAATATTTCTTTATAGTAAAATATAATCAAATTTGAATATATTAATATTCATAAATCTCAATTTTTAAAATTTTTATCAAATTCAAGTAAAGCGTATGCGTGTGAATTATGATAGAAATGCCCTTTATTTTACTTTATCTCGCTTAGGAGGGGTGTAGATATTTTAACTATTTATTCCTCGTTCAATACAACTTCTGACTTGTTTTGCTAACTGAAGATAATTATTAGATCACGTATTAAATTTTTCAGCTAAAGTTTTTAATAAAATTATAAATGATTTTCGCCGAGAATAGTTGATTTGTTTATGTTTATGTTTTATTAATTCTGACTAAATTTTATTTTCCAGGTTTACAGACAGCTGGTTCAATCTACTACTATTAAGACATCTCTACTACGGTTCATCTTAGCCGAGAAATGTAAGTAGCTACATATTTATTTAGATACTTATATTGAAAATCCTTTTTATTATATGTATATTCGAATTTAAAGTTTTTATTTTCAAATCGACCAAGAGATTAATAAGTAGGTTATAATGAAATGCAGTCCATAAATTATTTAAATTTTATTCAAATTCCGACGTTTCGGAGACTAGGAGAGTCAAAAGTCTCCGAAACGTCGGAATTTGAATAAATTTAAATAATTTATGGACTGCCTTTCATTATAACCTACTTATTTCGCTTACCAGTTTTGATTCTCATTTCTAAGAAAATAAATAAAATTAAATAGTTTATAAGTTTTTTATGCTTAATATATTATCATTTAGTACCTAATATATCCACGTATATATATATTTCTAGATATTTCCTTTAAATAGTAAAATATAATCAAATTTTTTAGCTATTATAATTTTGGAGTTTCAGCTAGATAAAATACTTCTATAACTTATCGTTAGTATATTATAGACCCAAAATTATAATAGCTAAAAATCTGTTAAAAATTCTGAGGGACAGAGGCTAATATGGTTCGAAAAAAAAAAATATTTCCCAAGTTTCAATTGTATCTCAATTTTAAACTGTGCTCTGCAACGATGTGGGTTTAATTACCCTCTGGGATTATTTTTTTTATTAGCATCAAGCAGATGACCACCTTTTTGTTTAATGAAATCATTTATTTTCTTTAATGAATCATCAGCTTTTTTTTACTTAGAGAAAGTGGTGTAGGTTTTAGGTGAAACATGAAATTAATTAATAAAGTAAAAGGTGTGTAGTTTCACAGTGAATGAAATGAAACTCAAAGAGGTTTATACAAACTCAATATATTTCGGATCATTAGTCCATCACCAGAAGTTTACCTCGAACCTCTTTGAGTTTTATTTCATTCACTGTGAAACTACACACCCTTTACTTTATTCAATAAATATTCAAATAAAAACAGCAAAAATAATAATATTTGTTTTTTATTAAAATCCAAATCAAGTTATGTTAATTAATTTAAAGTACATATTTTAAGTGAATACATAATAAATATATTTAATTTCTCTTTTTTGATTTCTTCAATGGTGACTCAGTTGTTGTCCATCTGAAAAAAAAACATTTAAAATTAATATATTTTATAAATTATAATATTTCATTTAGAGTTAGTTAAATAACTGGTATTTCTTTTGCAGATCATTCTCCGGCTCAATCTACTTGCTCGGTGTTCATCTTCAAGAAAATTAATTCATTATTCTAAATATGTATAAACAATATTATATAGTATATGTATGATTTAATTTGTATTATAGTATGTATAGGAAAAAAAAGATATCAAATAAATCTTATTTTCAAAAAGAACCCCCCCTTTCATTTCAAAAAACAATTCCTTTAATGTATCCATTGACTGCCCTTCCATTCCGCTTACCTCCGCCGCGCGCCGGCCGAGAGCCAGCGGAGCCGCTCGAGCCCGGCAGGAGGGGTGACCCCTCCGCCGGGGCCACCTCTCCTCTGAGACTCGGGGTGTTCCGCCGGCCTTCGGCTGGCTCCGGCTGACCACTTGGAGGGGAGACTGGGCTATATAAGTAATTTTTTCGCTGGGGTTGGTTGGTTGGGGTTTGGGATGGATATTTTGCACTTCTATCTAAGATTCTTGTATATTATGATTTATAATTAGTATTGTATATATATATATGTATACTAGTATATTGTTAGTATATATATATACATACTAATATATATTATTAGTATTTATATATACTAGTATATATATATATATATATATTATAGTAAATAAGACTATAATAATATATATATTATATGCAACATATATAAATAATATGTTTTAAATTTTTAGTAACATCAAAACACTCGGTTTTTATTTATTTTTTTTAATTACATAATATATAGAAGTAGTATAATTAAAATACAACTTTAATATTCTGTAATTAAAAAATAAATCAAAAAGCATAAGTGTTTTAATGTTACTAAATATCTAAAGTCTTCAAATGATAATAGAGTCTATTAATTATACTCTATCATTACTTGAAGACCTCTGCAAAATCAGAAGCCGAAACTTCATTAGACAATTTTCTAATTTTACCTTGTGTGGTCAAAAAGAATTCCAAAACTATCTCGCAGATCGTTTGACTTACATTCGAAGCCTGGTGTGTTGCAGATGTCATTTGCTAAAAAAAAATATATAGGTGCACTATCTAACTTTACATTTAATAATTATACCAAGTTTTTTTTTACAATATATTCGATAAGTATATATACGATTGCCTAATATGTAAAAATAATTGAATAAATAATAATAAATGAATTCAAAACTAATTCACAGATATTTTTATTTATTCATATTTTAATAAGTGATTGTTTATTATTTCAATGATGGAAATGTTCATTTATTAAGATTTCAATAATTTATTGTATTGACTAAATGTTATGATTTTATGTCTAAAATTTTAATTTATTGATTTTGAACTCTATGTGATATTATTCTAATTATTTATTATTAAAATAATAAAAAATGTATTTATTTGTATTTTAAATTATTTCTCACATTTTTAATATTGTATTTTCAAATGAAAATAAAAATTCCGAAACGTTAATATATATTTTCTTTTTATTTATTTAAATAAATTTCCTTACACAAACTCCTAACCGAGGGGTGAACCGCGACCTAATATCGTGTACACCTACTTCCACTTTCACTTTCATTTCCAAGTAGAAAACAATAGATGAAGGGGCATTATCTAATGAATTCCAAAATAAATCCACATAATTTCAAAGATGTGTACACCGCTAATTCCAATCGGGGTTCACCCCTCGCTCCTAACTATTCCTACACCAACTTCCAATTCATATCTGCAAGACTACTTTCAAATAGAAATCCTTTGGATTAGTTTTTTTTTTTTTATCCCCAACCATTAAGAATTTAATTTTTCACCAACTCCAACCCAATTTAATATTAAGAATTTTAGGTGTCTGAGTTCAACCGTGCATAACTTTTTAAGATGAGACTAATTTGACCAATGCAGATGATAAAAAATATCAATAATTATTTTCAGAGAAATTAAGCAATCAGAATTCGTTAAAAATTTGAAAAATAAACAATGATTCTAACAGGTAGCACTAATGACCCCCAAGTCGACTTGCCCTTAATAAACACCTAACTTAGTAAAATTTTGTTTCGAAAACCTTTTAAAAGATTTTTTTTTTTTTTTTTTTTAATTTGTCTATTTGAATATTTCTCAAAGCCAAAAGTGCAGTCAGAAAGATTTACAAAAGAGATCGTTCTTATAGTAGGTATGTATTACGGAAAAAATTTTCAATAAAAAGCATATATCAGCTGGGTACCGGACCGATCCAGAATAGGAATTTCTCATGAATTCGAATACTACTAAAATTTTTGAATCCTCTTTCAATGGCATTTAATTGATGAGATACAAATAGAAATAAAAAGATCTAAGGATTTCTTTTTTCTAGGCTACACTAGAGCTAGATTTAAGAAATTCGAGAATTTATTTACTGAGGTTAGCTTTCATTCACATTACAGAGTTAAATTTACACACACTTGCTAAGAGAATTTTGTGATATTCAATCAAATGTAAGCTGACAAATTTTTTTTTATTTAATTAGAAAATTATTGATTTTACAAATGATAAAATAATTTCAAATATATGTTCATTATATGTTTTGATTTTAGCGTAATTGATTTTATTCTGATGTTGGGTTTAATAATTATAATAGTTTGTGTTGGAAAATATTAACTTAAAAATAAATATTTATAGAGAAGCTTACCAAGATGCTGGAAATCTGAGCTGAGCAGGAGTAGAGTGGTTCCCAATGCACATCCTACGCCTCCTGTATTTGCCTAAAGAATAAAATACATTTTAATAAAAAGCCGTTAGCTAGTCTATCTTATCAACCCTCAGTCACTACAAACAAAATTAATAAAAGAAAGTTCAATTAATCACTTTTCATGAATTTTTATATTAGTAAAGAAAATTTTGAAAATTTTTAGAAATTAAAAAGTTTATTATTCCTATCACGATCCCCTTTATATACCCTTTACTATTGTCCCTATCTTCCCCCCGCACATACCCATCCCACTCTCCCTATCTTCTCCGCCCTTATATACCCATCGAGAGCAATTAATGCAAACTATTCTTAGCTTATCTTCCGAAATAATGTTAATTATAATTAATATTAATACTAAGTCATACTATTTTCACTTATCATTTTTAATTATTTAACCGTGTTTTAAGCACACTACTCTACTTTCACTTATCACTATAGTAATTTTCGATGTTCACTCATTAGGGGTTTTTGTAGAATATATACCTTGATACCATGATGAAAGGATTAATTATTTGGAGGAAAAATATTTAAAATTTTGACAATAAAGTAATACTAATTAATCCAAGGAGATATTTTAAATACTACACCCTAACATAGAGTGACTTGAAGTGTCAAACAGACATATACATTGACTAATAAGAAGAAATATTTAAAAAAAACATCAATTTCAAGTCGAATTTCTATCTATCTATCGAAGATCCAGCCATGGGTCCCGAATATATACCCTGAGGTCCGAAAGGATTAATTATTTGGAGGGAAAATATTAACAATTTTGACAAAAAAGTATTCCTCCCAGAGTCACCACACACGCCCAATTAATAAGAAAAGTTCAATTAATAACTTTTCATGAATTTAGAAAATGTTTATACATTGAAGAGAATTCTTATTATATATTAAATATTTGCAATTGAATAAAGACAATTGTGGGAACAGAAATAGTTAGATTAGTTTAAATAAATAATATACCTAATTCAGAGAATAATTTTTTCAATAAATCCTACTATTATTTAAAAAATCACGAAAATGATTCAAGGGTTGAAAAATAGAAATAAATATCTACTAACCTTTAGTAGAGCTCTTCGGAAGGAGCTCCTCTGAAGAAACCGAATCCATGATCAGAAGCACAATGAGAATCTTCTGAAAAAAAAGTAAGTAATAATAATAATAAAATAAGTATTATTCAAAGATTATTTTTAATGTATATTGAAAAAAACATTTATAAGCTCTCTCTAAAAAAAAAAAAAAAAAAAATGTCGACAAACGAAAAAATGGCAAGGCTATATATATATATATATAGCCTTGTGAAATTTCTGATTTTGACAAAAAAATTGATATAACCAAATTATAGAAATTTTAGTATATTTGGGATCAGACGGTCCTAAAGAATTGAAAAATACATTTTATTTGAAAAAATGGCAAGGCTATATATAGCCTTGTGAAATTCTGATTTTGAGAAAAAATTTGAAATTTCCAAATTAAAGAAATTTAAATATATTTGGGATCAGACGCTCCTAGAGAATTGAAAAAAATATATTTTATTTGAAATAATGATTTGATTTTAGCGTAATTGATTCTATTCTGATCTCGCGTTTAATAATTATAATAATTTGTATTGGAAAATATTAACTTAAAAATAAATATTTTTAGAGAAGCTTACCAAGATGCTGGAAATCTGAGCTGAGCAGGAGCAGAGTGGTTCCCAATGCACATCCTACGCCTCCGGTATTTGTCTGAAGAATAAAATACATTTTAATAAAAACGCCGTTAGCTGGTCCCCAGTCATCACACACACAATTAATAAAGAAAGTTCAATTAATCACTTTTCATGAATTTTGATATTCTTTAAATTAATTTTTATTTTTTCTTATCGAATTCAAAGAATGAACGGTTTGGATATCAAACTTCGTGTTTTAGAAGAAAAGATAAATCCATTGAAAAATAAAGTTATACTTCAGTCAAAAACTAACATTACATTAATATGAACTCAGTGGCCGAATCAAAGATCTTTTAAGATGTTTTATTGAATGTTAGAAGGTAGTCGAACTTAAGTTCGAAACACGTTCCATGCAAAGGTAAAGTAAAAAACCCTTATACCTTTTCAATTGACAAATGTTCTCCAACAAACAAACACCCTATTCCTTAGTTTAAGTAAATAATATTGCTAATTTAGAGAATAATTTTTTCAATCAATCTTATTTTTATTTAAATAAATCTCGAAAATGATTAAAGGGTTGAAAAATAGAAATAGAATATCTACTAACCTTTAGTGGAGCTCTTCGGAGCTTCTCTTCTGAAGAAACCGAATCCATGATGAGAAGCACAATGATATTCTTCTGAAAAATAATAATAATAAAATAAGTATTATTCAAAGATTATTTTTAATGTATTTTGAAAATAACGTTTATAAGCTGTACGAGGGGTAAATCTAAATCCATTCTCAAAATAAAAATATGTTATTTTATTTTTAAAAATACGTGAGGCTTTGTACTTTACAAATGATAAATAATTTCAAATAAATGTTCATTACTTATCTCAAAAATAAAGGAGACTATATATACTTGTTAAATTTCTGATTTTGACAAAAAATTTGATTTATCCAAATTATAGAAATTTTAGTATAATTGGGATCAGACGGTACTAGAGAATTGAAAAAATATATTTTATTTGAAATATATAAAATAAATGTGCCGAAAAACGAAAAAATGGCAGGGCCTTGTGAAATTCAATTTTGACAAAAAATTTGAAATATCCAAATTATAGAAATTTTAGTATATTTGGGATCAGACAGTACTAGAGAATTGACAAAATATATTTTGTTAGAATTAATGATTTGATTTTAGCGTAATTGATTCTATTCTGATGACGGGTTTAATAATTATAACAATTTGTATTGGAAAATATGAAGTTACAAATAAATTAATATTTATAGGGAAGATTACCAAGATGATGGAAATCTGAGCTAAGCAGGATGCAGAGTGGTTCCCAATGCACATCCCATGCCTCCAGTATTTGTATGAAGATTAAAATACATTTTAATAAAAAGACGTTAGCCGGTCTATTTTATCACCACTCACCATACACAACATTACAAGAAAAGTACACTTAATCAGTTTATGATATTCTTTAAATATAGTTTTATCAATTAAAGAGAATTCATATTATATATTAAATTTTTCATATAAATATTTGCAATGGAGTAAAGATAATAGTGGGAAGCGAAAAATTTTTTTTATCGAATTGAAAGAATGAACGGTTTTGATATCAAACTTCGTGTTTTGGGAAGAAATCATACTTATACTTATTAATTAAAATTATTATATTTGGAGGAAAATATTAAAAATTTGGACAAAATAATAATAAGTAGATTGTGTTGCAATGAAAATCATAAATTTAATCAATTATTCCAAGGAAATATTTTTAATACTAATGGGCTAATATAGATTAAGGTGAGGTGTCAAACACACTAACAGACACATTCATTGACTAAAACCATGAAATATTAAAAAAAAACACCAACTTATCAAATTGAAGTCGAAATTCTTTTTGAGTTCAAGCCATGGCTCAATCCATTCTATACCCCGAGGTCCGAAAGGATTTATTATTTGGAGGAAAATATTAAAAATTTGGACAAAAGTAATACTAATTATTCCAAGGAAATATTTTTAATACTACAACCTAATATAGATTCACTTGAGGTGTCAAACACACCAACAGACACATTCATTGACTAAAAACAAGAAATATTAAAAAAACAACCAACTTATCAATTAGAAGTCGAAATTTTTTTTGAGCTCAAGCCATGGATCAATCCATTATATACCCCGAGGTCAGAATGGATTTAATATTTGGAGGGAAAATATTAAAAATTTGGACAAAAGTAAATCTAATTATTCCAAGGAAATATTTTTAATACTACAACCTAATATAGATTCACTTGAGGTGTCAAACACACCAACAGACACATTCATTGACTAAAAACAAGAAATAATAAAAAAAACAACCAACTTATCAATTTGAAGTCGAAATTTTTTTTGAGCTCAAGCCATGGATCAATCCATTATATACCCCGAGTTCCGAAAGGATTTATTATTTGGAGGGAAAATTATAAAAATTTGGAAAAAAGTAATACTAATTATTCCGGGCAAACATTTTTAATAATGCAACCTAATATAGATTGACTTGATGTGTAAAACACACCAAAAGACACATTCATTGACTAAAAACAATAAATACTAAAAAAAAAAACTTATAAATTTTAAGTCGAAATTCTTATTGAGCTCAAACAATGTCTCAATCCTTTATATATCCCGAGGTCCGAAAGGATTTATTATTTGGAGGGAAAATATTAAAAATATGGACAAAAGTAATAATAATACTTCCAAAGAAATATTGAAGAATGAACGGTTTTGATATCAAACTTCGTGTTTTGGAAGAAAAGATAAATCATACTTATACTTATTAATTAAAATTATTATATTTGGAGGGAAAATAATAAAAATTTGGACAAAATTAATACTAATTATTCCAAGAAAATATTTTTAATACTAATGGGTAATATAGATTAAGTTGAGGTGTCAAACACACTAACAGACACATTCATTGACTAAAACCATGAAATATTAAAAAAACACACCAACTTATCAAATTGAAGTCGAAATTCTTTTTGAGTTCAAGCCATGGCTCAATCCATTCTATACCCCGAGGTCCGAAAGGATTTATTATTTGGAGGAAAATATTAAAAATTTGGACAAAAGTAATACTAATTATTCTAAGGAAATATTTTTAATACTACAACCTAATATAGATTCACTTGAGGTGTCAAACACACCAACAGACACATTCATTGACTAAAAACAAGAAATATTAAAAAAAACAACCAACTTATCAATTTGAAGTCGAAATTTTTTTTGAGCTCAAGCCATGGATCAATCCATTATATACCCCGAGTTCCGAAAGGATTTATTATTTGGAGGGAAAATTATAAAAATTTGGAAAAAAGTAATACTAATTATTCCGGGGAAACATTTGTAATAATGCAACCTAATATAGATTGACTTGATGTGTAAAACACACCAAAAGACACATTCATTGACTAAAAACAATAAATACTAAAAAAAAACAACTTATAAATTTTAAGTCGAAATTCTTATTGAGCTCAAGCAATGTCTCAATCCTTTATATATCCCGAGGTCCGAAAGGATTTATTATTTGGAGGGAAAATATTAAAAATATGGACAAAAGTAATAATAATACTTCCAAGGAAATATTTTTAATAAAATAATCTAATATAGATTCACTTGAGGTGTCAAACAAAACAACAGACACATTCATTTACTAAAAACAATAAATACTAAAAAAAAAAACTTATAAATTTTAAGTCGAAATTCTTATTGAGCTCAAGCAATGTCTCAATCCTTTATATATCCCGAGGTCCGAAAGGATTTATTATTTGGAGGGAAAATATTAAAAATATGGACAAAAGTAATAATAATTACTTCCAAGGAAATATTTTTAATAAAATAATCTAATATAGATTCACTTGAGGTGTCAAACACAACAACAGACACATTCATTTACTAAAACTAAGAAATATTAAAAAAAAAACCAACTTATGAATTTTAAGTCGAAATTCTTTTTGAGCTCAAGCCATGGCTCAAACCTTTATATACCCCGAGGTCGGAAAGGATTTATTATTTGGAGGGAAAATATTAAAATTTGGAAAAAAGTAATACTAATTAATCCAAGGAAATATTTTTAATACTACAACCTAATATAGATTCACTTGAGGTGTCAAACACAACAACAGACACATTCATTGACTAAAACTAAGAAATATATAAAAAAAAACAGCTTTTCAATTTTAAGTTGAAATTCTTTTTGAGCTCAAGCTATGGATCAATACATTATATACCCCAAGGTCCGAAAGGATTTATTATTTGGAGGGAAAATATTAAAAAATTTTGACACCAAATTAAAGAAGAATTCACGTGAGGAGTCAAACACACAAACGGATATATTTATTGACTAAGATGAAGAAATATTTAAAAAAATAACACCAAGTTATCATTTTCAAGCAGGATTTCTATTTGAGATCAAGCCATGGATCACTCAATTATATAACCCGAGGTCAGAAAGGATTTATTATTTGGAGGGAAAATATTAAAAATTTGGACAAAAGTAATACTAATTATTCCAAGGAAATATTTTTAATACTAATGCCTAATATAGATTCACTTGAGGTGTCAAACACACCAATAGACACATTCATTGACTAAAAACAAGAAATATTAAAAAAACACCAACTTATCAAATTGAAGTCGATATTCTTTTTGAGTTCAAGCCATGGCTTAATCGATTCTATACCCCGAGGTCCGAAAGGATTTATTATTTGGAGGGAAAATATTAAAAATTTGGAAAAAAGTAATACTAATTATTCCAAGGAAATATTTTTAATACGACAACCTAATATAGATTCACTTGAGGTAACAAAAACACCAACAGACACATTCATTGACTATAAACAAGAAATATTAAAAAAACAACCAACTTATCAATTTGAAGTCGAATTTTTTTGAGCTCAAGCCATGGATCAATCCATTATATACCCCGAGGTCCGAAAGTATTTATTATTTGGAGGGAAAATATTAAAAATTTGGACAAAAATAAATCTAATTATTTCAAGGAAATATTTTTAATACTACACCCTAATATAGATTCAATAGAGGTGTCAAACACATCAAAAGACACATTCATTGACTAAAACCAAGAAATATTAAAAAAAAAACTTATCAATTTTAAGTCGAAATTCTTTTTGAGCTCAAGCTATGGCTCAATCCTTTATATACCCTGAGGTCCGAAAGGATTTATTATTTGGAGGGAAAATATTAAAAATTTGGACAAAAGTAATAATAATTATTCCAAGGAAATATTTTTAATAATATTTATAGAGATGCTTACCAAGATGCAGCAAATATGAGCTGAACAGGAGCAGAGTGGTAAACAATGCACATCCTACGCCTCCGATATTTGCCTGAATAATAAAATAGATTATTATCAAAGTAAAATAAAAAAAATAGAAATAGAATATCTACTAACCTTTAGTGGAGCTCTTTGGAGCTTCTCTTCTGAAGAAACCGAAACCAAAATGACAGGCAGAATGAGAATTTTCTGAAAAATAACAATAAAATAAGTATTATACAAAGATTATTTTTAATGTATTTTGAAAATAACATTTATAAGCTGTACAAGGGAGAGAAATCTAAATCCATCCTCAAAATATAAATATTTGATTTCACAAAGAAAAAAATATTTTATTTAGGGTCGAATCTAAAATTTTATTAATAATATTTTTACATTACATTTTAGAGTGCTTCGTCCTTAAAGGAATTTAATTTAATTTTTATAAATGCGCGAGTCTTTGTTTTTAACAAATAATAAAATAATTTCAAATATTGTTCATTTGTGTTTTCATTATAGCGTAAATGATTCTATTCTGATGTAGCGTTTAAAAATTATAACAATTTGTATTGGAAAATATTAACTTAAAATTAAATATTTATAGAGATGCTCTCCAAGATGCTGCAAATCTGATCTGAGCAGGTGTAGAGTGGTTCTCAATGCACATCCTACGACTCGGGTATTTGACTGAAGAATAAAATACATTTTAATAAAAAGAAGTTAGCTAATCTAATTTATCAAGCCTGACTCACCGCACACAAAATTGATAAAAAAAAGTTCAATTAATCTATTTTCATGAATTTTTATATTAAAGTAAAGAAAATTTTGAAAAATTTTAGAAATTAAAAAGTGATTTATTCCTATCACGATCTCCCTTATATACCCATTACTAATGTCCCTTTCTCCCCCTCCCAATTACCCCTCCGACTCTCCCTATATATACCCCTCGAGAGCAAATAGTTCAAACATTTCTTAGATTATCTTCCTATATAATCTTAATCGGCTTAGTATACTAAGTCATACTAGTTTTACTTATCATTTTTAATTAATTAACCTCATTTAAAGCACATTGCTCTACTTTCACGCATCACTAAAGTAATTTTCGATGTTCACACAATAGAGCTTTTTTGTAGTATATATACCTTGAGGTTCGAAAGGATCAATTATTTGGTGAGAAAATATTAAAAAATTTGAGAATAAAGTAATTCTAATTAATCCAAGAAGATATTTTAAATACTACAACCTAATATAGAGTGACTTGGGGTGTCAATAACAGCAATAGACACATTGACTAATCTGAAGAAAGATTAAAAAAAAAACTTATTATCAATGTTAAGTCGAATTTCTATTTGAGCTCAAGCCATGGCTCACTACATTACATACACTGACCTCCTAAAAGATTAATTATTTGGAAGGAAAATATTAAAAATTTTGAGACAAAATTAATACAAATTATTAAAAAAGAGATATTTTCAATACTACAACCTAATAGAGAGTCACGTGAGGAGTCAAACACAAACGGATACATTTATTGACTAAGATGAAGAAATATTTAAAAAAATAACACCAACTTATTATTTTCAAGCAGGATTTCTTTTTAAGCTCAAGCCACGGCTCACTCCATTATTTACTACGAGGTCCGAAAGGATATCATTATTCCAAGGAAATATTTTTAATACTACAACCTAATATAGAATCACTTGATGTGTAAAACACACTCACAGACACATTTATTGACTAAAACCAAGAAATATTAAAAAAACAACAAACTTAATTATTTTACGTCGAAATTCTTTTTGAGCTCAAGTTATGGCTCAATAAATTATATACCCCAAGGTCCGAAAGAATTTATTATTTGTAGTACAAATATTAAAAATTTTGACACCAAATTAATTCAAATTATTCCAAATAGATATTTTCACTACTACAAACCAATATATAGTCACGTGAGGAGTCAAACACACAAACGGATACATTCATTGACTAAGATGAAAAAATAATTAAAAAAATAACACCAACTTATCATTTTCAAGCAGGATTTCTATTTGAGATCAAGACATGGCTCTCTCAATTATATACCTCGAGGTCAGAAAAGATTAATTATTTGGAGGGAAAATATTAAAAATTTGGACAAAATTAATACTAATTATTCCAAGGAAATATTTTTAATACTACAACCTAATATAGATTCACTTGAAGTGTCAAACAAACCAACAGACACATTCATTGATTCAAAACAAGAAATATTAAAAAAAAAACTTATTAATTTTATGTCGAAATTCTTTTTGAGCTCAAGCCATGGCTCAATCCATTATATACCCCAAGGTCCGAAAGGAATAATTATTTGGAAGGAAATTATTAAAAATTTGGACAAAAGTATTAATAATTATAGTACAATCTAATATAGATTCTCTTGAGGTGTCAAACACACCAACAGACACATTCATTGACTAAAACCAAGAAATATTAAAAAAAAAAACAACTTATCAATTTGAAGTCGAAATTTTTTTTGAGTTCAAGCGATGGCTCAATCCATTATATACCCCGACGTCCGGAAGGATTTATTATTTGGAGGAAAAATATTAAAAATTTGGAAAAAGTAATACTACTTATTTCAAGGAAATATTTTTAATACTACAACCTAATATAGAATAACTTGATGTGTCAAACACACTCAACAGACACATTTATTGACTAAAACCAAGAAATATTAAAAAAACAACAAACTTAATAAATTTACGTCGAAATTCTTTTTGAGCTCAAGCTATGGCTCAATCCTTTATATACCCTGAGGTCCGAAAGGATTTATTATTTGGAGGGAAAATATTAAAAATTTGGACAAAAGTAATAATAATTATTCCAAGGAAATATTTTTAATAATATTTATAGAGATGCTTACCAAGATGCAGCAAATATGAGCTGAACAGGAGCAGAGTGGTAATCAATGCACATCCTATACGCCTCCGATATTTGCCTGAATAATAAAATAGATTATTATCAAAGTAAAATAAAAAAAAATAGAAATAGAATATCTACTAACCTTTAGTGGAGCTCTTTGGAGCTTCTCTTCTGAAGAAACCGAAACCAAAATGACAGGCAGAATGAGAATTTTCTGAAAAATAACAATAAAATAAGTATTATACAAAGATTATTTTTAATGTATTTTGAAAATAACATTTATAAGCTGTACAAGGGAGAGAAATCTAAATCCATCCTCAAAATATAAATATTTGATTTCATAAAGAAAAAAATTATTTTATTTAGGGTCGAATCTAAAATTTTATTAATAATATTTTTACATTGCATTTTAGAGTGCTTCGTCCTTAAAGGAATTTAATTTAATTATTATAAAAACGCGAGTCTTTGCATTTAACAAATAATAAAGTAATTTCAAATATTGTTCATTTGTGTTTTCATTATAGCGTAAATGATTCTATTCTGATGTAGCGTTTAAAAATTATAACAGTTTGTATTCGAAAATATTAACTTAAAAATAAATATTTATAGAGATGCTCTCCAAGATGCTGCAAATCTGATCTGAGCAGGTGTAGAGTGGTTCTCAATGCACATCCTACGACTCGGGTATTTGACTGAAGAATAAAATACATTTTAATAAAAAGAAGTTAGCTAATCTAATTTATCAAGCCTGACTCACCGCACACAAAATTGATAAAAAAAAGTTCAATTAATTTATTTTCATGAATTTTTATATTAAAGTAAAGAAAATTTTGAAAAATTTTAGAAATTAAAAAGTGATTTATTCCTATCACGATCTCCCTTATATACCCTTTACTAATGTCCCTTTCTCCCCCCTCCCAATCACCCCTCCGACTCTCCCTATATATACCCCTCGAGAGCAAATAGTTCAAACTATTCTTAGATTATCTTCCTATATAATCTTAATCGGCTTAGTATACTAAGTCGATACTAGTTTTACTTATCATTTTTAATTAATTAACCTCATTTAAAGCACATTGCTCTACTTTCACGCATCACTAAAGTAATTTTCGATGTTCACACAATAGAGCTTTTTTGTAGTATATATACCTTGAGGTTCGAAAGGATCAATTATTTGGTGAGAAAATATTAAAAAATTTGAGAATAAAGTAATTCTAATTAATCCAAGAAGATATTTTAAATACTACAACCTAATATAGAGTGACTTTGGGTGTCAATAACAGCAATAGACACATTGACTAATCTGAAGAAAGATTAAAAAAAAACTTATTATCAATGTTAAGTCGAATTTCTATTTGAGCTCAAGCCATGGCTCACTACATTACATACACTGACCTCCGAAAAGATTAATTATTTGGAGGAAAAATATTAAAAATTTTGAGACAAAATTAATACAAATTATTAAAAAAGAGATATTTTCAATACTACAACCTAATAGAGAGTCACGTGAGGAGTCAAACACAAACGGATACATTTATTGACTAAGATGAAGAAATATTTAAAAAAATAACACCAACTTATTATTTTCAAGCAGGATTTCTTTTTAAGCTCAAGCCATGGCTCACTCCATTATTTACTCCGAGGTCCGAAAGGATATCATTATTCCAAGGAAATATTTTTAATACTACAACCTAATATAGAATCACTTGATGTGTCAAACACACTCACAGACACATTTATTGACTAAAACCAAGAAATATTAAAAAAACAACAAACTTAATAAATTTTACGTCGAAATTCTTTTTGAGCTCAAGCTATGGCTCAATACATTATATACCCCAAGGTCCGAAAGGATTTATTATTTGTAGTACAAATATTACAAATTTTGACACCAAATTAATTCAAATTATTCCAAATAGATATTTTCACTACTACAAACCTAATATATAGTCACGTGAGGAGTCAAACACACAAACGGATACATTCATTGACTAAGATGAAAAAATAATTAAAAAAATAAAACCAACTTATCATTTTCAAGTCAGGATTTCTATTTGAGATCAAGACATGGCTCTCTCAATTATATACCTCGAGGTCAGAAAAGATTAATTATTTGGAGGGAAAATATTAAAAATTTGGACAAAATTAATACTAATTATTCCAAGGAAATATTTTTAATACTACAACCTAATATAGATTCACTTGAAGTGTCAAACAAACCAACAGACACATTCATTGATTCAAAACAAGAAATATTAAAAAAAACAACTTATTAATTTTATGTCGAAATTCTTTTTGAGCTCAAGCCATGGCTCAATCCATTATATACCCCAAGGTCCGAAAGGAATAATTATTTGGAAGGAAATTATTAAAAATTTGGACAAAAGTAATTAATAATTCAAGAAATAAGTACAATCTAATATAGATTCACTTGAGGTGTCAAACACACCAACAGACACATTCATTGACTAAAACCAAGAAATATTAAAAAAAAACCAACTTATCAATTTGAAGTCGAAATTTTTTTTGAGCTCAAGCCATGGATCAATCCATTATATACCCCGAGGTCCGAAAGGATTTATTATTTGGAGGAAAATATTAAAAATTTGGACAAAAGTAATCTAATTATTCCAAGGAAATATTTTTAATACTACAACCTAATATAGATTCACTTGAGGTGTCAAACACACCAACAGACACATTCATTGACTAAAACCAAGAAATATTAAAAAAAAACCAACTTATCAATTTTAAGTCGAAATTCTTTTTGAGCTCAAGCTATGGCTCAATCCTTTATATACCCCGAGGTCCGAAAGGATTTATTATTTGGAGGGAAAATATTAAAAATTTGGACAAAAGTAATAATAATTATTCCAAGGAAATATTTTTAATAATATTTATAGAGAAGCTTACCAAGATGCAACAAATCTGAGCTGAACAGGAGCACAGTGGTTAACAATGCACATCCTACGCCTCCGATATTTGCCTGAATAATAAAATAGATTATTATTAAAGTAAAAAAAATAAATAGAAATAGAATATCTACTAACCTTTAGTGGTGCTCTTTGGAGCTTCTCTTCTGAAGAAACCGAAACCAAAATGACAGGCAGAATGAGAATTTTCTGAAAAATAACAATAAAATAAGTATTATACAAAGATTATTTTTAATGTATTTTGAAAATAACATTTATAAGCTGTACAAGGGAGAGAAATCTAAATCCATCCTCAAAATATAAATATTTGATTTCATAAAGAAAAAAATTATTTTATTTAGGGTCGAATCTAAAATTTTATTAATAATATTTTTACATTGCATTTTAGAGTGCTTCGTCCTTAAAGGAATTTAATTTAATTATTATAAAAACGCGAGTCTTTGTATTTAACAAATAATAAAGTAATTTCAAATATTGTTCATTTGTGTTTTCATTATAGCGTAAATGATTCTATTCTGATGTAGCGTTTAAAAATTATAACAGTTTGTATTCGAAAATATTAACTTAAAAATAAATATTTATAGAGATGCTCTCCAAGATGCTGCAAATCTGATCTGAGCAGGTGTAGAGTGGTTCTCAATGCACATCCTACGACTCGGGTATTTGACTGAAGAATAAAATACATTTTAATAAAAGAAGTTAGCTAATCTAATTTATCAAGCATGACTCACCGCACACAAAATTGATAAAAAAAAGTTCAATTAATTTATTTTCATGAATTTTTATATTAAAGTAAAGAAAATTTTGAAAAATTTTAGAAATTAAAAAGTGATTTATTCCTATCACGATCTCCCTTATATACCCATTACTAATGTCCCTTTCTCCCCCTCCCAATTACCCCTCCGACTCTCCCTATATATACCCCTCGAGAGCAAATAGTTCAAACTATTCTTAGATTATCTTCCTATATAAACTTAATCGGCTTAGTATACTAAGTCATACTAGTTTTACTTATCATTTTTAATTAATTAACCTCATTTAAAGCACATTGCTCTACTTTGACGCATCACTAAAGTAATTTTCGATGTTCACACAATAGAGCTTTTTTGTAGAATATATACCTTGAGGTTCGAAAGGATCAATTATTTGGTGAGAAAATATTAAAAAATTTGAGAATAAAGTAATTCTAATTAATCCAAGAAGATATTTTAAATACTACAACCTAATATAGAGTGACTTTGGGTGTCAATAACAGCAATAGACACATTGACTAATCTGAAGAAAGATTAAAAAAAAACTTATTATCAATGTTAAGTCGAATTTCTATTTGAGCTCAAGCCATGGCTCACTACATTACATACACTGACCTCCGAAAAGATTAATTATTTGGAGGGAAAATATTAAAAATTTTGAGACAAAATTAATACAAATTATTCCAAAGTGATATTTTCAATACTACAACCTAATAGAGAGTCACGTGAGGAGTCAAACACAAACGGATACATTTATTGACTAAGATGAAGCAATATTTAAAAAAATAACACCAACTTATCATTTTCAAGCAGGATTTCTTTTTAAGCTCAAGCCATTGCTCACTCCATTATTTACCCCGAGGTCCGAAAGGATATCATTATTCCAAGGAAATATTTTTAATACTACAACCTAATATAGAATCACTTGTGGTGTCAAACACACTCACAGACACATTAATTGACTAAATTCAAGAAATATTAAAATAAAACAACAACTTATCAATTTTAAATCGATGTTCTTTTTGAGCTCAAGCTATGGCCCATCCATTATATACCCCGAGGTCCGAAAGCATTTATTATTTTGAGGGAAAATATTAAAAATTTGGACAAAAATTAATACTAATTATTCCAATACTACAACCTAATATATATTCACTTGAGGTGTCATACATACCAACAGACACATTCATTGACTAAAACCAAGAAATATTTAAAAACAAAACAACTTATCAATTTGAAGTCGAAATTCTATTTTAATATTAACTTAAAAATAAATATTTATAGAGATAATTACTAAGATGCTGCAAATCTGATCTGAGCAGGAGCAGAGTTGCCCCCAATGCACATCCTACGCCTCCGGCCTGTATTTGACTGAAGAATAAAATACTTTTTAATCAAATGATGTTAACTAAACTAATTTATCAACCCCCAGTCACCACACATAAAATTAATAAAAAAAAGTTCAATTAATCAATTTTCATGAATTTTTATATTAAAATAAATAAATTTTTGAAAAATTTTAGCAATTAAAAAGTTTATTATTATCCCTATCAGGGTCCCCCTTATATACCCTTTACTATTGTCCCTATCTCCCCCTCCCAATTACCCCTCCACTCTTCCTATTTTCTCCCCTCTTATACACCCCTCGAGTGCAATTAGTGCAAACTATTCTTAGATTATCTTCCGATATAATCTTAATCAGCTTAGTATCCTAAGTCCTACTAGTTTCACTTATCATTTTTAATTATTTAAACGTGTTTAAAGCACACTACTTTACTTTCACTTATCACTAAACTAATTTTCGATGTTCACTCAATATGGCTTTTTTGTAGAATATATATATTGAGGTCCGCAAAGATTAATTATTTGGAGGGAAAATATTAAAATTTTTCACAATTAAGTAATTGTAATTAATCCAAGGAGATATTTTATATACTACAACCTAATATGTAATGACTTGTGGTGTCAAACACTTCATTAGACACATTCATTGACTAATCTGAAGAAATAAAAAAAAGCTTGTTATCAATGTTAAGTCGAATTTCTATTTGAGCTCAAGCCATTGGCTTACTCCATTATATACCTGAGGTCCGAAAAGATTAACTATTTGGAGGACAAATATTAAAAATTTGAACACAAAATTAATACTAATTATTCCAAAGAGATATTTTCAATACTACAACCTAATATAGAGTCACGTGAGGAGTCAAACACACAAACAGTTACATTTATTGACTAATATGAAGAAATATTTAAAAAAATAACACTAACTTATCATTTTCATACATGATTTCTATTTGAGCTCAAGCCATGGCTCACTCCATTATATACCCCGAGCTCCGAAAGGATTAATTATTCGGAGTGAAAATATTAAGAATTTGGACAAAAAGTAATACTTATTATTCCAAGATATATTTTTAATACTACAACCTAATATAGATTCACTTGAGGTGTCAAACACACCAACAGACACATGCATTGACAACAAACAAGAAATAAAAAAAAAAAAAACTTATCAATTTTAAGTCCCAATTCTATTTGAGCTCAAGACATGGCTCACTCCATTATTTACCCCGTGGCCTTAAAAGATTAATTACTTGGAAGGAAATTATTAAAAATTTGCACAAAAATGTAAGTAGTCATTAATAATAACAATAAAAAATTTTTTTCATATATTTATATATTAAATAATGGGTACAAAATCAACAAAGAGTACTATTTAAAAGAACAAGAGTTGTTTATTTTAATATTCATTTAAAATTATTTACTTATATATTTATATTGTTTTGTGCTTTTCTTACTACCGATTTTTGTTGTTTTAAATTTTGTTGTCAAATGTCCTACTGGGATGCATTATAGAACTTCAAATGTCCTACTTTTACTATGTCAATATCTCTTCTCCCTAGAGTTTTCTTCTGTAATAAAGTATATAGTTTCTTACTATATTTTATCCAATTCTGCTAAATATTATAGAAAAATAATATAGTCCGAAATGTACTTTATTTTCATCGCTAAAAATATACCTTGCTAAGTAAATAAAGTTATATATAATTTAGACTGGAATTTTGATGCTTTACATTAAATTAGTTAAAATACTGGGTTGTGGAAATAATTTATAATGTAATACTCTAATTCTAAACAAAAGGCCAAAAAATAAGATAGCCAAGTAAATTGAGAAAATATAATTTATTATTTATCAACATTTATATATTGCCGACATCTTCAGGGCTTATACAATTATAAGAACATTGCTAATATCAAATTACAGGATTATTTAGAGAGACCAAATAGGCTAATTGTTTTCATATAAATGGAAAAAAAATTACTTTGACAAGAATTCAGAGGGTCCCCTTGTGGTCGCAATCTTAGATTTTTACAGAAAAATAAAATATTAATTCGAAGATATTTTTATCCATTTTAATAGATGAGTATTTATAGAGAAATAATTCGGTATTTGTTTTGATATAAAGCGAAAAAATTTACTTTTGACAGCGTAAAAAAAAAAAATGAAATGAATGTAAATGATCATTTTCTAATTGAATGTTTAAAATGATAGTTTGTTTTGAAAATATTAACTTAGAAATAAATATAGAGATGCTTACCAATGCTTCAAATCTGAGCTGAGCAGGAGCAGAGTGGTTAAAGTAAAAATTGCGGTAAAAATAGAATAGCCTCATGTTCATAAATATTAATAATCTTTAATTTTCTTTTTCCATGTAAATTCTATTTATTCCGTCATTAAACTTGTCCCCCTACCTAGAGGACAACTGGTGGAAACTAATATTATTAAAGCTGGCCTTAATTATTATACCTATCATTTTCTCAAGAGTGTATTCCCGTGTCAGCCTGGAGGAAACAATGTCCTCGCCCGTTACCCTCTCTTGTGTACAACCTACAACTCACCGCCCATAATGATGACGTCGAGTTGATGCCATTACTAATACAACAGTCCTTTAACAACCGACAAGCACAACAGACATTTATTACTGCCTGGAAAACAGGAACAAAAAAATACTAAAAATCAACTCTTTACTTATGTATTACCAGCTACGAAACCCGCCTTCGGACTCTGCAGTGGGGTTTAAAATAATAATTTAAATTTTCTAATTTTAAATGTCATCAACTAATAGAGTGGGGTTTAAAATTAAAAAAATCACGTCGATTATAATAAGAATAGATATAGATATGGTTTCCAGAAGTTTCTTTTTATTACTTTACCATACAGGGTAATAGTCAAGCATTGTAATCGTGCATGAAAAAAGTGGTTTTTTGGATTCTTTTTTTCGAAATATCTAAAAACCGGCTGAAACTATTTTGATTAAAAAAATTGGGCGAAACCATGGCATTTCGGTCTACAAAAAAGCTCTTAATAAGTAAACATCGAAAAAATTATATGTTTCGAGATAACTGTTTTGTCAAAATGTCACTTAGTCTGTTAGTTAGTATGTGCGTTATCAAATTTTGTGGACGAGCTAGCTCAAAAACTAGTGAGAATATCCAAACCAAATTTCACACGTAGTTTTGGTGCATTGAGATTAAGAGCTGATTAGATTCGACCCAAAACTAAGGTGGGGGTTAAATTTTAAAATTATAATATTTTCAAACTAAAAAAATCAAGAAAAATGAAATATACAATAAAATGTACCTATAATAACGAAAATGTTTTTTTTTCTGGCGGCTAAATTAGGGGGGAGGGGGTCAAAAAATAAAAATCTAGGCCATTTGAGCAAACTCAACTAAATTTTGTATACATAATCAGTGGGCCCCGAGAACACTAAAAATGCAAAAACAACCGCCTAAAGGGGGCAGGGAGGTTGTAGGGTCAAAAAATTAAAATCTAGGCCCTTGTACCAAACTCAACCAGAAATGTATGATAAAGTCAAGTGGATGTCCACATCAGAACGTGTGAATTTATTTATCATTTTTAGTAGATGGCATGTATTCTGGTCTAATTCTTTTATTAAGTAAACTGATGTGGCGATCCCCATGACTTTATCATACGCCTGGCCCCTCTCTTATATTTATTATTTAATAAAATTATTTACGAATGAACCGCCCACCTATTAATTTTGGGCCCATTTAGCTATTGAACATATCTTCTTTTAAATATAAAACTATTCTAAGGGAAATAGCTTCATGTATTTTTGTGTCAAAATAAATTTTATCATTTTAATAATTTTTGACCCCCTCATATCACTTTTCCATGCACGATTATAATACCCTGTATGGTGAAGTAAAATAAGCTGACGTGTTCTGATGTGGCCATCCACTTGACTTTACCATACAACCTTGCCCCTCACTTATATTTAATATTTAATACAATTATTTATAATCATGTAGGGGTGGGGGGTTAGTTTTTGCATTTTTAGATTACTGTGGGCCCACTGATTATGTATACAAAATTTGGTTGAGTTTGGTACAAGAGACTAGATTTTCATTTTTTGACCCTACACCCCCCCCCTATTTTGGGCGGTTAATTTTTGGATTTTTAGTCTTTTGGGGTCCCAATGATTATGTATACAAAATTTCGTTGAGTTTGGTAAATGGCCAAGATTTTCATTTTTTGACCCCCTACTATCCTCCACCCCCACTCACCCCACACCCCACCCCATTTTGGGCGGTTAGTTTTTGAATTTTTAGATTTCTGGGGTTCCACTGATTATGTATAAAAAATTTGGTTGAGTTTGCTCAAATGGCCTAGATTTTTAATTTTTAACCCCCCTCCCCTTGACCCCCTTAATTTTGGGTCTATATGCACCAAAATCTAATCAGCTCTTAATCTCAATGGACCAAAACTACGTGTGAAATTTGGTTTCGATATTCACACTAGTTTTTGAGCTAGCTCGTCCACAAAATTTGGTAACCCACAGACTAACTAACTAACTACCTAACAGACATTTTGATAAAACAATTATTATCTCGAAAAATATAATTTTTTCGATGTTCACTTATAAGAGCTTTTTTGTAAACCGAAATGCCATGGTTTCGCTCAATTTTTTTAATCAAAATAGTTTCAGCCGTTTTTAAGATATTTTGAAAAAAAGAAGGAAAACAAACACTTTTTCATGCACGATTACAATACTTGACCATACCCTGTATGGTGAAGTAAAAATGCTTATAATCAAAGTTGACTGTCATTCTGTTGTGTGACTGGATTTCCACGAAATCGAAGGCGGTACTAAAAGTTCATTCTCGTGTCAAAACGCTCTTTTGTTTTTTTATATACTGAAAAACTGATTAGATTTGAGCTCGCAGGGTGTGTCGAATAATTCATAACAAAACTACCTATATCTTTTTTTACTATTTAAATTTTTGTCACATGCCAACAGAAATTTATTGAAGCAAACCTAAAAATTGATTCTAGAATTTTTAGGCTGATTCTCTTGGCATTTTTTATTTAATAAACAAGTCAGACTGTTGGTTTATTTTTGGCCTAAGCTAAGCCCATTGTCATTTTGACATTTTGACCTAATTTTGAATTGAAACAAATATAGCTATTTGAAATCAAAATATTTCTAAACATAAACAACAAAATATTTATTATTATTATTTTGATAGAAATAAGCTTCATATAACGTTTCTAAATTACTTATTGTTTTTAGTTGTTTTTATTTATTTTTAGAGTAGATGTCCTCTGCTTGATGCATATAAAATGTACACACAATTAAGTACTCATACTCATTTCAAACCCCCATAACATACTCAAAATATAAGATTATACTATTTTATTGTTCAATAGAAGTGAGAAAGAGATATGATTAAAAGAAATCTAAAAAAACATAGAAGTAGGCACTTATATAGGCCAAAATAAAATAACACTAGTTGGGGGAGTAATTTCTCCTCGTTTTCCATTCTTCAAATCCCCATAACTTTCTCAAAAATGAAGATTTAAGTATTTTCTTCAATTGCGTCGATAAATATATATGATTTAAAATAAAGTAAAAAATTCTAGAAAAAAGTCAAGTATTTCTTCAGGTCGAAATGGGAGCCCCATCTCTACTTTTTTCATTTCCCCAAAACCTAATAAAAACTTAAAAAAAAATTTATTTTTATTTTTTATTCTTCAATGTTCTGATAATTAGATCAGTACCTGGAGCCACCGAGCGATGCACGGTAACCCCTGACCCCCCCCTCACCTCCCGAAGCCACACACCTCGCCCCCACCACTGCACCCCCACTCCGCCCCACCCCACCCCAACCGCGCCTCCCACCCCCGTATCCCCCACAACTGAACCTCCCACATCCACCCCACCCCGCACCCAGTTTTTGCATTTCTAGCTTTCTAATGGTCTACATATTATGTGTACATTTGTTTACTCGTACACCAATTTGCCTACATTCGTTCATATTGATAAACATTATAAAAAATAAATAGGAAAATAATAATAAAAAAAATAATCGTATAGGATCTTAAATAAAAACATAAACTTAAATAAGATTTGTTTCTAAGTTATATAAAAAAAAGTCCACTTCAACCACTTTATTTGTAAACACACCTGTTTTGTTATGATTTAGACACCTGTTAATTAAAAACAAACAAAAATTCCTAATTTTAATATAATATATTAATATTTGCTATAACCTATTAGTGGGTTTTAAAATTAAAAAAACAATTAAAAATAAAAGATAATTGAAAAATATGTAAACAAACTTTTTATTGAGATTTTCATCTATCAATAATTACTTTAATTAAGAAAAGATCAATTAAGATTCAATTTGTCGAGGTCAAGACCTAGCCAGATCGCTTTCTCATCCTCAAAACTTGTTAATAGATTTTGTTTCATCAAAATCGGTAGAGCCGTTTTCAAAATAGAACAAAGATACAAATATATACATAAATATATAAACAATTTTTCCTCGTTTAATAAGAGTAGATTTAAGAAAAATATATATATTTTTACAACCCAAAAAAGAGGGAATCCACTTATAATAATACCTTACCGTGGCATTGATTTTAAAATAAACTCATTTTCACTTTCAGCAGAATTTTTCTATAAGAATCACTTTAAATCGTAGAAACAATTTTTTCATCTTTATCAGCGAATGAATGATACAATAATTGTATAAAATATGTTATACCTATTTCAAAAACAAATTAGATTTATTTAAATAAGAGGCTTGGATGGAATTAATATTTAACTATTTTTCCAGATACTCAGGATAAATAAACCCAATGCACAGCAGAAGATGGATGACAATTTTGCAATTGGTGGGCCAGCTCGAATACTGAATGAACGGCTACTAGAAAATCTCTACATGTTATATAATATAATATAATCCTATTATTAGCCGGCAAAAGGACGCGGACGTCCGGCAAAGGCTTAAAACAAGGCAATTTATCAGTTTGATGTAGGATTATATTCGGTTCGGCTGCCGGGATTCGGCTCGGCTCTCGAGAATGATTAAGCAAACGTAAAGGGCTGCTGGTCATTTAACGTCAAGGAGAAAGAAAGTAAGTCCCTACTTTTGCCACACCTAAAAAGGTCGTTTTCTATTGATCCATATCATTCCCTCTGCACCCCCATCCCCTGAGCATTTCATCTCTCTTTGATTTTGATCGCAGGTGAGGCGAACGGCAAGGGCGCGTGGGTGGATGAGTCGTTCCTTTTTCTTTGATTGTCAATAGAGAAAGGATAAAGTACTTCAAAGGATCATATATGGAAATTAAAAATAGATTTTTTATTCTTTTTTTCTTTTTTATTGCAATTTCACTAATGTAATTCTAAATATAGAATTGTGAACGAAGATATCAAATATAAATTACTTAGAAAATCATAAGATGGTGTCATCTATTAAATCCGATGGAATGGAATATTTTTAATTATATGTCAGAAGGGATGTTTTTCACCCCTCGGGAATCGAACCCGAATCTGGACCATCTGGCTCACCTGCGAGGTGCGAACCTCTCTGACATATGTATTCCGGAGGGGTAAAAAACAACCCTTCTGACATATAATTAAATATATTCCATTTTTTTATTTATTTATTTATTTATTAATGATGTTATGTACATAGGTCAGAGTAGACCCTTATAGTGTACAATCAAAAAAAAAAGAAACTGACAAAAATAGAGATTAACAATATAAAGAAAAATGAAATATAAATTAGATACAAAAATACAAGAAACAGAACAAAACATAAAAAAATACAAAATATAAAATACAAAATAGAAATACAAAATATAAGTATATTACAAAATATAAATTACACAATATAAAATATAAGTTAGAGGCTATAGCATTAGCATGATAAAGCTTCAGTGAGTCCACGCAAAAAGCGGCCAGCAGAGGATGGTTGTCTTAGGGCAGAGGGCATTGAGTTCCACAGTCGTGGGGCTGTGATCTCAAATGACCTCGATCTGAGGGCAGTCTGATGTCGCGGTCATACCAGGGCTTTTGATCTTACTCGTATATTCCTATTTTTACTATGAGATTATTATTTTTTATTTTTAAATTTAAGATTTAAGTTATATGTTAATGTTTAAAAATCAAAATTTTCAGATTCTTTCTAGCGCAAAAAGAGAATTAAAAATAAATAAATATAAAATTAATTTAGATGAATTAAATTTCATCTAATTGATCTGAACTTGACAAGGGCTTGATGGTGGTTTGCTCGCGGATATTTGGACCTAGTAATATAAATCTCTATAAAATGGGAAGGGAATTACTATGAAACTGATGAGTATTCACTAGCAACCACCATGGGAAACTGATTTATAGAGATTTAGGACTATATTACTATCATCGAGCCGACTGCCGTTAAACAATCGGTGACGTCCTTGTCTGGAATTTACTATAAAGGGTCCTATAAAAAAAGAGTACTTATTTTTTTCGTAAACCAAAATTGATGGGTGGGGTTCAATAGAACTATTAATAAAGCCCTAGGCCCTTTAATCGATTGATAGGAAAATTCGTATAGGAGGGTGTCGAAAGTACATAGCATATCACCTTACGGAAGAAACGATTCTCCATATGGAAATGAGAGTAAACTAAAGGTGTGTGGGGGGGGGGGGGGGGGGGGGGGGGGGGGGTCAAAAAATTATTAAAATGATAAAATTGTCACACAAAAATACTTGAAGCGTTTCTCCTAGAAGAGTTCCATATTTAAAAGAAGATAGGTTCAATTGATACTTAATGGGCCTATTTTAATAAATATTAAATATAAGAGAGTTGCCAGTTATATAGTAAAGTCAAGTGGATGACTTATTTTTAATAAAAAAACTATCTGTACAGCGATGCCTTGATGAAGGCCGGAGAAGATCAAAACGTTTGAAAAAAAAAATAGATTAAATTTTGTCTCAATTTTATTTGATTCTGTCTGCAAATAAAAATCGACATGTTTACCTGAATTGAAAATTGAAAATAATATTAATATACCTAAGTATCACTATAACTAAAGCAAAAAATTACCGATCAAGTATCTGACCGGCAGGTAGAGGTACTAGAAATAATAATTACATGTAATGTAATAGCGAATTCACCCCTCCTAGCATTTATTGGGGAAAAAACTATTCTCCCATAAGAAGAATACATTTACTTCCCTATTAATTAAGTAATTTTTATGAAAGATTTCAATTTGTCGATGGTATTAGATTCAAATTTTCTTAGAAAATCATAAGATGGTGTCATCTATTAAATACGATGGAATGTTGCTATCATCCTGACGTGTGCGTATCGTGTCTCGAGGTTTCTTCGATTTTCGGCGGAATCCTGTACGGATAATTGCGGACCCAGTATCCACTCTACTCAGCATCGCATCAGCAAGTGATATGGGTAAAAATTTTTGATTTTATTTATTAAATTCAGATTTTTACAGCACTTTTGTGTTTCTAACCTAAATCTTTATGCCGAACGGCCTCCAGCCTGTAGTTTGAGGACGCTTCCACGAGAGGGCGTCTCCCGCCCAAGCACCCAGGTGCGCCATCTTGGAAAACCAAATTACATATTTGACTCATAATTTTAAATTATATATATATATTTATACTCAGACTATAATCAGTGTATAATTTATATTTGTCTTGTATTTTACAAAGTGTTTATAAGTGCTTTTAGATAGTGTGTGATATATACAACATTATTATTAATATATATTATTATCATATATATTATCTAATCGCTCCCAAGCCGATCTTCTTTTAAATATGGAACTCTTCTAGGAGAAACGCTTCAAGTATTTTTGTGTGACAATTTTATCATTTTAATAATTTTTGACTCCCCCCCCCCTCTTAGAAAATCATAAGATGGTGTCATCTATTAAATACGATGGAATGTTGCTATCATCCTGACGTGTGCGTATCGTGTCTCGAGGTTTCTTCGATTTTCGGCGGAATCCTGTACGGATAATTGCGGACCCAGTATCCACTCTACTCAGCATCGCATCAGCAAGTGATATGCGTAAAAATTTTTGATTTTATTTATTAAATTCAGATTTTTACAGCACTTTTATGTTTCTAACCTAAATCTTTATGCCGTACGGCCTCCAGCCTGTAGTTTGAGGACGCTTCCACGAGAGGGCGTCTCCTGCCCAAGCACCCAGGTGCGCCATCTTGGAAAACCAAATTACATATTTGACTCATAATTTTAAATTATATATATATATTTATACTCAGACTATAATCAGTGTATAATTTATATTTGTCTTGTATTCTACAAAGTGTTTATAAGTGCTTTTAGATAGTGTGTGATATATAAAACATTATTATTAATATACAGAGAGTACCATCTATAAATCTAAAAAAAAAAAAAACTTAGTTTGAGAACGCTGTCCAGAGAGGGCGCTTCCAGCCATAGTCTCCAACTGACACCTTTCGTGATATACAGTGCTACCAACAGTGACATTCAAACCTCCAAATTAGCTATTAATTTTTATTTTTTCTTATAATTTTTATTTTATTTTATTTATTATTATTATTATTATTATTATCTTTTTTCACTTTATTTTATAATATTTATAATCTCTATATTCTGTATCCTGCATTTTATATTTGGCTTGTAATTTAGATTTATATTTATTTTTATATTTACTTTCTTGGCGATTATAAGTGCTTTAGATATAAATAGTGTGTGTTAGTGCCCCAGACACGGAAACTTGTAAATCACAAGTCTCCAATCGACACTTTTTAGTGATATACAGGATAACCAACAGTGACACTCAAGTCCCCAAATTGGATTTATATTTGAATTTGCGGTCAAATTTGTATCAATATATATATATATATATATATATCCCCTCCCTTTCCTATATCTGCCTTTCCATAATAGTGTTTTATAATGTCTGGAAATAATAATCCACAGTGTTCCATTTGTGAAAAGACTATTAAGAAAACTTCCTCAATATGCCAAAAGTGTCATAATTATTTTCACCGGAACTGCCTTAAAAAAAAAACTCCCCACAACTACACTGATCAATCAGGGCAGCTCGCCCCCTGTTACGGATTTGCAGTTCCTTCTGGATCCATCGAGGTCAGCTTGCTACCCTCCAACAGTGACAGTGATGAAAATTATACTCTAACATCGCTTCCCCTCTCGCTCGAAGAGCTTGTAACGCTTCAGACTTCCATAGGCAACCACAAACTAAATATCCTGAACCTTATCACTAAGAATCAGGACACAACACCCAGTAAAGCTGGAATTGAAAATGCATTGGAGGAAATAATCGTAATTACTGACAGGATTGCATCTGCCTATACTAAGGTCTCTAATCGCTCCCAAGCCGAACTTCTTTTAAATATGGAACTCTTCTAGGAGAAACGCTTCAAGTATTTTTGTGTGACAATTTTATCATTTTAATAATTTTTGACCCCCCCCCCCACACACCTTTAGTTTACTCTCATTTCCATATGGAGAATCGTTTCTTCTGTAAGGTGATATGCTATGTACTTTCGACACCCTGTCCTATACGAATTTTCCTATCAATCGATTAAAGGGCCTAGGGCTTTATTAATAGTTCTATTGAACCCCACCCATCAATTTTGGTTTACGAAAAAAATAAGTACTCTTTTTTTATAGGACCCTTTATAATAAATTCCAGACAAGGACGTCACCGATTGTTTAACGACAGTCGGCTCGATGATAGTAATATAGTCCTAAATCTCTATAAATCAGTTTCCCATGGTGGTTGCTAGTGAATACTCATCAGTTTCATAGTAATTCCCTTCCCATTTTATAGAGATTTATATTACTAGGTCCAAATATCCGCGAGCAAACCACCATCAGGCCCTTGTCAAGTTCAGATCAATTAGATGCAATTTAATTCATCTAAATTAATTTTATATTTATTTATTTTTAATTCTCTTTTTGCGCTAGAAAGAATCTGAAAATTTTGATTTTTAAACATTAACATATAACTTAAATCTTAAATTTAAAAATAAAAATAATAATCTTATAGTAAAAATATCTTGAGAATACTTTAACTAAGTCTCAATAGAGTGTATACATTGTCTAGTGAAAGTATTCATAAATTCATTTGTTTATATGCACCTACTTCTTTAACGGGTTATAGTGGTGTTTCACAAAGAGGAAATAAAAATTAAAAATTTCTTTAATTATATTTTTTATTTTTCTCTATACATATTTTGTGTTACGAGCCTATCATCAGGAGGTTTAACAAAAGACTGGGTAGAGAAAAATAAAAAATCTCCAAAAATATAATTAAAGAAATTTTTAATTTTTTAATTTTTATTTCCTCTTTGTGAAACACCACTATAACCTGTTAAAAACTCCTGTGTTTAATATGTTTCACTATAAACCAACACCGCTTTCCCTAAATGTTATGTACCTACTTCGTCTGAATATTTTCGACAATGTATACATAAACAAATGAGCTTATACATTGACTAAGTTTACACTTTGACTGTAACATATACCTTATAAATATAATAATCTTATTAAATATTAAAAAAAACACCTTTAAAGACACCATTAAAAAATCCCTAAAATAAAAAGGTTCAAAATACTACAGTAAATAAAATTATTTTAGTTTATACTAATTATATATATTATTTATCATAAATTGATTACAAAAGAAAGAGAGAAAGGAAAATTAATATTTAAGAAATTAGAAATAAAGTATTTAGCAAAAGCTCCCCTTAGGTGTAACTTAGTCATCAACAACAGTCCAATAGAACAAGTCCCAAGCTTTAACGTCTGCCGAAAGTAAAATTAGGATATATAAGACATGTGTCCGATAATAACATATGGGGCTGAATCCAGGGCAGACACATCCGTTACAAAGCAGCTTCTCCGTACAACTGAGATGAGAGTTGTAAGAGCCATCCATTCGAAGACCCTACATGTCAAAATCCGGAGCGAACACTTTAGGCAAATAAGCGGTCTTCAGGACATAGTCGATTGGGTTCACGTAAGAAGAAGATGCTGGGCTGCCCATGTAGACAGAATGCAAGACGACCGTCTCCCGAAAATTTTATCAAAAAACCGTCCCGAGGGGGTCAGAAGCCGTGGAAGACCAAAAAAACGATGGAAAGAGAGTTATGACTGATTGTAATATGTTGGAGAAACAGGTGTTCACACCTATATAGAAGAAGAAGAAGTATTTAGCAAAGTGGTCACCCTCCTCCATTTCTCTGGAGAAAATAATTCTTTGCTTATAGAAGGAGGGATTTTGATGTTAGCCAACCTAATAGCTAAACATAAATTGATGAATATAATATAGTTAAATCAGTTTAATAAAAGTAAGTACTTTCATAGTCAAAATATTCTAATTTAATTAACTCGGGGCATAAGTTATACAAAATGTTTGAGTTAAGCCGGAACTCGCCATTGAAATCGAAACGCAAAATTTTAATTTGTGTACCAATTCTCTTTAATAAGCTAATGATTTCCATAACACAATCTGGATCTTCTGAATATAATTTTATTTCCTAAGTAATGGAAATTTCCAGAGATTTTCGATAACATTTACATCTGGATTCCGTAGATAAATTTTTTTTGCTTTGGGAAAAACATTCGAATAATTTTCTAAAGATGTTAGCGTTGTACCGTCATCGTAAAACTCGGTTAAGTTATTTAATTTTATAACAAGATCATCGTCATCCCCAATAGTGGATAACACATAATCCAAATGTTGTAACATGCCGAAACTTTTCAAATTGGGTAAAAGTCTTAAGATTTTGACGATTTCTCGAGGTATTAACCAAAATCCTTCGATATATTCAATTTTCAGGAGTCCATTTTGAACATCCTGATCATGCAGCTCAAAATCCTCTTTGATCAAAAGTTGATGTATTGCACAATTTTTATAATTATAGTACACGGACAGAGATTTCAAGCTTGTTGTTTTTTTCAGAAAAGTTTTGAAGTTCTCTTTGTTTTGAAGTTTGATCACAAAACTGCTCAAATCAACCGTTTCGATAGTCGGACAGTAGCTCGGTATTAATTTCACAATGGATTTTATAAATTTTTGACTTTCGGTTATATATCCTGGTTCAAACCCGAAAAATTTTGTCCTCACGTCAAGGAAAATGGGAAGACACTGCAATATGGTGACTTGAGAAAGATTTTCTTTTACCGAGAGGAACCTCTGTAGCAATGAGTATTTATCCACAGGCAAGAAAGAATTCACAAATTTTCTCATCCTAGCATTATTTTTAGATTTTTTTCTCAATCTTAACCGGAGAACTTTGAACAGCATATTCAGTTTCTCTTTTCCAACTCCCGCTGGTCCGAAATTCATTATGAGTTCTGAAACATAGAAGAATGTTCCCATACAAAAGTCGAATTAGTTATTATGTTTCAATTTATGTCATAGAAAAGAAATATACTATATTGCTTAACGATTCAGTTTGTAGTTCCAAAATGGTATCTACTACAAATAATTCAACATGGAAGCAAATATCAATAGTAAATTTCACGTACTAAACAAAGATACCATTTTGAACCCCAAACTGAATCGTTACAACAAGCTCTAAGCAACTATTACAAACTCCGCCTCAAGTATTCGACTGCCAACAAAAATATCTTCTTCAACAAAACCTGACTCTCCAAAATTGACTCCAAAGATATGTCCAGATCAAGATTAAAACCAAATCAACGCAAGCTTTCAAAAATCACCGAGAAATCAACAAAAATTGGGTAAGATTAGAATTAAATAAATGGTACAATATCAGGGATACACTCAAACTGTATTTATACAATACCCACACTCGGCTTACAAATTTATTTTCACTTGTGAATTTGATACAGTAGACTCTCAAGTAAGAGATAGGATAGATAATATAATGAAAATAAAAACCGACAAAATTAATAAAAAGTTACAAAATTTAGAAAAACATAGGAATCAACAAAAAGAAAAAAATTTCAAAAATAATACTACTAACCCAAAATTCGAATTCAACGATAGAATAAAAAACTATTCAAACACCGTTTTCACAGAAACCGAAAAGAACGTCCTGAATAAAGGTCTAAAACATTGCGTAGAAAAACCAATTAGACAAAACGAAATAGAGGACATCGCTATTAATATGGCAACCTCGGAACAACAAAATAGGGAAAATGACACTAACAAAACAATTTGTGCTAAAATCCTAGGACAAGAAATAGAAAAAAATAGGAACAAAATCAATTATTCGGAAAATAAAATCACTAAAATCAAAAATTAAGGAAAACAATTTAACAGTAGTAAAAAGTGACAAAGGAAATTCAATAGTTGTACTGGACAAAAAATTTATAAAGAGAAAACCGAAACCTTCTTGAAAACACAAAATTTCAATCAAATTAAAAACCCAGTAAATAAATATAACAAATTAGTTAGGGACAAAATTAAAAATTCCAAAATTTTAAACGAGAAAAAACCAAAATGTCGTTAATAGAAAAGAACCCAAAGTGTCCTAGATTGTATTCCCTTCCGAAAATTCATAAATCAGAGGAAAAACTAGACGAAAACTATTAGACCTGTAACAAGCTACTCAGGAGCGTGTGTAACAAAATTAGCCAAAAGTCTAAATAAAATCTTCAAAGAAAAAACTAATTTTCAACCAGATCACTCAATTTTAATTCATTAGACTTAATAAATAAAATTAAAAACATAGATATCCCCAATAACGCAAAATTAATCTCTTTAGATATCATAAGTTTATTTACAAACGTCCCCCTTCAGAAACAAAAGACCTAGTGGACCAGATAATTTATACATGTCCAAATATGAACATAAAGAAAAAAAACAGACTTAAGTGATTTAATGGATTTATGTCTAAATCACAATTTTTTCCAATACAACGATAAATTTTGAGCAAAAATGGCTTAGCAATCGGAAACCCTCTGTCACCATTATTTGCCGAAATTTTTCTAAAACATTTCGAAAAACAATTTTTAAATATAAAGTGCGAATTCTCTCAATATATCAAATATTATTATAGATATGTTGACGATGTGATTGTCTTATGGACAGGGACTGAAATAATTCTCAATAAATTCATAAAACATATAAATTCATTACATGAAAAAATCAAATTTACCGTAGAAAAAGAAAAAGAAAAAACATTAAATTATTTAGACCTTAAAATTAAAATTGAAGAAAATAAACACACATTCGAAATTTATAGGGAAAGATACATCTACTAGATACCGTAATTCACAACATGGCTTGTCGACCAGTATCACATAAATTAGCAGCATTCATTCCAATGATCCACACCGTTTAAATAGTATCCCATTAAAGAAAGAGCATTTTTTAACAGAACTAGAGATGATCAAAGAAATAGCTATAAATAATGGTTATGAAAGCAATTTAATGGATCAAATATTAAAAGGTAAAATTCAGAAATCAAATTTAAATTTAATCTATTCACAAAATTCACAAATTAAAGATCTGCCAAGACTAATATTACCATATTATGGTGAGATGTCCGAAAAAAATAAAGCATAAATTGAAATCTTTGGGGTACGCGACAGTCTTTAGATCACCATATACATTAGGAAGTGAATTGGGTCAAGTAAGATAAAATTCCGGAAAATGAAAAATCCGGTGTATATGAATTGACATGCCAAGATTGCAATGCAACTTATATAGGAAGAACGGAAAGAAATTTATCCATTAGGATCAATGAACACAGGAGAGCCTACAAATTAAAATATGAAAGTTATGCATTTGCAGAGCATTTGAATGCTAACAATCATGGTTTTCCAGATCAATCCAAAATTGAATTGATCAAAGTCAATGACCCCTTAATTCTTTCTTTAAAAGAATCCATTGAAATTTAAAATCCTTGGAAGGAAGCCCAATTGAATCTTTAAATGAAAAACTAGAAATTATCAATGACCCTTTTTTAAAAACATTCCATTCATTCAGGTAAAACTCTTTAGAAAATACCTAAGCAAAAGAGTGACCCAGATATTGCTCCAGTTATATTCTAATCTCTTGAGGAAACATGAAGAAAAAGACATTATATATTTTTCAAAATTTTCAATGTATAAATCTTAATTTGTAACTAATTTGAAATATTTGTGATAGACTGATGATGAAGGCAATGCCTTCGAAACTATAGTCTCTAGAAATAATTAAAAATTATTTTATTTAAAAAACAGAAGACTCTCTCATTTTATTTTTAACCTAAAATAAAAACAATTCTGTTACCATCGACAGTGAAATCTTTTATTCAACTAATAAATATACTATATTTTCCGTAGTATCCTACTTAAAGGAATTTGGGCAAATATAAATATTAAGGTAGTTCTTTCACAAATATAAAAATTCAAGAAGTCTTCGAAATTTGGAATATAAGTCATTAAAAGCATAATAAACCCACTGTTAAAATTTGAAGACGATTTACCACATCAAACATGAAATAATTGCAATTAAAAATGGCATTTTTAACATATGGTAGATAGGGAAAGGGTGGGGAAATGATCATTATATTATTTTTTTTTCATTGAAAGATTTTCCCCATCTTTATGAAAAACTAATATTTGTCAGAATAATATATTCGGAGTAACCTAGTGGTTTTGATAAAAAATAAAAAAAAAAGCATATTTTGGAGAAAATTGAGTTTTGAATTCGATATATTTCGGGGGTTAGCCCATCATCAAGATCTTAGACTCCTGATGATCGGCTAACCCCCGAAATATATCGAATTCAAAACTCAATTTTGTTGTATTTCTTTTTTGTGAAACCTACCTCGTATCTTAATCAAGTTTTATTATTATATTAAAATGTTTCACCTAGAACCAACACCGAACTCCTTAAAAGTTATATTTGGGAGACTATTTTTAGTGGAGGGGATATAAGATCAATAGCTTGGAAACAATCTATTCATAAAAGAATATAGTAGTGTAAAAAGTACAGTCATGTTAAAAAACATAACCTAAAATTTTAGCACCGTTCATATTTATAGAATGGTTACGAGTATAAAACTTTTTGTGTGGATTGTCGCAAAAGAAACTCCTTAAATTAAAAAAAAAAAAAAAAAAATTACTGAATAAAGGAATGAGAAAAAATGTTAATCTAACTTTGTATTTGTTAAATTCACAAAGTCCATCATCAACTTAAATTGTTCAGAATTTTATGCAGGTTATTAATAAAAAGAAAATTAATATAAGTCAACTCGATAGGATGTAGGTACCATTTAATGTGGGGTTTCATCTGCATATTTACTTAAATATTTATTTAAAAAATAAATTGAACTAATACTATAGTTATCTTATGTATAATTTAATTATGCATTAAAATGAAATTGTTTTTTAACCGACTTCAAAAAAGGAGGAGGTTCTCTATTCGACTGAATTTTTTTTTTTGTTTTTTTTTTTTTTTTTGTTTTTATGTTACCTCATATCTCCGCCAATTGTCAACCGATTTTGAAAAATTTTTTTGCATTGGGTCCAGTCTAGCTTCCGATTGGTCCCATTTTTTTTTCATAGGTATTAGACCTTTTTTATTAGGTTTGTTTAGACCTAACCTCTTTGTTTATGAACCGATTTCGATGGTTCTTTTTTATCCGAAAGGGGGTGTCATATTAATTTGGTCAAGTTCTGATGATATGATCACTATTAATAACATCACTAAAAAGAGAAAAATAAAAAATTTTAAGAAAAAAATAAAAACCGACTTCAAAAAATTAAATGCAACAAATAAAATACACTAAAAGGTATAAAATAATTATTATCTTATTTAGTTACAACTAAACGACGAAATATTAACACGAAATTACTTTTTAAATTCGGTACCAAACAAACTATACCTATAAGCGAGCATATCCTCCAAACGTACTAAGTAAGATCCGTCGAGTGCGATTCATAAAAGGTATATGTTTGGCACCGACTTCAAAAAGTAATTTCGTGTTAATATTTCGTCGTTTAGTTGTAACTAAATAAGATAATAATTATTTTATACCTTTTAGTGTATTTTATTTGTAAATTTAATTTTTTGAAGTCGGTTTTTATTTTTTCTTAAAAATTTTTTTTATTTAGTTAAAAGATGAAAATTATATTTTGAGAAACCAAATCTAAGGTAAAGGCCTAAGATTATGTTTGTTGCTTGTTATGAATAATTTAATTTAAATTTTTTCATTTTATATTTATAAGAGTGGATTTGAAAAAAATTCACCCTTGTAATGGTTCATATTTTGTCTTTTGTTGAAAATAACAACATAGGTTGTATTTTTTTATATAAAATATTTTTTAAGCTAATGATTAAACAAATGGAAGGGTTCAAAGCGTCCCTAGATGACAATAAACAATTCAAGAATTTGTAGACCATGTTATGTTCAACAGGAAAACAAATATAACAAACATTCAAGACCATACATTATAGATAGATTTTTATAAATAAATAAATATATTCATAAATGACTTACCAAATGGGAAAGAAGCTCCTAAATACAGGACAAAATCGAACGAAAATTGAGAAAATAAAAACAATTCTCAAGTTTAAAAAAATTTTAAATAATAGTTATGTACAATTCAATTTGAGATTTTAAAATGAGAGAAGAAAATAATTTACCAAGAAACAAAACTTTTTCACACCAGGGTGCGTAGTTCCGAAATTGAAAATAACTTTTTGGGGGAAGTTTAAAAAAAAAAAAATAATAATATAAGAACTATCTAGAAAAGCAGCCGGCTAGGTCCCTTTTTCGAAGTAAGCCAGTAAAATTTTAATATTTTAAATATTTTATTAATTTAAGGGATTTCGCTACAGCTTATCTATCTGATTGATCTTCGAAAAAATCTTTTGTATTTCTCCAGAGTGACAGCTTCTGAATACTAAATTAAAAAAAAATGTTAATAATGAGGTTAATTTCGAATAAAAATCTTTGTTTTGGTAATATTAATAAAAAAATATTGAGATAAATATTTTCTTATTCATTTATTTAACACAAAAACGATTTCAAGAAATAGAGTTGAAATTCTACACTAGTGCTTTTGCCATATTATGTTGGCTGCAAATAACTTTTTAATTTTACATTTATGAATAACTAATTAACTATACTTTCCAAATCTTTTAAAAAATGTATCATTCGATTGATAAAAAATGTATTATTGATTTGTAAAAATTTATTGAATATGATATAATTTGTACAAAAGTTATAGCCCTTTTAAATCCTCAGTCCATTTACTTCCATGTTAAAATGACAATTTTCAATAATTTATTTCTCCAAAATGGGACAGACGATCAACTTCAAATTTCGGGAATAAATATTTAATAAACATCAATTCGATTTCATCATCATTCGATGGTAAAAATTTGACAATTTTCTTATAAAAATGATAAACAGTCCCGAATCTCCTTAAATAAATGTTATATTATAAAATACATTTTGATGACATTTAAGAAATGCATATAATTAAGTAATGGAGAGGGATTCAGCCAATGGGTAGCCTCTGCTGAATAAAAAACTCCCAATTATAGAAAACGTTTCGGCTTTAATTAAATAATGCCACCATCAGTTCCTAAGAGCTGAAAAAAGTGATAGAGCACACATGTAAAATTACAATAAAATTTTTTACAAAAAATCCAAACTTGTTAATTACAAAATTATATCTTACAGTATTAGCGACACAATTAATTTTATAAATAAATTGTCCGCAGGCAGAGTTGTTGTGGATTTTATCATAATATACAAAATTATATGAATTACAAAATGGTACATAAATCTTGGTGTGCTCTCACTTGATATGCGCAACCTCTCAAGTACAAATATAGCAAATTTCAATTTCATTCAATTAATAATAATAATAATTATGAGGACATTGATCTAATTAGGATCACTGACCCCTCACAAACATCTCTTAATTAAAAGATTTCTCAAAATAATTAACAAACATTAAGAATAACAAAAATTCGAATTTAAAATGACAATATATAAAAATAAAAATAAAAAATAAATTTTTTCTTCTCTACTTTTTTACAATTCTTTCCCCCTTTCTCAATGTTTATTATATCTGGGCATCAGTATTTGTCAATATTGACAAGTAAGCATTGCTAAGCCCAATGCAATCAGTTTGAAAATTAAGAGCCCTTTGCCCATATGTCTTAATAAAGCATTTTTTCGGCTAGCAGACGCTTATAATTGTTCCCTAATCTCATCAAGATGACTGCATCATCAAACTCAAATCCATGTGAGGTATCGATATGGTGTGCTCTCAGGGCTGTCGAAGCTTTTTTATTTATTACACTTAATTCATGTTCTCTTTTCCGCAAAGAAAAAATGCGAGATGTTTGATCCACATAAACACTTGTAGGTTTCGGGCAATCGCGGCACTTAATTAAGTATATCCCATTATGTTGTTCGTGGGGTGGAACTACATCCTTGTTATTAAATAAAAAGGACATATTACCAGTTGATGCCAAGGCCGTGCGTACATTATAGTTCTTAAATATTTTTTGAATTTTTTCGGACAACCCTGGCATATAGGTGAGAGAGAAAAATGGTCCATCCCTGAGAGGGGATACAGATGGGGTAGGAGCAATAAGCTGCTTCTCCCTTCTTCGACGAAAATTTTTAATTACAGAATTAATGACCCGCAATGGATAATGGTAGATAGATAGATGGATTATTTAATTAAAGCCGAAACGTTTTCTATAATTGGGAGTTTTTTATTCAGCAGAGGCTACCCATTGGCTGAATCCCTCTCCATTACTTAATTATATACATATATGTTAACGCTTCGAGACTAAGATTTCTCTTAGACTCCTTTAGATCAAATCTAGAGATTTGAAGGAGACAATAAAAGAGTGTGTCTTCTGCTGGAATTATAAATTTTATTTATTTATAACGATCGTTATAAATAAATAAAATTTATAATTCCAGCAGAAGACACACTCTTTTATTGTCTCCTTCAATATATAAAAATTCTGCTACTCTCGGCAAAAACTTTCAATTTAATCTAGAGATTTGAAATGACCGTGTATGTTGCCACCAAATAACTCCCGCTTAACATAAAAAGAGAAGGGGGGATCTTAACTCCTTTGGTTAATTAATTAACCTGGATGAAGTGAATTAATCTCCTCTCGGTTTTTTTATTATGCACGAGTCTCAATCCCCTTCCACTTTGAAGGAATTATTTAGAATTAATATATATAATCTACAGGCAAGGATCCCATCCAAGAATGCCTTATTCTGACTTGGTTAAATATTTTAGACTTACCGCTGGTTAACAGGAACTTGGGGTTGGTTTTAAAAGACAAATGAAGGTGCTAATTTATATATTTTAACAAGTTGATGAGATCATCAAACCGATTTATTAACAGAAAGGACAAAAAACTCAACAATGATTCAGAACAACAAAATTGGTAGTTATAATAATGTTATGATTGAAAATTAGATAAAGTAAAAAAAATGAAACAAAATGCAAAAACAGAATGAGCTTTGAAAGAAAATAAATCTATTTTAAATATAATAAATTATCTTTAGAAATATAAACCTTAGAAAAACTATTTTTTATTTAGAGGAAATAAAAATACCCTTCCTAAATGGTTAGATTAAACGATTATATAACTTATTAAATAAACAGAAATATAGTTCTAGGGTTAAAACAAATTTTAAATGAACAAAATAATTGGAACCTTTGGAATATTGAATTCGAGCGAGCGATGGCGAGGTCTTGAGATGCAAGCCACGAAGTCGGAAAGTAGCAACTCATTTCGCTATGAAGGAAAATGAATTCGCAGCGCTCGAGATTTAAAACTCGTCCTTTGAAATCAATTAATTTTAAGAGGGCTTATTCGGCGTGAACAATATACAGCCATCAAAATTGTATCAAATTTAAGAAATGCTATTATCATTAATATTTAAAATAGTTTCTTTAAAAAGTAAATATAAAGCAACTATAATCATATTATATTATATATTTTGAAAATATAAAACACTACAGATTGTTGTAGAGATTAAAATAATTAACTCGAATGTGAATTGTAGCTTTTTCCTGCACCCATTTTAATCGTTTACTCGTTTCCTCGTTATAACTTGAATTAATCGGTTATATTTAATGATTCCATACTAACTTAAAACTCAAACAAAGGATGTTACAACCAATTATATTTAAAAAATAAAATCCTCCATGGACCCACTCTCAAGGCCAATTTTCTTTTCCTTCATTCTTATTTGTAAGTGAACATTTACAAAAAATCATTTTTCTTTAATTTATTATAATAATTAGCAAAAGAAACAAAAGAATGAGGTGTTGGCTTATACTGAAACATTATGGGAATTAAAATTAAGGGAGATTTTGTGCTGTTACAACCTTTGATTATAATTATAGTTATACATATGGACTGTTAACCTAATATCTATAGTCAAAGATTGCAACAGATTCAGACAGATTTAAGCACAGGCTACCCAGGCTGCAGCCTTTGGGCCAGCACCACAATCACATAGGGACTACTTTTTATAAATTGTCGCCTTAGAGTGTAAACCTGCTAAATTCATTTTTTAGCATATATGACATATTAATACCGTTCGAAAGAAAAAGAGATGCAGCATCGTCCAAGTAAAACTGCTTCTTAAAATTACGATCGTAAGTTGTAGAAAAAAATGTGGAGTTTTTTTTCCATTAACAACAATATTACATTTTGTTTGTTTTTTCTCTGCCCTGTAAAATTTCCTTGTTGTGAGTTAGCAGGTTTACACTCTAAGGCGACGATATATATTTAAAAAGGTTTCAATAAAGAGTCATGCACGTTTATTTTTAACCGACTTGAAAAAAGGAGGAGGTTAACTATTCGACTGATTTTTTTTTGTGCCTATGTTACCCCATATCTCCGCCAATTGTGAACCGATTTTGAATTTTTTTTGCATTGGGTTCAGTCTACCTTCCGATTGGTCCCATTTTTTTTCATAGGTATTAGACCTTTTTTGTTAGGTTTGTTTCGGCCTAACTTCTTTGTTTATGAACCGATTTCGATGATTCTTTTTTTATTCGAAAGGGGGTATCTTAGGAATGGTGTCATATTAATTTGGTCAAGTTCTGATGATATGATCACTTTTAATAAGATCACTAAAAAGAGAAAAATAAAAATAATTTTTAAGAAAAAAATAAAACCGACTTCAAAAAATTAAATGTAACAAATAAAATACACTAAAAGGTATAAAATAATTATTATCTTATTTAGTTTCAACTAAACGACGAAATATTAACATGAAATTACTTTTTGATGTCGGTACCAAACAAACTATACCTATAAGTGAGCACACCTTCCAAACGTACTAAGTAAGATCCGTCGAGTGCGATTCATAAAAGGTATATGTTTGGCACCGACTTCAAAAAGTAATTTCATGTTAATATTTCGTCGTTTAGTTGTAACTAAATAAGATAATAATTATTTTATACCTTTTAGTGTATTTTATTTGTTGCATTTAATTTTTTGAAGTCGGTTTTATTTTTTTCTTAAAAATTATTTTTTTAAGTTTTTATTTGAATAATTGCTGAAAATGCGGTTTTTGAAGGTTAATTAAAAAAAAAATATTTTCACTGCACTAAATTCTAAATCCGGCCCTGCATTCAGAACATTTTAATTAATCAAAAAGACATCAAAATTTCACCCATTGATCTGATTTATTAATCACATATATATAATTAAATCAATAGAACCACACCTATTTAACCATATTCAAACGACTAAAATATATTTAAAATATATTTATATATTGTTTAATTTCTTTTCATTTTTATTATAGAATTTTGTTTCATTTTCTCTTTTCTTTGATTCATCAAGCGAAAGTCACGAATCGGTAGAGGACAAACTTGTGATAGTGAATAAAATATAGTTACCGTATTTAAGGGTGCAAAAATATATTTTTTCTAGATATTTTAACGAAATTATATATTTTCCGGTTGCACCTGTTGCACATGCCAAGTTACGGCACTGTATAAATATATAAAAATATTTATCATTTATTCCAACATATGGAACTTTATACATTAGAAGGAGTGAAGGGGTCATACTCACATTTGCCCAGGAGCCCGAAATTTCTCTGGGCGGTCCTGTCCTGGGGCTCGACTTCTCAGAAGACGAGCTCTTCTGATATATTAAATAAATCAATCTAATTTGATCTTAGAATTGGAGATTGAAAAGTTTTTGTTTTGCCGAGAGTAGCAGAGTTGTTGATTCACAAAGAGAAACAAAGAGATTGTCTTCTGCTTGATGCAAATAAACATATACACATATATATCAAGATGATATATCTGTATATAACAAATAAATAAATAATATATATATACAGATATATCATCTTGATATATATGTGTATATGTTTATTTGCATCAAGCAGAAGACAATCTCTTTGTTTCTCTTTGAGAATTGGAGATGTTGTAATTTTTCATTAAAATCATAAATTCTTAAACACTCGCTTGTTAGAATTAATTAAAATTTTTTATTATTCACCCCTACTCTGTGTACATCCTTGAATCCCCATTTAACTTTAAATTTTTTCTGATTTTCTCCATTTCTACAGCAAAATTGCTTCACAGCTAATCAGAACGCATCAGAACTAGCTTATAACCCCTGATTATCTTCTCATGTTATTGAGAGTATCGAAATTCAGACATACAGAGACACAAACAAACTGAAAAAAATCCAAAAAATATTTTCCTCAATATTTCATATATGGCAAAATGAAATTTTTTTGAATGAATTCATTATACAACTAGCTTAACTCCCAGAGCACTGAATAACATAGATTTCATAATATTTTTGTTGAAAAATACCTTAAGGACGTTCCCTAATATAGCTCAGAAGCAGTTAGCTCTTTCCCCCTACTCTTACATGCACAGAAAGGCAAAAATATTTCCACTGCCTCGTTTCTCGGATCTGCCAACATTGAATTCTTACCGACGCTAAAAGACAAAGAATAAAAAAACACTTCATGAAACAGCTCATTGTGAAATTCCAGATGAGAACAATATAGTTAGGTTGAGAGAATTAACTAAAAATCTCAAATGAACCAGCTGCAGAAGTTTTTTCGATATGGAAAAATTGAGTGATTTTAGTGGACGTTGCCAAGTCGACATCTCCCATATGCCATGCCATGAGAGAAAAAATGAAAACCATCACAAGTACCTAACTTTTAACATTTTTCAGACAAAACGAATACCGCTTGATACAATTATTTTAACAGAAAAATATTTGTTATATCTTCAGTTAATGATTCTCAGTTTTTCAAAATAATTTCAAGAAAATTACGATTGTTATTTAATGAAACAGTCGCTTTAACATCAATCGGGATAGGGTTCTCGTATTAAATATGCAAATTTCAATGGTCAATATTTACAAACTTAGTCCCGCAAGGACTATTGAAAAAAATTCTATGTATAATGGACACTTATAAATATGTGTATTCAAAGTTTCAAAAGGATTTCAAGAAAATCGATTTATTAGGGAACGTCCTTAACATTATCCTAAATCGTCGCCTTAGAGAGTAAACCTGCTAACTCACAAAAAGGAAATTTTACAGGACAGAGAAAAAACAAACAAAATTTAATATTGTTGTAATGGAAAAAAACTATTTTTCACATTTTTTTCTACAACTTACGATCGTAATCTTAAGTAGCAGTTTTACTTGGACGATTTCTTTTTCCTTCGAACGGTATTAATATGTCAAATATGATAAAAAATGGAGTTAGCACCTTTACACTCTAAGCCGACGAAATATAATTTAATTTTTTTTTACTCAAATATTCAGTCTATGGCTTTGGCATATTAAAAAAATCCCATCTCTCTCTTAAGCTAATCAACTTGATGCTAGTATGAATTAATTAATTTATAATTTTCTTCACACAAAGAAATATTTAGGTAAACCATTGGATTACATGTATTAATTACTTAGATATCTAAGGTGAGATAATTGAGGAAAGTCTCATAATGTAGATATTGAAATAGTTGGTCTACCCAAAATATGCAATCAATCTTCTCTCGTGTGGCTTGCTTGCATTCCTCTGAAAATCAAGCTCAAAGCAGCCCAGCCTCTTAATATATTTGCCTTTGCTGACAGGCCTCTATATACATTTTCGCGGTCACAATTAACGTTCTTGGTGTTTTTGGTCAATGAAAACGCGCATCTTAATTTGTAAAAATTAAATAAAAAACTTCATCTAATACTATAGGTACTAATTTTTAAAGAGTTAGGTGTCGGGGATGTTGGGCTCAAAACCCGAAATATACAAATTTTTAACAGTGTATATATATAATTAGTAGAGATTGTGGTGTTGGTGCAAGGTGAAACATCTTTAATAAAGATAAGAGTAAATAAATATTATATTTAATATTGATTTACTATGAGTTAAGGATTCTTGGTAACTTGTTTCACATTAAAATTAAAAAATTTTCTTTTTCAATATATATATTTCGGGCTATCAACCCATCTTCAGGAAGTACAGAAAATAACTGACCGTTAACCGTTATTTTCTGTACTTCCTGAAGATGGGTTGATAGCCCGAAATATATATTTTGGTGCCGCTCAAAGCAGCTGGGAATATTAATTTAAATATTTAGAAAATAAAAAATTAATTTTCGATAAAAAAATGGACTGTAAGTAGCTTTTAATGGAATTTAATATAAATTTTTGGATTATAAAATATGAATTTTTAAATTGAATACAAGTGATGTTATGTTAGGAGTAAATTAAAACTATATATATAAATAAAGAAGAAGTTAAAAGTTCAGCTAATTGCAAAAATATAAATATGCACAAAAATATAAGCAAATTTGATATATAAATAAATTATATATAAATTAAAGTGATAATATTATTAATTCTACTTAAGATGAAGAAAATGGAGGAATGCTTCCGTTCAATTTTATTAAAAATTAATTAATTAACGCCAATCGCGTTTTTAGCACAAATTGCTAAATATATATCAAGATGAATAAAAATTAATTAATTAACGCCAATCGCGTCTTTAGCACAAATTGCTAAATATATATCCAGATGAATAAAAATTAATTAATTAACGCTAATCGCGTTTTTAGTACAAATTGCTAAATATATATCCAGATGAATAAAAATTAATTAATTAACGCCAATCGCGTTTTTAGTACAAATTGATAAATATATATCCAGATGAATAAAAATTAATTAATTAACGCCAATCGCGTTTTTTTGTTGCTTCAAGGTTATCACAAACATATGTGCAAATTTGAGGTTAAGAGATGATTTTCCTAATTCTGGTCATCTGATTGGGAGAAACAAAATAAACAGATTAATAAATTCAATTAATTAAGGATAGCAAATATATAGAAACATAATCCAGAGATGAAGATAAAAAAACCTTTTACCTGATTGGGAAAAAAATAAGTGGCGATTTCATGGTAAATTCAACAATTTTCGACTTTGCGAGGACTATTTGTAAGGCAGACAGAAATAGATAAGAAAGGGATCAATAATTGATTGATATAATTAAAATTTTACTCACGCCATCACAAGGGCTAGGACCATTCCTAACGACATCAAAATAAGAAGTGAGTTTAACATAAATTGGTGATTAGCTTAGAAAAAAAGCAAGGACATAGATAGAAGATATCAAATAGTGCCTCAAAATATCGAGGTACACAGCACCATCTATTTTTCGATTCGACACGGCGGTAATTTTGAAAACGAATATTTCGAGAGCTCAATTTGCGAGCACCATATATTGAAAAAGAAATTTTTTTAATTTTAATGTGAAACAAGTGACCAAGAATCCTTAACTCATAGTAAATCAATATTAAATATAATATTTATTTACTCTTATCTTTAGTGTATATATACATGGGCGCTCGCAGGGGAGGCGCAAGGGGGGGGGGCGCTTGCCACCCCTGAATTGATTGATTAAAATTTTTTTTTAGACAAAAATAGACATTTAATTTATTAAAGTAAAGGGAAAGTAACTAAGCTGATACTGATCTCGCTTTACTGGGTAATTATTTTTATATTTTCTATATTAATTATTTTATGTATCACTGTATGTTGTGAGCCAAAAGTTCTTTTGAACATAAGTATTTTTGAACGAGACAATAAAAGAGTGTGTCTTCTGCTGGAATTATAAATTTTATTTATTTATAACGAGACTATAGTTTCGAGGGCTTTGCCCTCTTCATCAGTCTATTACAATGGATTCACAGGAATTAATTTATGAATGAAAGGTTAAAATTTTTCATGTGAATAGGTTAAGAAATTGTACAGTGTGGGCAAGTTAAGAATTGAAATTTATAATAAAAAAAAAAAAACTTTCAATTTAATAAGTATTTTTATTATGTATATTTTTTAAGGAGAATATGTTAAAGGACGTTAGTTCATTGTTTAAGGGTAGTCTACCTTTATCCAGGTACAGTGTAAACTTGTCAAAATGTTGATGTTTACATTGGAAAATAGTCAAATAATGTTACTTTTATTTTAAATCACTTTGTGTTAGCATAAAGAAAGTGTGGAGAGATAGAACGTCACTACGCTATATCATTCGAAATTGTGCTAACTGAATCGTCAAAAATTTAAGGATACAATGTCTACTATTAATCAGGTATACCACATTGATAATTTTGAAAGTGAAACCTTGAGTTGGTTTGATTTTTGGAAAACGCGAGAATACAAAAGTAGCCAAGATTTCATCGACTTGTTACCTTTTAGAAAATTTTATCCGGCTGTCAGGTATGCCTTACTAGTTTTGCTAACATTACCAGCAACAACATGTACCGTGGAGCGATCGTTCAGCACATTCCGTCGTGTAAAAACATGGCTTAGATCTACAATGTCAGATGAACGTCTGTCTGGGTTGTGCATGTGAGCGTACACAGAAACAAAGTGAACTGCAACAAGACTTTATGGACAAAATCGTAGATGTGTTTGGTAGTGATAACAGACGACTCCAGTTCTTGTTTAAAGAATAAATTTTATTTTAAATTTATGTTGTAATATTTTTTGTTATATACATATATTGAGTTAATAAAAAATTTGTTGCTACAGTATGCCCTTCATTATTACAGTGTCCTGTCCGTTCGTTCACCATACAAATACGCTACAGTAAATTAAAACTACATTAAAATATTACTAAAAATATTTTATCCCTCCCTAGAAAATTTTCTTCGGGCGCCCATGTATATATATATATTCTTCCTCTGTCCCAAATTATGTTATACAAAACTCTCAATTGGATTGATTTTTTTTAATTATTGATTTTCAAAATTAATAAATTATAGTATAGACTTTTTGCCAGGTATTAGAAGAAAATATCCAATATTGCAAATAAAAGGAAGCCGATCTTTATTCAGCAAGATAATATCAAAACCCGTTCTAGCAACAATGATGCAGTTTTGTTGTTTTGACTCTATTATGTCTTTCTAGACCCCTCATCGTTAGGGTCCTAATTTCTAAAAAAGAACAGAAACACTTAGAAAAATTAGCGTTAAATCATATTCTTTAGCATTCCTAGTACCTGTTAGAGTAAAAAGAACCGGAACGCCGTTCCGGACCGTTACTGTAGAAATTAAGCCGTGGGTACATTCAGGGCCGAACCAAGGGTATCCGCCCGGGTGTAAGATATAATTTGCCGCTCTTCCTCATCAGAACATCAGACATTATAGGGTTAATTGTAATTGTATTTTCATTTTTGCCGCCCTGGTGTTGTGCACCCCTTGCACTCTCGCCACGGACCCGCCCTGGACATAGAGTAATATAGAGTGGAAGGCTCCATAAGGAGCCAATGTATTTTAGCGTATACGAGTTACAAAGCACTCTGGCGAGACCAGGGCGAATGCATTAGGCAATAAAATGGCGGAAACCGCACTCTCCGGGGCAAATTTTAGTGACAATATCAAGAGTAAAAAATCCGCTTTATATATATATATAGGTACTATATATAACATAATAAAGGGTATCTATCTTTTATCTATGACAACGGCTTTGAATGTAATGATCTTTGGATAGCTCTTAAGAACTAAGAGTTTTCGCCCTGCAGTCGCTAGAGAGCGCTTTTTCGATAGACGGTAGCCTTCCACTCTATATTACTCTATGGTCCTGGGTACATTCAACTTGGTCAGACATCTAAAAAACGGTTTTCTGCTACCTTCTGGTGGTAGCTTGCAAAAATGCCTAAGTATTTTAAGTTCTATACATAGGAACCTTTTTGATATAATGAAAAAAACTTACAAATAGTTTAATTTTTCTTTTTATTTACCTATTAAAATAAAAAAAAAAAAAAAAAAACTTAATAAATGCCCCCACTGCATTCGCACATGTTCATTTCGTTTCTCTTTGTATTTATTTATTCTCTGAAATAGTGAGAGTGAATGAGTGAATTTTGTTTTCGCTTTTCTCGTTAGTCTTTTTCGTCGTGAACTCGCTTTTCAAATTTTATCCCAGCCTTTCTCTCTTGCATCCTCAAGAGAGTTGGCCCCTTTAGTATAATTAAAAAGCTCTTAGTAGTACGTTTTCTCATTCATTCCGATGGAATAATTAAATTCTCTGTTTGTAAATATTTGTAGTTAAAGTACAAATAGAAAATTTATATATATATGGATGTATATCTATTGTATTGTGTGTCTGTGTGCATAGAGAATAATAGATCAGGATGGCTGTCGCCCAGAGAGAATAACTTTCTCTCTCTCTAAAATTGTTCAAATCTCTTTCGGAGGTTATTTATTTTCTGTTCATTAATCAATTATCATTTGGATAATTACTATTGAAATTCTGCGTCCTCAATCACAATATGAAGTAGTACCGAAATTGGAGTAAAAGTTTTGTTGAAAAGGTAAAAAAACTTTTAAAGTCTTAGTAAGATTCCCGCATATTTTAGTAATTTTACAATTTTTTTATAGGGTGAAGTGGGAATTAAAAGTGGAAGAGATTAGAATACCTTCTGCGGACAATAAAGGGTATGGGATGTTCATGGGCGCCTGCAGGGAGGTACAAGGGGGTGCATTTGCACACCCCTGTTATGAAAGAAAATACACAGAAAAAGATATATCTGGTAGGATTCATCTGTAGCGCAGTTGGTTAGCGCAGCCTCGGCTATAGAGGAAGACGCAGGTTCGAATCCTGCCAGATGCTAAATTTCATTTTTCCTTTTCAAAACAAAAATAATGAAATGATTTATGAACTGCAAAAAATTCGCAGGCTGAATCATGGAAATTATTCAAATTTACGCGGTTCAATTAATTTAATTAATTAATAATTGATTTGAATTTGACTTTAATTTAATTGACATAACATAAATGTCTAATATTATATGCCTAATTATAATTATAAAGATGCACTATTATAAATTATATTTTTTATTTAATAGTTTGAGTGTGTAGATGCAGATGCACCCCCCAACCCCCACTTGAAAATATTCCTGCCGGCGCCCATGGAGATGTGGAACTTCGAGAGAAGTAAAGAGCGGGTGGAGATAAATGGAGAGATAGGCGTTTGAGTCAAACCAGTCCTAGGACTTTATACTATGTACATGATAGCAATTTTTTCATCAGCGAAGATTTTAGTTGAAACTTTCCACAGCAGTGACATATTTTATTGTATTAGAAATAAGTATTTATTATATACCTACATATATATAAATTTTATTATTTTATTATTAATATATATTATTATTATTATTATTATTTGTTGCGTTTGGACTCCTTGGGATCAAGCAAAGCTTGATGTTTCTTTCTAGTTGGACCTTCCACGCCTCTATCTTTTTCCGGAACGTGTTATCGAGTTCCATGGTCAGGCTATGTAATTTTTCCTGGCCGGATGAGTGTGTTGATGTTAAAGGTGCCCAGGTATGTATGGATTTTTGGCGTTATTCTTCCATTGTTTCTTCCTTGACATCGTGATGGTGAAGAATCTGAATGCCCGGTTGCCACTCGAGGGTGGGTGGATTGGTTACCACCTGGGGTAATCTTGTTTTTGCCTCTCACGATTCATGGTTGTTGTTACGAAATTTTGTCCTGCGCATGCGCGAGGTTTCGTAGAACGAGAGATTGTCAGTTTCTGGAGCCGAGGGGCCGGTTTTTTATTATTTTCAAATAAATTCCCTTTGCTTCTTGCTGGGATCGAACTGATGATTAGAAAAGTTGGTGATTTAACCGATTGCGCTACCGACCCCTCTATTATTATTATTATTATTATATAATATTCATTTATAAATAAATCAAGTATGTATATTATATATAAAACAATCTTTAAACGTTTATTAGAATCCCAAACGTTTCGAAAACATTTCTCCCTTTACCAATGGAATTTATTTTAAAAAATTTGCATTATATATTTTATCTAATCCAACACTAAACAAATAAGTATTTTGAAAAATTATACAAATTGACTTGGTGACGAAATTACCTTTAATTCAAATAAAAAATATACATATTTAAGAAACATTTGTTTCATTCTCTATTTTTCAAAATATATTTTTTAGTCTTTCTTCATGTAGTACAATTCATTATGCATTTTTTATTTCTATATTAAATTAAAATTTCATTGATAGAGAGAAATTCGCCCAAACGTGGGGGTAGCATTAGACCAAATTGTCAATTTTTCTCAAACCCAAACATCCTTCAATGTCTGATCTTATACTAAGAACTTAAAGTATAAATTTCCTTTTCTTATTTATGTTTAAAAATTCTAATATTAGTATTTCTTTTATTAGAAGAACCTAAGCATTCGAGCTTCCTAAGTGAGGCGCCTTCGACTCTTCAGCATTTACGGGTGAGTTTTAATACATAGCTTAACTCAAATTCAATTTCTGCTTTAATCTTTTTAATTAGCTGATTTAAAAACTCCTGTTATTTCTGATTCTTTCCTTATTGTGCCTCATGACTTTCCCAAACATATTTTTTTAACTTGATTAATTAATCAAGGTTTGAAAAGTCATAAATGTATCTCTCTAAAGACGTGCCCAGCTATGGGCAGAGGACAGCTGCCCCCCACCCCTTCTCTCCTCTCTTAGAAGAAGAAATAAAGTCTATTATGTTGACATCTAAAAAATATAACATGTATAAAATTTCTATAAAAAAAAAAAAAGGTTTCTATAAAATACTATTTCGCCTAATTCATAGCGGCGTCTTTTTAAAATAATTTATAATACAATGAAACCCCTCAAATCCGAACTAATTGGGGCTGTAGCCTGTTCGGATTTCAATTTATTCGGATTAGTCGAAAGCACTTCGACATTTGAAGATAACTGATATCAAGTGATATTTTGTGCGCTTCTATTATTATTTCATTGTTTTTGCAAAGTGATTAACCCGAGGGGTGAACCGCGACCTAAAATCGTGTACACCTACTTCCATTTCCACTTCCAAGTAGAAGACACTAGATTATCTAATGAATTCCAAATTAATTCCAAGTAATACCCAAGACAGTGTACACCTAATTCCAATCGCGGTTCACCCCTCGGATTAACCTAAAGAATTTCAATAACCAACTTTTCAATCCTCGATGCCATAAGTATGTAGACACATTTACACTTTGTTAGATATTCTAACTGTACTTCTTTGTTAATTTTTCAACTAATTATGTAAAATAAGGTTATAATATAGAATATATACATAATTGTTTTATGACTAAATAAATAAGTTTCTCTTTTTTGCTAAAATTTGTCAAAAAAAAACTCGTTCGGATTTGAGGGGTTTCACTGTATTAAACTTATAAACTACATATTTATTTCTATTTAATTCATTTATTTCGAATTCGCACCCCCTCTCTCTCGAAACTAATAAGAGCTTACCCCCTGCTCAAATCCTGGGCACGCCCTTGTATGTCTCCATTCAATTCCAATATTACTAAAACATCTAAAAGTAAGGAGTTTGAATTTGTCTAATAAATTATTTTAAAAAAATTTGCCAAGTCTTAAAAAAATATAATTTCAATTTCGCCCTGACATGGGTTTTGAATATTTAATTAATATTAGGTAGGCGGCATCGAGAGAGAGAGGTCCCCTTTCTTTCTACTTTTATAAAATTCAATATTGGATTAATAAATAATTATTTCGGAACAATAAGTTCATGAATAGCTGAATGAAATTCGCTTAAATATAAAATAAAGCCAAAAGGAGAGAGAGAAAGTCTTCTGCTTTTAAAATTAGTTATGCACAGGCTCGGATATTACAAAGCATAGCCTTCATCTTACCGAGAACTGAAATAGAAATAAAATAAAAATAAGTGAATGTAAAAAAAAGTTGAATTCTGACTTAAAGGGCTTGATGAGACCTTTGTGTATTGTTAGCTTTGAAAAGAATTTGACAATTCATGCTGTCATACTCAAATCAGTTTACGCTATATATAAATGCAAATTATAGAAAATATAATATAAAATATGTTCAAAGAGAAAGCAATGAGTTTGTCCTCTGTTTGATGCAAATAAACAAATATTTATATATATGTATATAATACCTTATCTCCTCAAAAATATTTTTAATTTTATATAAAATCTTTTTAAATATTCCTTCAGTTGGTGAGCGCTCGCTGGATGACAGGACTATTAAATTGGCTCAAAACTTATTTTTCTTATACGTTTTTAGAAATGTGGGTGAAAAGAACAAGTTTTTAGGGTTCCGTTCAATCGTAAACCGTGACCCTATTAGGCCCGGTTGTATGTCGCAAAGTAAATGCTTTTTACCACTAACCAAGGTAGATGATAAAAAGCATTTACTTTGCGACATACAACCGGGCCTAAGTGTCGCTACAATGCCTGACACTGACAGATGATTGTAGTAGCTACTTGTAATTTATACATTGATATTATTTTCTTAGAAATCAAAAATCTTATTAAAATTTTAATTAAACTTATTATTTTGGTGATGGTTCAATTTTTGTGAAGTCAAAAATAAAAAAATATTGTTTTATTATGGGCTGTGAGCTGTAAAGATGCAAAGATCTCTTTAAATAGAATTAGGCTTAAATTTTAAAATTTATTTCGTTTTTAAAATGACAATTTTTAGATTATTTAATTAATTTCCAGAGTCTTCCCCGGAGTATTGCCAACTGTCAATTCATCTTTTTGGAGGTCTTCCAAGAGGTCTCTTGGTGGTTGGTTTGGACAGTAGGGCTTGTTTGGCGAGCCTCTCATCGTCCATTCGCATGACGTATTCGTGCCATTCTCGGCATCTTCCTTTTGTCCACTTTAATATGTCGATATGTTTTAATTTCTAACGTTATCTCTTATACTGAGTCCTGAGATTAATCCCAGGACTTTCATTTCGGTTACTTGCAGTCGGTTTTTGGATTTGGTGGTTTCTGCTCTTGTTTCTACGGTGTAGGTTAAGATGGGTCGTATGCAGGTTTTATATATGCAGGTCTTATAGTCCATGGACATATATTTATTGTTCCACACTATGTCTTGAAGACATCCCGATACCTTTGCTACCTTCATCACTTGGGCCTGCACCTCGCCGTATATATTTCCGCTGCTCACCTCGGCTCCTAGATAATTGAATTTCGAGACTTGTTCGATTCTTGTGTCGTTTATCACAACTTTGCCTCTGGTGGGTCTTCTACATATTTCCATGGATTTGGTTTTAGGAATCGAGATTTCAAAGTTAAATTCCTTAGCTTTGGCTTGGAATTTGTTGGAGGTCTTTTTCGCTCTCTGCAATGATTAATGCGTCGTCGGCGTAACATATTAGATTAAACACGCTATTTCCCATTCTATAACCGGTTTTAAGGGCTGCTACATTTGATATAATTTCATCCATTATGGTATTGAATAGGATTGGGCTTAGACTATCACCTTGACCCGTGTTAACAGATATCTCTTCAGTGAGGGATTGATAGATCATGAGTCTAGTTTTATTATTTGTATTGAGATCTTTAATAATATTTATGATTCTAGAACTCACAGGATTTTTTCCAGTGTCCCATTGACATCTGATGATCTGATAACTGTATTCTGTCAAATGCTTGCATCAAATCAATAAAACCTGGAAAAGCAGGTTTATTAAATTCCTTTGACTTCTCTATGATTTGTTTTAAAATGAAAATAACATCTACAGTAGATCTATTACTTCTGAAGCCTTGTTGTTCTTCTCGTATCCCGATGTCCTTAATTATCATATCCGCAATAATTTTGGTGAATAATTTTTGAACAGAACTTAGTAGGCAGATTCCTCGGTAATTTTTAGGGTCGTTCTTGGGTCCTTTTTTAAAAATGGATATCGTAATACTCGATTTCCACTCTGTTGAAATTATTCCTTTGTCTGTTATTATTTGAAATTAATTCTTTCCACATGTGGCTTATAATTGCCTGGTGATTTTCTGTTTTTTAGTCTTTTTACCATTTTTCTACCATAGCGTACTCGATTCTTACTGTTGTTATGCTGGTAATTTCACGTTTGGTGTAACTAGAGGTGTCTTTTTTTAAATGCTTTATCCAAGTGGGGTAGTCCCCACTTATCAATTAATTAATCTAAATCTTTATTAATATTAAAGTTATTCACACATTTTTTTATTCTTCCATCAAGTCCATGTAATTAAAAAAAACTTCGTCCTGTGAAAAAAAATATTTAATACATGTTTCGGGCTAATTTCAGCCATCTTCAGTTGTAAAATCCTTAAAGGTGTGTCGAGTAATTTTTTTTGTTAGAGACTATAGTTTCGAAGATTTATGGGCTTGACGTCCCTAATTTCAATATATTTTAATTCTAAGCTAAATTTTTTCTTATCCTAAACCATATTTTATTCATGACGTTCTTTTACATTCCAAAATGTATACAGCTTATAGATAAACTTAGAGCAAAAAAAACAACCTTATTTTAATTTTTTTTAATATTAATGTAAAAACAGATATCAATTTTAGTACAAAGAAAAACAAGACGTCAGACTTCCCTCTGCCTTTCTCTATATACATAGATAGTAAAAAGTAACAAACTACCCTCCAATTAATCTTGGGCATGTATTTAAAAGTTAATGACTTGGTCATTAGATAAAATAGAGATGTAGATAAAAGATAAATAAAAGTATATTTCTGAATGTATATAAGAAAAGAAAGAAAAGAGGGTTGAGTGGGTGGGGGTAGTGAGGGTTGTGAGGGGATGATTAATGATGTTGGGGTATTTAGCACACACACCCCGGCTGGTGATAGATGTCTGTTATCAGGTCCTTTCCGAGAGGATGCTCGCCATTGAATCTCTTTCCTCCTCGTCTCTAGAGGAGACTGCTCATCCTCATCCGGGATAACCCATCGTCGCCGCCGCGATGATACCCGTCCAAGATATCCTCACCAGACATCCGTTCGTTATATTAATTGGACCCCAGATACACGTATTGGCCGATTTTTACTTTTTCAAATAAAGTTGATACAAAACGAATGGGAAAAATATGGCGAGAATTTTGCACACTAAATATGGCTTTCACTTATCTAGATTTAAAAACTATTCACTCTTAAAATGAAATATAAATTAAAGGAAATAAAATCCTATACTACTAAAGCGCATTTGTGCCTGCCTCTGTATCTACCTATGTACCTATGTCCGTCCCCCAGGGGGTGGGAGGTGGGGTCCAGGGAAGGGGATCCAGGGGTGGGAGTTGGCAGGTACTAAAGGGTAATTCTTTCTGTGTCTGTACCTATATCCAGGGGCTACTAAAGGGCATTTGTGCCTGTATATTTACCTATGTTTGTCCGTCCCCCAGGGGGTGGAGGATGGGGTCCAGGGCGTGGGGAGTCAGGGATGTGGGGGTCCAGGGGTACTAAAGGGCATTTCTCTCTGTATCTGTACCTATGTCACTTACTACTAAAAGGCATTTGTGCCGACTTCTGTATGTATCTATGTATGTCCGTCCCCCAACAAAAATAGTCTTCATGGTTACCAATTTAAATGAAATTATCTATATATATAAAATTAAGGTTTTGTTTGTACATTGGGGTGGTGGTGTGTGTAGGGATGCTGGGTGGGTTTCGGGGGCGGGAGTAGGGTTCGAGGGGGTGTCCAGGGGGTGAGCCCCCTTGATAGCAAGAGGGCCGCCGAAGGCGAGCCTTGCAGCTAGTATATTTAATAAAAAAATATAATTTTCTCAAAAATTATTTTAAACATTTTTTACTTTATGGTTATGGTGAAGCATTATCTCAACCAAAACATTCTGTGAAAAAACAGGCCATGTTCGAAAAAAGTAGTTAAATCTACTGTGCAGCCAAGTTATATTCGCCAAGAATAATTAAGTTCAGAAAATAGTAGTTTCAATTAAAATACATTCTTTCCATATTGAATGACAATCTAAATTTATGGTGTTTAAATTTTTAATTTAGATTATTTTCATGAAACTTGGCTGTTCACGAATTTAGTTCATTAACCCTTACAGTATAATTCGTAACTGCCAAGTTTCATGAAAATAATCTAAATTAAAAATTTAAATACTATAAATTTAGAGTGTCATTCAAAATGGAAAGAATCCATTTTAATTGAAAGTACAATTTTCTGAACATAATTATTCTTGGTGAATTTAACTTGGCACAGTAGATTTCATTACTTTTTCGAACTTGGCCTGTTTTTTCACAGCATGTTTTGGTTGCGATTTCTCTGTTTTTTGTAAGTTACGTGAAAAGCAAGAATAATTTTGTTGAGTTTTGTCCACCGGGCTAGAATTTTCATTTTTGACCCCCCCCCCCCATTTTGAAGGGGTTGAAAGATATAAAACTTGGATTTTTTGAATTTTTCTTTTGTTTGTGTCCCAAACTCTAATAGCAGGCTAAATTTCATAATGTTGGAATGATTGGAAATATCCTAGAGGTTTTGATGACCTGTCAGTCAGTCAGTGAGTCAGTGCCAAAATAAGCTATTTTCTCAGGTCCATGTCTCAGAATTTATTTAAGCTATATTATGGTACTCTCTTCAAGATGAATTACATAATTGTATGTGTATTTATTTTTATTTTTTTATTTATTTATCAATTATATGTGTATAATTTCAGCTTTGTATCTCAAATGGGTTCCGAGCTGCAGTGGGGTCGAAATTGGTTCGAAATGGTTCGTGTAAATATCGTACAGCGTTACGGCCAAGCCAATGCTTGAACGCTGTGCGCTTTGATAATTGTGCTTTAAAAAAGAGGCTTTTGCTTCGTTATTTCGAAATATCTCTAAGTAGCTGAAACACTTTTGATAAAAAAAAAATGTGGGAATTTGCCAAGTTTCGGTCTACAATAAAAACTTATATAGTCAACATCAAAAAATTATATTTTAATTAATTAATTTAATTAATTTAAAAAAGAGGCGACTGTGGGTCAGTGGGTAGAGTGTTGGGCAGCTGGCCTGAAATACGCTGGATCGAGACTGAGTCTCGGCAGATCAGTCGCCTTCTCTTGGAAAGCAATGTCAACCTACCAAGAGTATAATTGCCTAGTAACCTCTCCAAACTAGACGTTCGGAACCGGCGTTAAAAAGTAGGTCCCGTATATCTGTGTAAAAACAGCTAAACACACTCAGCGCATATATATGTGGAGAAGAGCGGAAACGTCAGGGAGACCTGATATGGCACTTAAAGAAGAAGAATTAATTAAAAAAACATTCAATAACATTTTTTCACTATCACTTTTATCGAACAACGCTCGGTCTGCCTTTGCCATTTACTTTATATTAAGTTATTAAGTAAATCTTTATTGCGAATTCTATTGGGAAGAGTTTTTTCTATCATCTTTTGATGGTGTCTGCTAAAGATGGAATGGCAAAGCGCAACGCAAATAGGTCAGCTGTCTCTTTCGATTTCATATTCAGTTTCGATCTCGGCTCGTCTTTGTTCCTTTGACATTTCATTTCCGAAAACAATTTCCTTCCGACAATTTCCACTTAATTCCAATTTTTGATTGTAAAATGGCACTATCGTTGTTCCATTTCCGTCCGTCTCTTTTTACTTTCTAGTCAAATGAAACAGATATCATTCCGAAATTGAAACCCTCAAGGGCTGGCTGGCTCTCTTTTGAAGCTGCAGCAAGCCTTTGGCCTGTTGTTGTTTTTGTTAGAGAAAAGTCCGCCAAGGTGTTGCTGATTAAAGAGAGTGCCGCTGATGGTCCATTAGGCTTCCTCCAGTTCTTAATCACAATTTGTTAAGTTAATGCACGTCACGCCACCATTAAGAGCTCTGATCTTACTCTTAGAGAGGCTGTCGACTCTTTGCATCTTACTACTTACTACTACTACTACTACTACTCATCCAAATATATAGTATATAGAGTTAGCTTGCAATACCTTTCCTTTTTACTTTCACTCATTTAGCTGGTATATAGGTACATGGACGCCGGGAGGATTATTTTCAGGGGTGCATCTGAGATACTATTATGGTAACTAATAAAATATAATTTATAATAGTGCATCCTTATAATTATAGGTAGGCATATAATATTAGACATTTATGTTATGTCAATTAAGTTAATTATTATTAAAATTTCCGTACATAATATTTAGTACCTGGAGCCACCGAGCAATGCACGGTAACCAAATTAAAAATAAATACAAATATATATATAGTACACGCCCTCTGCACCCCCCCCCAAACCACGCACCTCGCCCCACCCCCGGATTCCCCACAACTGCATCCCACCTCCTGCGCCCCCACATCCATCCCCACCCCGCACCCAGTCTTTGCATTTCTAACTTTCTAGTGGTCCCAGTGACGGCTTAAGACATTTTGCCGCCCGGGGTTAACTTTTAAAAACCGCCATTCTTGACAAAGAAAAAATCGTATTTTCTAACATAATAGCTATTTATGATATGTGTTAAAAGTAATATTTTATTTTGTGACAAGTAAATTTTGAACACGACACAAAGCGGAGTACTCCAAACCTTCGAACAAAATAAAATCACTTTTAACACGTATATCGTACACTATTATTTCTACAAACACTATTTTTTAATTTGTATTTCTAATAGTTTTTTGGCATTTGACAAAAATGTCAATTTGTTGTTCCATTTGTCATTCTATTGTTTTAAGGCTCTCAGACCATTATTTAGGGAGATAGAGATGTTAAAAGATTTTAAAGACAAAAAATTTCAGAAACTTTTTTAAAATCTTATAAATTCGATTGTTTTAATGCTCTCAGACCATTATTTATGGAGATAGAGACGTTTTAAGATTTAAAAGACAAAAAAAAAGGAGTTGAGGAAGGCGTCACCTTATATCAGAAGAGAACTCCATTATTATACGAGGGATCACTTACTATATGTATTTCTCATTAAATTATTTCATTACACCCAAAATTTGTCATAATAATCGGATTACCAAAATTGAAACCTTCCGGTGGCCCTTGTACCAAACTCAACCAGAAGTGTATGGAAAAGTCAACTTGATGGCCAGATCAGAATTTGTCAATTTATTTTATTTTGGATTGTGGTGACTAGCAGGATTATTCAGGATTAGGTAACAAAAATTATAGAAATTTGTATAATCACAGCATCTAGTAAATATTTGGCGCAGTGTAATGACTTTCAAATTTTTCAAAAAATGCCTATAACTCGAAAACTATGATACTATATTAGTTTTTACTTTACCATACAGAGTATGGTCAAGTATTGTAAACCTAATAAGTGAACATCGAAAAAATTAAATTTTTCGAGATAATAATTGTTTTGTCAAAATGTCTGTTAGTCTGGTTGTTAGTCTGTTAGTTAGTCTGTGCGTTACCAAATTTTTGTGGACGAGCTAGCCTAAAAACTAGTGTGAATATCGAAGCCAAATTTCACACGTAGTTTTGGTCCGTTGAGATTGAGCTGATTAGATTTTGGTGTATATCGACCCAAAATTAGGTGAATGTGGAGGGGGTTAACAATTAAAAATTTAGGCTATTTGAGCAAACTCAACCAAATTTTGTATACATAATCAGTGGGACCCCAGAAGTCTAATAATGCAAAAACTAACAGCCCAAAATGGGGTGGGGGGTTCAAAAAATGAAAATCTTGCCCATTTACCAAACTCAACCAAATTTTGTATACATAATCAGAGGGACCTCAGAAGTCTAAAAATGCAAAAACTAACCGCCCAAAATGTGTAGGGTCAAAAAATGAAAATATAGGCTCTTGTACCAAACTCAGCCAAATTTTGTATACATAATCAGTGGGCCCCCAGGAGTCTAAAAATGCAAAAACTAACCCCCTCCCCTACATGATTATAAATAATTTTATTAAATATAAAATATATGTGATGGGCCAGGTTGTATAGTAAAGTCAAGAGGATGGCCACATCAGAACACGTCAGCTTATTTACTTTAGGTTCTGGATCATCAAAAGCTACCCTATTTCCTATTCCCGGCTTAACTTGTATTTGTGACAGCCTGTATAACATTTTTCATTTTATTATTTGGCATCAAGTTTATATTAAATATTTAATTTGAATTCTCTAGTTTGCCAAAGCATATTATTATTAGTATTTTTTTTTTTTTTTTTAATAAAAATATTATATTAAATTGTGAGAGAACTTAATAAGTTTCATTGTCTTTCGGCTGCTAAATCAATATGAAATACGAGGACAACAAAAAATCATCCCTTTCTCTTAGAAAAAGATGATTATCTCTTGGCATGGATCAAGTGAGGGGGGCGACAAGGAAGAATATGAATTTCAGTTATTTAAACAGGCAAAGACAAGAAGACAAGGAAAAAAAATATTGTAAAGTAAATACTGTCAAAAATGAAAGTGCAGAATAGAAATGCTTGAATTAAATTTGGAAAATGCGTGCCGAGTTATATACAGTTGTTTTTTCAATTTCCATTCATTAAATTAATAAATTTATTAATTTTAAATTAAATCAATTAAGAAATTTAATTTAAGGTAGTTGTTTCGCGACAATAATAGCAAAAATTTAATGCTAGAGTATATAGACAATAAGGATTCATAATTCATGAGCCCAAAACTTTTTGCTCTTTATGTACCATTACTAGCCAATCCCGTGCTCGTTTGACAAATCTGGCAACACTTTCCGAGCTTGTATATATTTTATCATGGAATTGTCAAATAGAGTACATTATAAAAGAAGATTTATAAAACAAAAAGTTCTTAATAAGCGATTGAAAGCTGTTGCGACAATGGCTGAAGCGAAAAAAATTACTAAAGTTAATCCACTGTTTAGGATAAATAAATACGTTGTTGCCAGCTTGTTTTTAGTGTAAATTTTTCATTATTATCTCAGAAACTGTGTTGTAACTATGAATTAAAATTTTCTTAAAAAATGTATTAGTTATTGTTTAATGTTGGTTTAGTTTTTTATAACAATGGTAAGAAGAGTTTCTTAATTATAATTAAATATGTATGTAAACTTTTCGATATCCCGTATAGTGCAATGTATGTATGTATGAGACCGCCCAACCAAAATTGTTATGGCCCAACCATCCATCCAACCTGTTAAATTGAGCATTTGAACAAAAAATATTGAAAAACCAAGTTGATAAAATTAAAAAAATGTAAATCGCTTTCAATATTATAGACCCTATCCAATAATATTAGTTATACATTATACCTAAAGTATTATAAATAAAATCTAAATTATACCAAAATCTGAATTACCCGAAATACTTCACATTTTTGATGCCCGCCATCCAAATGTTTATGTCGGGTGCCGCCCAATCGAAAGGAAAAAGCTGGCGCCGCCAATGGACAGCTGGCCATCTTGTTTTTTTGCTTTTACCCCCCCCCCCCAGAGAGGCGCTGGCATTGATTTTTTTTTACATGCTACAGTTGTGATATCTATAAAAAACACTATATATAAAAACACTCGTGTATTTAAATGGAATGTTGTGTGAAAAATTCAAAGAAATCGGTGAAGAACTTTCGGAGATCCTTCAACGTATCACTTAAGCATAACAGTACATTTTTATTTATATAGATTATATTTAAGAAATATAATAATTTATACTAACATATTCCATTTTAGATTCTTAATATGAAAAAATTAATTAATGTCAATAAATTCAATTCTAAATTACAGACATTTATTTTTTAAAATGATCGGAAAGCTAACTGATTTAATTTAATATAAACTATCCTAAGTGATTTATCATAACAAGAATGATGTCAATGTTAATGTATTGACATTTTCAATATTTTTGTATATATTCTAATTTACCTTCACACTCTACTGTCTAAGGTCTAAGGTATTTATTAATTTTGTGTTATATAAATAAAATAATAAAAAGTTCTTAAGAAACATTTCATTTTTCTCATAAAATTATAAAATTATTCCAAATACGAGAACAGTGAGAAGAGAGTGGATTTACACATTTGTAAATTATGTATTAAGTCACATACACAATAATGTAATATTTCAAGTGTGTATAAATAAAAATTTTGTCCAATAAATTAATTAATTACTAATCATTTCAAACAATAAAACTTTAATAAATCTATCTATGTATGTAAAGAGATCATTTTTCTAAAATTTGTATATATGATTGTACTCTATTTCTCTAATATCTAAGTGAAATAATAAAAAAAAATCTTAACCTTTAGTATTTTTTTATTTTCCTATTTAAATAATTTTTCCAGCCTGCTCCTTTGGCCAATGTATATAAATTTAGAATCTAATCAGTGAGTTTAATTATTAAATACTACTCCTAATCATAGTCGAAGATCCCGACTTAAGCCCAACACCCCTCATATTTATTTTTACCTGATTAAATATATATATATATATTTATATATATATAATATATATGTATATACTTTAACATAAAGGGTGAAAAATTGGGTGAAACCACGGCGTTTTGGTCTACAAAAATTCTAATAAGTGAATACCAAAAAAATTATATTTTTCGAGATAATGACTGTTTTATCAAAATATCTGTTAGTTAGTCTGCGCGTTACCAAATTTTATGGACGAGCTAGCTCAAAAACTAGTGTGAATATCAAAACCAAATTTCACATGTAGTTTTGGTGCATTGAGATTAAGAGCTGATTAGCATTTCGGTGCATACCGGCACAAAATTAAGGGGGAGGGGGGTTAAAATTTAAAATTATAATATTTCAAACTAAAAAAGACAAGAAAAAATGAAATATACTATAAAATGAACCTATTATAACGAAAATATTTTCTTTCTGGCTCTAAAATTAAAGGGGGGGGGGGGGCATTTAAGCAAACTTAACCAAATTTTGTATACATAATCAGTAGGCCCCCAGAACACTAAAAATGCAAAAACAAATCGCCCAAAATGGTGGGGAGGCTCAAAAATGAAAATCTAGGCCCTTGGACCAAGCTAAACCAAATTTTGTATACGAAATCAGTGGGTTACCAGAAGACTAAAAATACAAAAACTAACCGCCCGAAATGGGAGGGGGGGGGGTTAAGGGTCAAAAAATTAAAATCTAGCCCCTTGTACCAAATTTAGCCAGAAGTGTATGGCAAAGTCAAGTGGATGGCCACATCAGAACGTGTCAATTTATTTTTACAATAAAATGTATAGATAAACAAAACCTGAGGTGATTGGCATCCCATATCCTGGCAAGACTAGTTTTAATAAACAATTATTTTATTAAATTTCTTTTCCTAATTACCCTCACTCTTTTTTTTCATAAATTTAGTAGTATCAATGGAAAGAAAAAAACATCTGGGGCATTCCAAATCGGACGGTTAAAAAAATTTAAATTTTTGATTTCCTTCATTTTTTGACATTTTTTTAGTACCCATCAAAAAAAAAATTGATTTTATAATAATATTAAGAAATTAAAATGAATTGACAATCTGAAAACGTTTCGGGAGAAATTCTACCTTTATCAATGGAAATTTTAAGAAATTTGAAAAAATAGTTGCTTTAAGAAAGCAATATTAAAATCAACTATTATATATATATATATATAATGCTCTATATAAAGCTGACTTACTTATTTATTGATTTTTAATTGATCCGATTTGAAGCATGAAGAGTGAAGAGTGAAGACGAACAGTCCAACTGTCGAGGCTGTATCCCTTCGGCTTTTCTCTTCATTATCCCCTAATAGAAACAGAGTAGAGAATGAGAGAATGTTGATATACCTTTTCCATTTTCCTTGAAATTCAAAGGGAGAGAGCGGAGGGGACGAGATATACAAAAACAAGGGCGGCAAGGAAACGCAGTAAAAATACCCTCATTTATAAACACATGATCCCTCTTGTGACATTACAAAGACACGCGACTCGCCCGCTACTACACCAACAAATTGGTGAGGCTCATCTTTGGAATGGGACAAGAGACAGAGGTGGTTGGAACTCTTTCAATTCTGCAGAATACAGAGGAAGAAGCGAGACAGGCGGCAGGAAAGAACAGAGAATTATTCCCTTTATTTAGGGAGGGTTCTGAATTAAAGTGAACCAAGTCCATATTTTGTCTATTTTGCATTAAAACTGCCATGGTAGAGCTAAAATTTCACATTTATGAGAGAGTTCTAGTTGTCAAGAAAATCACAAGAGGGTATCATCTATTATAGCGATTCTTAACAGGAGGGCCGCGAAAATATTAGAATTTTCAAAATTTTTATATCTTTACAAATAAAAAAAAATAAAAAAATATATAGACAGTCGTGGGACTGTCGGTAGAAGCTTTGCTTCTTCGTCGTTGATATCCATTGTCCATTGATTACAAATAATAAAATAATAAAAATAAAAAATATTGAATAAAAAAAAAATCAATTATAATAATGAAATAAGAAGATGTCGGAAACAGAAATTTTTGCAAATAATAAATTTTTAAATAAATTATAAACAAATTTACAGAATATGTATTGAAAAATATGTAAACAATTGAGATCTATTGTTATAAGTTCAAATATTATTTTCACTCAATATTTGACAAAAATTCCCTACATTAGAGTCGCGATCGAATAAAATGTAGAAAACCTTCAGAGATCTATTGTGTTTGTAACATAGAAACTATAGTTAAAAATAAAATAAAATTATTACTTAGATATATCTATAGGTAGATAAATTTACTTTAAATTTTAGTTTTTAATTTTTAAATAAAGGATCAGCGATAGTAAGTTTTTGACAAAGTTATTTACTTTCGAATAAATAAGTGTCTCTAAAATTTTCATAAATATTTAAATAGTCATAATTCCCTCTATGGTAAAGTAAAAATAGCCAAATCACTAAAATTTAAAAGCCTATCTATCATGTCTTGAAAAAGTTTGTACTTTTTTTTCAGTTAATACTTTAAAAATATTATTGCACACAAGAATTAAGCTTCTTAAACTATTGCAATTAAATGATAAATTAACACACACATATACATTATAGGAGAATCTATAATGTATATAATTTTTTAATAAATATTTAACTATCTCATGAGACTTTTTTTTATAAATTAACATTTGCTCATTTCTTTTTGCTTATATATAGAGAGAGCGAGTGTTGTTGACCCCTACTAAATATGAATAAAAAATTAAGTATGATTAAAGCTCTTTTGATGTGAATTTTTGTGAAAATATGAATCATTCATTTATTTTTATGAATGAATAAATACGTTGGATAAAAATATAAACGAACTTTCAACAGACGAATGTAGACCCAGGGCATGGCGTTCAGTGGCCTTTTATTAATGATTTTAAACCAGAAAGTACACCAGTTTGAAGACCAAAGTAATTAATTCAACATTTTGATTTCTTTTAAATCTTAATTTCAAAGCACTTAGTAATTAAATCTTAACTTTTGTTTATTTCAATTTCAATTTTGAAGAATAAATCAAAGAGGATGTCTTCATTTTGATGCAAATATATTTATTCACCCATAGTACATATTTATAAAATAAATACAATTATTTATAAATTTGAAAGTTTATACATAATAGGAAAATAAGGACAAGTTTTTATGTGTGGCTTTTTTATTTATCAGCAACGTTTCGTCGTCTTTGCCGACATCTTCAGGATTTCAAATAGTCATGCCACACATTCGTCTAAATTTTCTTGTTATCTTCGTTACGATTGAAGACCACATCAGAACACAAATTTCAAAAAATATTTGACACATTCACAAAAACAATTTTTCTTTCTATTCTTTATATATATATATATATATATATATATATATATTTATATATACCTCGTAATTTTACTTAATTTCTTATTATTAAAAAATGTTTCATCTTGAACCAACACCTATCTCCTTCAAAGTTATCGTGTATTTGTGTTTGTGTTTTTTAATAAATATATTAAAAAGTATGTAATGTGGTCATTTTCAAAAAGTTTAAACTTTTCAAACTCCAGAGGATTAATCGATATGTAAAATGTGATTTATTTCAAAAAAGTTATAATAATATAAATATTTTGGTAGGAAGACTAACTTTCTACGACTTTCCGTTATCGAGTTTATCGGAATTGAGACAGACAGAAAGAGAGGCTTAGACTTCCAAGAGTACACGGTACGAGTAATTACCCTTCCGACACAAATTAAGTACAGTGAGTGACTTTTCTGGTTAGGGGAGTACAAGGATTACGATGACTGAAGCGTGAATTAGGGAAGACTAAATAATAGTAAAATGTTCACAAAGGCGCAGGAAAGTCATTGTTTTACAGGCTGAAATAAAAATATATCAAGGCGAGCGTCGGAAAGCGAAAGTACTCTCAGTAAGCTACTTTCATCAATTCTTAAATCAAAGGGTTGCAAAATTAGAAGTGAGGGGGGCTCTTAGATTGGGGTTTGTATTACATCATGGTGTTAATTTTATGATGGAGATGCTAGGCAACCCTCCAGAATATGCTTCAATGCGCCGCGATACTTTTCTAGCTTTTGATAATTTCATGAATTTATTACAACGTCTTCAAAATCTCTATATATAATGGAGTACTTTGGCATACTCTTTGTAATTGGTAACATCTCCCTAAAATTGATTCCATTGTACGTGATAATTTTGGCACTAATATTTCTCGTAGCTGAAATCGATACATAATATTTCATTATTAATAACAATCGAATTGATTACATGCATTCCTGGACTTAACCCGAGAAAGGTTGCTAGACATCGGTCATTAAAAAAAACAAAAAAACAAAGAATAACAACAAAAAGATTTGTAGATACAAAATTCAAATTCAAAGCCCCGCATTTCCTATACATATTATAACAATCAGTGGGACGGGGATACCTCAAAATATGTACAATTATATGTAGAATTAGAGTGTTTATTATTTTGGGTATTTTCGAATTTTTACTCTGCTCATATGGTTCGAAATAAATAAAAAAAAAACATACCCCACGGGTCAAGTCTCTATCTCAATTTTAACCTCTGCACCAGAACGATTTAAGTTTCCCATCTAAATAACATGGGATTTTTGGCATTGAAGGATCAATAATTTTATTCCGGCCAAAGAAATGGTTCAAAAAATTTGAAACTCTCTAGACTTAATAAGTATAATACTAACTATCTCTGAGAATTTTTACAGATTTTTTCCTATTAAAATTGTGGAGTCTATATCTTATTAATTCTAAGATATAGCAGTAATTTATCTAGCTGTAACTCCAAAATTATAATAGCTAATAATCTGTAAAAATTGTGAAGGATAGGTACTATTATAAGGACAAAGTCTACAGAATTTCAAATTTTGTGAACTATTACTTTGACCGGAATAAAAAATTGATCGTTCAATGCCAAAAACCCAATGATATTTAGATGGGAAACTTACATCGCTGTTCGGCAATGGTTAAAATTGAGATAGAGACTTGCAACTTAAGGGATTTTTTTTATTTATTTCGAACCATTTGAGTCCAGGGCAGCATAACAATTGGAAAATACCCAAAATAAGGACCTCCCTAATTAATATACTTGTACATTTAGATATATTAAATTTTCCCGCAACATGTTTGTTTCATTTTATGTAATATGCTCATATGACATTCCTTGAGAACAAGGGAGGATCCTCTGAAACTTGGATTTTTAAGAAAATACGATAAAAATGACTTTCCAATAAATTTCTTTTATTCGGAATTTTATTTTTCATTATCTTTGGGTTGCCTTCCATCAATTCTAAATTGTTTTATTTATTTTTTAAATTAAAGATCATTTGTAAAGTTAAACAAAGAGTGAGATAGAATTAACCTTTAGTCGGATTATCTTTTGCGATCTTAGTTGGTTCGATATAGCAATCCAATCCAAATCGCTCGATTTATAATGAAAATCTCTTCTTTTGTCTAATTAGCCTCCGAGGTAATCTGATCGCACCCTTTTAGGCGGAGGATATATTTTAAGAATATTATTTTCCACCCACCCAATCGGATGGACGGAGTATCTAATTCGGAGTTTCGGAAGGTCAGTGGAGATTACAAAAAGCAGCAAAATGGTCCAATAGCACGCATTTCGATTTCTATCAAATAAATTACACTGTCTAATACAACTATAATTATGATAATATTTCAAACGAATAAAAGAAGCATCGTTGCCAAAAAAGGATTCAATTTGGGTTATTTTCTTTTTATTGTCTACTTTTATCTATTAAATGAAAATATTTGTTAAGATAATATTATTATAACACACGCAAAAATTGGAATTACAAGGATAATAATAGATAGAAATGAAACTAAAAGAGAAAAAAATAGTAACGTAAATATAGGTGTGCACTGTGCAGGTGTAGACAGAAATATTTTTACACGAGAGAGGACTTAGAGCAGGGCTGTTATTTGTCAGAGATTATAGTTTCGAAAGTTTTACTTTTAGGAACAGTCCTTACAATTAGAAATGTTTTACACAGCAGTTTTTTGACGGGTTATAGTGGTGTTTCACAAAGAGGAAACTCACTAGAAATACTTTATCTAGTATTTCTCTCATGGGTTCAAATACTCGAATGGATGTAGGTATATTAGTTTTGTACTAATAGTAAGCTGGTCGCTTCAACGAGGGACTAAATATGTATATATTCGCTTACAAATATTTAATGGCCTTTTTGCCCTGGCAGACAATCTTATAGAGTAAACACATCAGCCTTGGCTCTATCTAAGGAAGTAAAGGCTAGCTAGTTCTGATAACCCCCGCTAGTTGGAGCTGGCGGAATCCAGAGGGAAGATTAACAACACGTCTGGAGTCATCCAAAATGCAGAAGCTGCCGCAGGAAGGTAAGGTTGGCCCTCAAGCATCTAAAGGGGCTTCACACCTAATTTGTTTAGTGTTTTTTCCTTAGACGGGTAGCCGAACAAGGCCGAAGAATCCCATCTACCCTTTCCCTATTAGTCGCCTCTTACGACAAGCAGGGAGTACTGCGGGTCTATTCTATGCCCAACCCGCGGGGCTAGCTTATAAATAGGTGCAATTCGCTTCTCAGTCACTCTAGTGACAGAAGTGAGAACCAAATGCCAATTGCATTCATTCTATACTTGGTAACCTTAGTCAACATATGTTCATGAATACCGATATATTTATATTATATAATAACAGAGATACCAAAGGACATATATTCTTAATCTTTAAAGAATTTGGTGTCGGTTCTAGGTAAAACATTTTAATAGATAGTAAGTAAAAATATATTTTTCTAGGTGGGTTTCAAATATATATCGAGATAAAAACTCAAAACATACATTTGTTTTATTTGTGAAACCCACCTAGAAAAATATATTTTTACTTACTATCGACATATATTCTATTCATTTATTTCAGGTGAATAGCTAATTCTTGTAAATATTGTATATATTATTGTTTTATATTATTTTAATAAAAAAACATATATTTCAGAATCGTTTTATGTCTAACCCAACCTCCAAAGTTACATAGGTATATGTTTATTAGCATGAGGCAGAGGATAACCTCATTGATTTCTCCTTATGAAGACATTTTTCCTTCGTTTTTTCAGACTAGTTTCAAAGTTTATTTTTTAATCTAATTGGAAATTAGAAATCAATTTTACGAACAAATGATATTGCCTTTTGTTTTGAGTGGGATAAACATAAAAATTTCTCAAATTTCATTGCTTCTTAGTTATGGATACTTGACGGTAAGGAAGTAAGATTTCTATTGGGAAAAACAAAATATCTCATCTATTTCTATTCGTCAATCATATAATAATCTATTTTTATTATCCGCGCATCCAAGCCGCCCCCTAGATATGATTTGCATTTAAAAGCCTTCACTTTTATTGTGGTAATTTGCGATAAAAACAGAGAGAGAAGCAGCAAAGAAACCGACCGACCCCGCATAGGATTAATGTTCTGGAAAGGAGAAAGAGAGAAAGTAAAAAAAGAGAAAGGAGATGGGGTGTTAAGGGGAAGCCCCGGGGTGAGTCAACAACAGCCCAAGACATTTGACAAAAGAACAAAAGAATGCCAACTTAAATTTAATCAAATGAATATTTAAAAATCTTTATTATTATTCCATGCTGGTTTGCTGGAGGCTTGGCTGATCCGAACCATGTGGGAATGGATGCTGCTTAACGCATGCATTCTCAAAGAAATCAAACCAATTGATTTATAATATAAGGGTGGAATTCGAACGAAGGGTACATTTGAGGACGAATTTCTAGCTTATATACTTGTCCTCAACCTTTTATTGATGATAAGCCACTAAGAAACAAATTCGAAAATACAACTAAGTACAAAAATATCTAGTTTGTCGCTCTAATTGTTTTAACGAAGATTTATAGGTGCAGGCAGCCAAGGATGAAATAAAACATATTTCGGTTGTTGGAAATCGTGCCTGTGATGAAATTGCAATCTGTTGATGGAGATATCAGCCAAAGTGGGATGGACCGGATTCAATAAAATTCCCAGGGTAAGACGTTTTCGGCATAAATTTTATGGGGCCATCCTCAGTTATTGGGAATTATTCACATATTACAATACGCACAAGTGATTGGGCCTAGTTTTTTCAACAATAAGAATTTTATTTCATCTCTGAACCTTGGGCGCAAGCACAACATAAACTACATGAAGCTAAAATTCTTATTTTTGACAAAACTAGGGTCGATTGCATGTGCGTATTGTAATGTGTATAATTCTCAATAACTGAGGATGACCCAATAAAATTTAGGCTGAAACGTTAGTTTTATTGAGCCCGGTGCATCCCACTTTTGGCTGATAACTCCATCAACCCACTTCTAAATTATATTTCTTATTACAACGTTTTAAGTTACATATTTAAACTCTTCTTAAATCCCTCTCGACCTAAACACATTAGAAAAATGGGGCTCTCAAAATTTAATTAGCTTTAATACAAACAAGATTCAATGGTGTCTGATCTCTGGGTTCGAAAATATAAATTTCCCTGAGATCGTCTTTGGTTCAAATACTCTGAAGATATGTGACAGGCTGTCCATTTTGAGTTTCCACTGTGGCGAAATCCGCAGCAAGAGTTAAATCATTTATTTCAATAATTTCTGACTGTTAATTCTAGAGATCTAGATCTATCTGGTGATTCATTTCATTTTTCTAAAAATTATAAATAATTTCTAAGGTGTCATTTATTAGATCCAAGATGGAATGAATTATTTTTAATTATATGTCAGAAGGGTGGGTGGATAGAACCGGAGTGCCAATAATACATCAATCCTGGGATATCGGCTACCCTCTGAGGTGCTAACCCATCTGACAAGTGTAAACGCGTTAAATACTGACAAGTGTAAACGCGTTAAATACTGACAAGTGTAAACACGTTAAATACTGACAAGTGTAAACGCCTTAAATATTTAAATCCATGCCACATAGTTTAATTAAAGTTGGTTGAGTATTTCAAATTTGAATATCTTCATTTAAACGATGTGGCATGGATATGTGCTTAAATTGAGAATCACTAAACCCGAAATTTGAAAAAAGTAGATTTAAATCTTTGAGTGAAATATTTAGCGCTTTTAAATTTGTCAAAGAGGTTAGCACTTCCCAGTGTAGTCAATTGGCCCGGATTGGTATTATTGGCACTCGGGTTCTATCCACCCCCCCCTTCTGACATATAATTAAAAATAATTCATTCCATCTCGGATCTAACAAATGACATCCTAAGAAATTGTTAAAATAAATTATTTAACTCTCACGGTTCACTTACTTAAGGTAGTTCTTTCACAAATGCAAAAGTTCAAGAAGTCTTCGAAACTTGGAATATAAGTCATTAAAAGCAAAATAAACACACTGTTAAAATTTGAAGACGATTTACCAAACCAAACATGAAATAATTGCAATTAAAAATGAAATTTTGCACATATGGTAGATTGGGAAAGGGTGGGATCCTTAAATAAAGAGAATATAGTAGTGTAAAAAGTACAGTCACGTTAAAAAACATAACCTAAAATTTTACCACCGTTCATATTTATACAGTGGTTACGAGGCTAAAACTTTTTGTGTGGATTGTCGCGAAAGAACCTACTTAAATAAAAATTAAAAACTAATGTTTAAAATTTATCTAGATGACACCCCCTTAGGATTTTCTTAGAAAATTTAAATCTACCATATTTCTATCGGAAACTTGAACTTTCTCATATTCAATTTTGAATTTATGTTTCTATGGAGCTAGAAATCTGGAATTTGATACAAATGTTAGTATTGATAAAATTTCAGCATTGTAGCTCAAAACGTTTATTAAAGACCTAATTTTTAATAAATAAATATAAGCCGAGAGCCTACGTTAAATTAGTTGACTAGATAATGCCAACAGGTATGATTTTTTTCGCGTGAGGTGCTAATTAAATGAACCACGCAGATCGAAAACGTGATTGTTGTTATTTATATTTAAATTGGATTATGAACTTTCGGGTTGGCCGGTTTGTTTCTCTGAGTAGGCAAACGTGCGAAAATGAAAATGAAACCATGATTATTTAATTAATAGATTTTAAAATTACATTTTCCCAAGAGAGAATGGGCAGGGCAGAAAGAGGGCCGCGGGGGAAAGGGGGAGGGGGTCTGCTGCTGCAAAGTTAGCATTCTACATTTTATGTAAATTATAAATGTGTGAATAATAACAAATGACAAATGGACCAGAGTGCGATTCAATTAGCCAGAGCCGCTGTCCAATTACGAGTCAAGCACAAGATAGACCGCCATTTTTATTAATCCTGCACTTATTCCAATTAGTATAGAAGCCCCGATTTGAAGCTTTTGTTGGTTTTAATTTTAATATAAGGAGAAATCAAAGAGGTAGTCATCAGCTTGATGCAAATAAACATATATATTTATACATATATACCAAAAATGTAAATATGTATATATTTATTTGTTCGAGACTATATAGTTTTGCAGGTTTGTCTTTCATCATCAGTTTTTACTTTATCCAATGCGAAGCATGGGGAAAGTATTGTAATCGGTCTCGCGGCAAGCGCGACATCAAAGAGTCCTCGGGTAAAAACTACGGAACCCCATGGTCTCAATTAAAGTCACAAATTGTAGCATTCTTTTATGGTTACTCAAGCTTGAGTTGTTTACCATAAAAGAATTTAGTCTTTTTTATTTTAAGTCGATTCTTCCACGTTTTCAGTAGAGGTTTCCATTAATAGTCAAAACATCAAAAACGGAATGCAATACGGTTTATTCCTCTAGTATTAGATAAGAATCGTTATTTTTTATTTTAAGCCAATTCCTCCGTGTCTTCAGCAATGGTTACCAATAATAATCGAAACATCAAAAATCCAATGTAGAATTGTTATTCCTCAAGTATTAGATGAGAATCGATGCCTATTTTTGGCTTTGACTCGATTCCTCCATGTCTTCAGCAATGGTTACCAATAATCGAAACGTCAAAAATCCAATGTAGAATGGTTATTTCTCAAGTAATAGATGAGAATCAATCGATGTTTTTGATTTTAAAGTCAACATGGACTACAAATTGCAAGTGATATCTGATTAATAATAAAGAATAATATTTCAAATGACTTTGGATAAAGTTTAGCAACGATCCGTTGCAGTTTATTTTTTTAATCAATAATAATTTATGTGGCTAGCTTGCTATAACAACCAAAACGAATTTTTCTATATTCATTCGAGTAATTGACCTCATGAGAAAGAGCAGATAAAATATTTCTAATAAAAAAGACTGACGATGAAGATAAAACCTTGGAAAATATAGTCGCAAACAAATAAATTATATTTTGTATCCAGGTACTCAAATATTATTGATTATTTAAAAATACTTTGTAGAATTTTTTCTTCTTTTATCCAATCTCCCAAATTAAAAAACTTGAACTTATTAAAAACAATTTTATTTCATCCGATACAAGTTTCGGGCTTACCTTATCCATCTTCAGTTTTAAAAAATTCTCTCCCCTTAAATAATTTATAAAAAATCTCATCTTACGTCTGGTTAAATCGCACACAAAAACAAAACATCTAAGATTAATACTGATATGGATGAGAGAATGAAAAATAACATATTAGATACTTTTGCATATTTATATTTAGTACTAGCTGCAAGGCCCGCCTTCGGCGGCCCTCTTGCTAGCTAAGGGGCACGCCCCCTTGACCCCCAACCCACGAACCCCACTCCCCACCACACCCACCCCCGAACCCCACCCAGCACCTCCCGCCACCCGCACCCGTGCACAAACACCACCCCCACCCCACCACCACGCACCCCAGCCCCCGCACCACCCCCACTACGCCTCTGGACCCTCACCTGAACCCCCCACTCCACCCTGCCCACCCACCATCCCCGACCCACCACCGCGCCCTCCACTCCGCACCTCCACTCCTTAATTTTATATATATAGACTAGCTGCAAGGCCCGCCTTCGGGGCCCTCTTGCTAGCCAGGGGCACGCCCCTGGACCCCAACCCACGAATCCCACCCTCACACTACACTCGCCCCGACCCATCCAGCACCCCTACCCCCGCACCATGAACCCGCTAAAAAGCTAAAAACGTAAGTTAGAAGTATCTGATACAAATATGAAATTTCATAATAATCCCTTCAGCCGTTTTGACGTGAATCGTGAGCAACTTTTCGCGGAAACCACTGAAACAGACAGACATACAGACAGGAATTTTGTTGAGGGTGTTTTCGTTCATAACTTTGCTTGAAACGTGTGCAACCAAAATTTGGCGTGATTTGGACCAGTGTACAGACAAAACCTTAATTTTATATATATATAGATATTATATTGCATCTAGCAGAGGACAATCTCATTTATGAATCTCCGCTAATATTGGCAAAACAATATTTTAAAATAAAAAATTATATTTTAATGAATTGGCTAAGGGGCCAGTTATGGGAAAAAGTTGAAATAAAAGCTATCTCTTATTCAATACTTTAATTTAAGCAGACGTAATCAATATTTTATACGTTTCGATCGCTACGCCGTTGCTCTTCATCAGTGTACGTAAGCTGGAAAAGATAGGTGTATGTTATACATTTTTGTTTTAAGCCTTTATAATAAATTTTTAAATGGTTAAAACAAAAATTTATAACATGCTTCCCCGGTTCAAACATTTTAAAATACAATGAGTAGAATTTTGAAAAATTTTACATGAATTCAATAGTAGGCTTCGCAAATAAAGATTGTCATTGATAGTATTAAATAAAAGGTGACAGATTTTTTTTCTCTAATATTGCTATGAAACGGAATAATTTCAGTTTTACCGAAGTATTGAGCAAAAGTTGCTAGAAAGAAATTACCAGATCATTTGAAGGAAAGCTTTGGGTTGTTTCTTTCCAACTGTATCTGGTCAGTTTGTAAGTGGGGATGTGGGTTTGCTCAAACGAGCAGCTGCGCCCCTTAAAGGGGGTGCAGGGGTCGATAGAGCATCCAACCAAGCAGATATGTTCCTGCGGGGAATCCCCTTCTGGCTTTCGCTCTCCGGCTCCGGAGGTCGTCTATTTATTTGAATTTTCCCCCTGAACGAGGGCAAAAAAGAGAAGAGCAAAACATGGATCGCTGCTGATCCCTGCGTTTACCTTTCTCCTTCCTCTTTTCTCTACCACCACCAGCTATTAGATTATTATGCTACCCACCATTTGCTCTCCTCTCCGACCTATAATATATTCAAAACAAATTTTCCGAAATATACCTATATATATATATATATATAAACCACGAGAGAAAGAAATAGAGAATTGTTCATTCTGATTCAGTTAATTCAAATAATCAAAAATAGAGAAATTTGTGAATGAATTTGCTAGTTGCGAAAAGTTTTAAAAATGAACAATTCTTTTTTTCTTAGAAGAGAAATAAATAAATACAGAGCATTCGCATAAAAGTAAATTGCGACAAGAGGAGAAATCAATGAGGTTGTTCTTAGCTTGATGCAAATAAACATATATATTATAAAATTAAGAAGTGAATTTAATTTTATTTAGGAACGATTCAAAGATTTTAGTAGAAATATTTTTACATTGCATATCAGAAGGCCTCGTCCCCTCGGGAATCGAACTAGATTGCCGGGGCTTTAGCCAAACCCTTAAGACGAATCTCTCCGATAAGAAATAAACCAACAGATTTTTCACTCCTTTCAATTCGAAGGGAAAGCAAAAATCAGGCTAAACTGAAAAAAGTTCCTTTTTCAAATAATTAATGTAAAAATTTAAGTATCTTTTTTGAGTTTCTTTTTGAAGAAAGATGTTGCGTATCGGAGAGAGATTTGTCTTAAGGGTTTGGCTAACGGCCCGGCAAGCTACATAGTTAGCGCTTGGGTTCGATTCCTGAGGGGACGAAGCCCTCTGATATGAAATGTAGAAATATTTCTACTAAAATCTTTGAATCGTTCCTAAATAAAATTAAATTCACTTCTTAATATATATTTATGTTGCAGTAAAAACTTGTTTTTAGTAAGAACGGCTTCTTACTAGTTAACTGTTTCACTGAATACTTTTGTGGCAACTAGAATTTACTGATGTTGATTGAGTTTGGTCCAAAGGTCTAGAATCTCAATTTTTGACCTTCCGCCTCATTTTTTAAACTAAATGTCAAAAATTACATCCTCATTAGTAGTAGTTGTAGAAGATGTAATTTTTGACATTTTTGTTTAAAATTTTTTGAAAATAAACACCCAAAGTGAGGCGGAAGGTCAAAAATGAAGAATCTAGACTTTTGGACCAAACTCAACCGACATCAGTAAATTCTAGTTGCCACAAAGTTATTCATTCAAACGAGATTTAAGGTAGTTCTTTCACAAATACAAAAATTCTAGAAGTCTTCAAAACTTGGAATATAAGTCAGTAAAAGCATAATAAACACAATGTTAAAATTTAAAGACGATTTATCTCATCAAACATGAAATAATTGCAATTAAAAATGAAATTTTTTACATATTATAGATTAGGAAAGGGTGGGAAAATGATCATTTTGTTTTTCATTGAAGGACTTTTACTATCTTGATGAAAAACTAATATTTGTTAGAATAATATATTCGGAGTAAGTTAAAAAAAATTGAAATTATTTACCTCGTAGTTTTGATAATTAATAAAAAAAACATATTTAGGCGATTATTTTTAGTGGAGGGGATATAATAACAATGGCTTGGAAACGATCCATTCATTAAGATAATATAATAGTGTAAAAAGTACACGTTAAAAAAACATAACCTAAAATTTTAGCGCCGTTCATATTTATAGAGTGGTTACGAGGCTAAAACTTTTTATGTGGATTGTCGCGAAAGAACCTCCTTAACTAGTAAGAGCCCGTTCTTACTAAAAAACGCGATTTTACTGCAAATTATTAATTTATTTGTTAGAGAATATAGTTTCAAATGTTTGACCTTCATCATCAGTATTTTTAAATCGAAAGATATTATTTGTTAATTGTCATGGGCTTAAATACCAGATTGCATTTAGCTAAAATTCGTTTTGTTGTAATAGCGACCTGGTCATATAACACTTTTTTATGTAAACAACTTACTATTAGAACAAAACGAATTTACCTAAATGCAATCGGGTATTTGAGCCCATGACAATTAACAAATAATATCTTTCTAATTAAAAATACTGATGATGAAGGTCAAACCTTCGAAATTGTATTCTCTATCAAATAAATTATAAATGTGATTGCGTCAAACCAGTCGTATACTCGAAGATAATGATAAAGAAGCATTTAACTAAAACAAATATTATTTCAACAACGAGGTTTCATGTCTTTGTTTTGAGACTTAATCAAATTTCTAAATTCATTCTTTCACAAAAGTTAAGAAGTATGTTTTATGATTTATTAATTTTATGTACGTTTCCCCCGCAAAGTGTTTTGATAAAAATGAATATATTCTGATGAAGAATGGAATTGTATCTCTAGCCCACGCACCTCCTGGAATATTAAATTATTAAAGAGAATTATGTAGGCGGAAGAGACTGTATTAAATTCTAAGCTTATTTATTGACATAAACTTATTTTTTATTTTAATTCACGGTGGTTCTTAGTATTCTTGTAGATGTTAAATAAAAGGTTTATTTTTCAGCAGGTTTTTCAATTAATTTAAATGGTGGTTTTTAATTTTATTTATTTCGGAAATTTTCACAATATTCTTTCTTCAGTAGACCTCACCCGAAAATCACCGCATTTGCTCAGTCTTCAAAATTCGATCACAGGGCCACAGAGACATTTCATTTCCTCATTTTTAATTCTGACCTCAGAAAAATCTACCAATAACAATTTTCAATTTCTTTTTTGATGTTTTAACAGACACACCAGTGTGTTAATTGACTTGTCTGTTAAAACATCAAAAAAGAAATTGAAAATTGTTATTGGTAGAGTTTGAGGGCAGAATTAAAAATGAGGAAATGAAATGTCTCTGTGGCCCTGTGTTCGAATTTTGAAGACTGAGCAAATGCGGGATTTTTGGGTGAGGTCCACTGAAGAAGGAATATTGTGAAAAATTCCGAAATATTTAGATAAATTAAAAACCACCATTTGAAATTAATTCAAAAAAACTGATGAAAAATAAGCTTTTTTTAAGGACGTTCCCTAATATAGCTCAGATACAATTCGTTCTTCCCCTACTCTCACATGCGTAGAAATGTAGAAATATTTTCACTTCGTCATTTCTCGGATCTGGCAACATTGCATTCTTACCGACGCTAAAAGACAAAGAATAAAAAAACACTTCATGAAACAGCTCAATTCGAAATTCCAGATGAGAACAGTACAGTTAGATTGAGAGAATTAGATAAAAATCTCAAATGAACCAGGTGCAGAAGATTTTTAGATATGGAAAAATTGAGTGATTTTAGTACGACGTTGCCAAGTCGCAATCTCTCACTTGTCACGCCATGAGAGAAAAAACGAAAACCATCAAAAGTACCTAACTTTTAACATTTTTCATACAAAACGAATACCGCTTGATACAATTAATTTAGCAGAAAAATATTTGTTATATCTTCAGTTAATGATTCTCAGTTTTTCAAAATAATTTCAAGAAAATTGCGATTGTTATTTAATGAAACACTCGCTTTAACATCAATCAGGATAGGGTTCGCATGTTAAATATGCAAATTTCAAATGTCAATATTTACAAATTTAGTGCTGCAAGGACTATTGAAAAAATTTACACGTATAAAGGACACTTATAAATATGTGTATTCAAGGTTTTAAAAGGATTGCAAGAAAATCGTCCTTAAGTAGAAGACACAATCTTTCTACATTTTTTTTAATTAGAAAACTCTTCAATTGGTGGCGAATTCAATTTATTTTCATATATAAAGCTTCCCCCTTAAGACAAATTTGAGGATAATATCCAAATTAATAAATACCAGAGTATTTTATTTATTATCCGTATCACCCTGATTGAAAAATCAATTGGCAGGCTGATTGAAAAGAGAGGGAGAACGAACCTTTTATAAAAACGTATAATATAGAAATTTCAAAAATATCGAATAAATTCCTAGAAAGCATTTTCGAAATGTCATTTTTTTATCCAGTGTAATCTGTTATCATATTACTAACCACAAGGTTATCAACGTGATTTGAGGGGAGTAGGCGCTTGTTAAGTGGCGTTTGTGGCGGATGTCATGGGATCAACAAAAATGAATAGGGCTAGTGTGAAGGTTTGCATGTGTGTGTGGGTGTGTGGCTTATATATGCAAATCGTTTCAAAAAAGAGAAAGAAAAGACCGATAGCCATTCACATACACACATTTCACAGGGCATTTAGCATTTGCGACGACGGCGATGGTGAATTTCCGCTTGAACAAGTCTTATAGAGGGGTTAGAGCTAACGCCGCTTCCACACAAACACAAATCCTCCAAATTCCACACACATACACACACATACACAATGACAAGTTGATTTTATAAATTGCAAAATCACTGACTTTGCTATCTTAGCTGTCTTTTTCAATTTTATCCGTAGTCTATTAAAAACAGAGAAAGAGGGACGGACACTCGAAATTGACGATCAACAAAAAAATAATAACAACCGCCCGCACGAGTTTAATGGTTTGCGAAATACCAGGACCAGATACCCCCCTACCCATTTGACAAACGCATAAGAGAAATCCTGTCGACAATGCTCAGAATCAACAGTTTAGAGGTAGAATTACAGATCATTTTGAGGATTTATATGAAAATCCTCTAAAGCTCTCTCTTACCAGATCAAATTCGAATCAAAAGGGCTTTCTGTGTCATGACATATCACAATAAGTAAGTATTAGTAGCATGAAGTTCGAAGTGGGACCAATATTTTCAAAGTAAAAAGGCAAAATCAATATATTCTCACAAAAATTAAATCTATAAATGTCATTTTCATCTTAGAAAATCATAAAATGGTGTAATCTATTAAATCTGATGGAATGGAATATTTTTAATTATATGTCAGAAAGGTTGTTTTTCATCCTCTCGGTAATCGAACCCGAGTGCCAGTAACAGCAATCCGGGCCATCTGGCTCACCTGCAAGTTGTGAATCTCTCTGACATAAGTAAACGCGTTAAATATTGGATTGCTGTTACTGGCACTCGGGTTCGATTGCCGAGGGGTGAAAAACAACCCTTCTGACATATAATTAAAAATATTCCATTCCATCGGATTTAATAGATGACACCATCTTATGATTTTTTAAGAAAATTTGAATCTATTACCATCGGCAAATTGAAATCTTTCATATTCATTTGGGATGGGTCATTTCATTGCCCTTTGAATTTTGAATTTCTTCAAAATTCGAAACACTCAACGATCTTTATTTAATTATATGGCATGGTTATATGTTTAAATTTATCATCCCTAGATCGCGAAATTTTTCAAATTAAGATAACAATCTTTGAGTAAAATATTTAACGCGTTTACATTTGTCAGAGAGGTTCGCACCTCGCAGGTGAGCCAGATGGCCCGGATTGCTGTTACTGGCACTCGGGTTCGATTCCCGAGGGGTGAAAACAACCCTTCTTTCATTAAAAATATTCCATTCTATAGGATTTAATAGATGACACCAATTTATGATTTTCTAAGAAAATTTGAATCTATTACCATAGGCAATTTGAAATCTTTTATTATTTTCATCTTTTATAGGAATATCCTGCATATAACTTTGTATATCTTGTATATTATCTTGTATATATTATTCATTTGATGAGTTGTGTACCAAAATTTTATAAATATTGACAAATTCCCAGTGAGTAAATGACACTAATCAATTGATGTGGTTACATGAATAGGACTAATCTCATTGTATTTATTGTATTAGCTGCGAAGATGGCTGAAATCCCTAGCCGAAACTTCAATGGGAATTTCTAAATAAAAGAAATATCAAAAGCTACATGACTCCTTATTAAACCCTTGATAATAAAAATAAATAAATCATTTAAAAAATATGTGACATGTCCATCTTATGACTTTAGCATACGCATGTCTGTCTTGAAATCAAAGAAAACAAAATCAAATTGATTTTTTACCTATTTTCAAATTTAATCCCTCCCTAATTTTTGGTCCGATTTCAACCAAAATCTAATCAGCTCTTAATCTCAATAAAAAATATCTAAATATAAAATTTCGTTTTGATACCTTCATCGGTTTTGAGCTAGAATCAGTGCTGGATTTCCGCCTAGGCCCACAAGGCCCGGGCCTAGGGTCCCAGTCGGCCTTGGGGGCCTCGGCTGCGGAGTCTTTATTTATTTTTTATTTTTTTTCAACCTAAAAAGATCACAAGGGATCTACAACAGGCATTACAAATATCCTACAAGTATGCAATCACAATCTCTGGCTAAACAAATATCGCTTAACATTCTCATTAAAATTACTAAGAGTTGTCATTTTTTAGTTTTATTCTTTTCTCTATATTCAGTATATTTATTGTTTTTGTTCCATATAATTGTTGTTTCCCTTTTTAAATTTTTTTTCTCTTACTTGATCTGTTTGTATCATATTGTTTATTTTCTTTGTAATTAAATTGGCCTAATATTGTACATTAAAAAGGCTAGTTGCCCCAACAAATACAATGTTCTTGAATAAATAAAAAAAAAATATGTTTTGTACTAGTGCATTTAATTTGCTAAATTTCCAAAATAGCTTCGAGATGGTGGGGGGGGGGTGCCCAAATGTAGGGTGCCTAGGGGCCCTGGGTCTCTTAAATCCGCTCCTGGCTAGAATGAACATAATATTTGGTAACACACCCACCCACTAACTAACAGACATTTTGACAAAATAATTAATATCTCCTAAAATATAAATTTTTCGAGGTTCACTATATAAGATTTTATTGTAGACCGAAACGACGTGAATCTGCTTAATTTTATTTTTTATCAAAATAGTTTTAGCCATTTTTGAGATATGTATATGGAAAATACAAAGCGAAAAAAAAATTTCGATCGATTTCATTCATATAGATTATAGAGATTAGTCTGAATGTGTATTTATTTATTTTAAACGGGAAGTTCAAGGGAATGAGTCAAAAAATTAAAAAAAATGTAAATCGTCATACTAGTATAATAGGTTCTTTGGCAAACAATTACTGTCTTTAAAGGTCATTAGTGAACATAGTATAGTAAGTGACAGCAGATTGATGTCTGCAGATTAGATCTAAATACATATAATACAATCGATTCGTCTATCAAAATTACGCTCAAATAACTTTATATTCGAATGTATTTATAGAATTGTCTAACTTATTTTGAAAAGTCAATGCCATATACTCATAATAAATAAAGCTTTTACAATTCTAAGATCGAGTTGACACTTACAGTATCTGCCATAAGCCACTACAATCAATACAGCGGGTTGCAAGCAGCATGGCGGCCTTGGATGATATTAAAATGGCAACACCACTCATCGTTTCTGTAAAAGTAAAAAGAGTGACATAAATTAGTACATATGGTATAGCTATAATAGCAGTCCTCAGCTAAGGACTGTAAACGAAACATATTAGGAACTAGGAAAAGCTACATATCGTCGCTCATCTTACAAAACCTCTAAGTCCAATTTTTGGTCAAATGCGTATTATACGTTTATATCGACCAACTTTTCACGGCGCGTCTGTCTATTGAAGCCTTATTATTCTATTCCAATTTAATTTCGCGCTACGGACAAATAATAAATATTGAATTGTATCTGAATGTATTGTTGTTTAAAATGGTTTTTCTTGTTTAGGACTTACGAGGTTTTGTAAGATCAACGACGATATATTACTTCTGAGAACAGAATACATAATAGTAGTCACTAAGTAATAAAAGTCTGATACTATGCAAGTTTTCATCCAAGTCGATTTAAATCAAAAAGACAATCTAGGACCAGGTAAAATTTTCAAAACACCAACAACTCCAACCTAATATAATATTAAAAATGTTTCACTATAAACCAACACCGCGTTCCCTAAGTTTTAATGATTTGAAATTGTTTACTGTAAGTTAACTTTCATGAAACTTACTTATCTTATTCAGGCTTACCTTAAGAACTGCAAACAATATACATTTTAAAGTTAGATGATTCACAATAAAATGATACTAACCGAAATGTATAATAATCTTAATATAGTGGAAGGTATCTACTTTATATTAAATGAAAGATTAAGGGCCGGTTTTTCTACCTTAACATAAAATTGACTAGAGATCAACTTATGAGCCGAATTTAGATTGTGATCATTTTAGGCTTTAACTTTAAGTGGTTGAAAGGTTTTCAATGAACATTGTCTGAAGATTCGCTTATTTTGCTGATCTATTAATCAGAAGTTGACAAACCGACCCTAAATAATAAGAAATTAATGAACGTTGAAGAGTAGTAGCTAGGTTAAGTATTTCTGTTGGGATTAAACAATTAGCTGTCATTTAAACATGCTTTAAAGGAATCCGAGGATATGGGAGAAGAAAAACTGTGTGTTTTGATAGAAATATCCCGACAAAATTACTTATTTTAGGTGATTTTCTGAGTAAACTTTTAACTTAGAATTATGGTAGATAAGTATCTTTCTAAAGATTAAAATTCTCTTTGTATTTCTATTTTTTCTATTTTATTCTTATGGAAACTACAATTGTTTTTATTGTAGTTTACGAAACGTAAGGGGCAGTGGAAGTCGTAGTTGTCAGGCATCAGACCACCAATTTATTACTCATCTTCATAGAATCATAAGACTGGTTTGACACAGCATGGCAATTTTTTCGATTCTCTAAAATTTTCTCGTTAAGAAGAATATATTCTGATCTAGATTTCCTCCATTCCTTTCTTATTTCACCAACTCGATATTCGTAAATACATTTTAGTAAATGATCCATTAGCATATTTTCAATTGATAAAATAATTTTCAATAAATGCAATCCGATTTTCAGTTACTCTCAATTTGTTGATTTTTCAATCTCACTGCACTTAATTATGGATTATTTTCGAAAAAATGAAAATAAAATAAATGAATATATCAAACCAGAACATGCAATTTAATGAATGAATTTGATTTGAAACGTGAATGAAAATTTAATTATTCATAAATCATAATAGAGAAGTACCACAATGTCAACAAATAAATATAGATAAAAGAAAGGAAGAAAAAGAAAAAAAGAATCCTGATTCTTTTGATCGAGAAGGGGGAAGTTTTTGGTTCGCTAATCTGAGATGTTTCCTGTCAATAGAGAGAGATAAAAAAAGACATCGATGGTTTTATAGCCTGTTTTCTTACGAATAAAAAAATGATTGAAATGAATAAACTTAGAAAAGCATGAAAGAATACGATCGAATAAAGAATTAATAATGGATAAATAATTCTTCAAAGAAGAAAAAAAGAAAGAAAAAGAAAAGCGATATTTTATATCGTTTTCTAGTGGACTGAGCGAGACTGATGACGTCATAAGATGTATACCTTTTTGTCTTCTTCGTATGAATTTCGAATGTTCTTTCAATAATAATTTTCTTGGGAGAAGCACAGTTGGAAATTATTAAGCGGGTAGAGAGTTCTAGTTCCTAGAAGCCATGAGGATAAAAGTAGTGGCGAATGATTTGGTTTTGCAATTCTCCAATTAAAAATTAAGAGAGGAGGAGACAATAAAAGAGTGTGTCTTCTGCTGGAATTATAAATTTTATTTTTCATTCATACATTAATTCACTGTGAATCATTTGTAATAGACTGATGAAGAGGGCAAAGCCCTCGAAACTATTGTCTCATTCATACATTAATTCCTGTGAATTTTTTGTAATAGACTGATGAAGAGGGCAAAGTCCTCGAAACTATAGTCTCGTTATAAATAAAATTTATAATTCCAGCAGAAGACACACTCTTTTATTGTCTCCTTCAATATATAAAAATTCTGCTACCCTCGGCAAAAAAACTTTCAATTTAATTAAGAGAGGAATTATGTAGTAGTTCAAAACTATAGAAATTATAATTAATTTCACATTGGGCGGTCTAATATCTCACATAGTATTTTTCTTTCTTCATATTATTATATCTTACGTTGTTTTTAAGTATATAAAGTTAAAGCGGATCTAGTCTAAAAATCATAATTCCACTTTGGCATGGAAATTCTAAAACAATAACCGAAAGAAAAAGCTACCTTTTACTTGCAAATGGTGATATTAAGTTCTTAGCTTACTGTGATTTTGGAGAAACATATAGATACATATTTAGAAAGTAAAAATCCAAGGCAAGCCAATTTTTATTTTAAAATTTGGTCTTGATTAACTTTGACATCCATTCAGTTTTTGATATTCACTGAGCGATACAAGACTTCCAATCGGTTATTTGAACACATGAGAAATAAAAGAAATGGTTTATAATTAAAAATACTGATGATGAAGATCTTCAAACCTTCTAAACTATAGTCTGAAACAAATAAATACATATTTATATTAGACCAGCCAAATTGTGTTTTTGTCAGGAAAGTTTTGGGGTAGCTCTGATTTTTTGCATATATAAGATTTTTGGGGCGCTGAATCCAAATTTGAGGCCTCCCACCAAAATTTCGTGACGCAACATTGTAGAAAATGCAAAAAAAATGTAAAAATTTCCATTTTTTGGCAGCTTTTTGCTTATAACTCAAAAACTATCAATTTTTGTAAATAACCTCCCTATTCAAATTGAAAGTTCATAAAATTTCCTACAAATTTTATTATTTAGGTTTTGTTCTCCAGCCAACCGTTCGGGCTCAATCGCAAAATCCATGTTTTCGATCTCGGAAGCCCCTGGATCACCTAACAACTCGCACTTTTTTCGATATTTTCCCATTTTTCACCATGAGGGACCACGTTTTCGACAAAGACCACTCTATACATTTTTAAATTTGCTACAATTTAAACAAGGTTTCATCTTAATTGGATAAATGTTAATTCGTGCCGCAATGAGGTTGAAGTTTTGAAAAACTGCAATTTTTTCAAGGTTGGTCGGAGAAAAGATTTAAATGATGAAATTTCTATAAAATTTTATGAACTTTCATTTTGAGTAGGAATGTTATTTAGGTAAAGTTGATAGTTTTAAGCAAAAAACGCCAAAAAATGAGATTTTTTACCTTTTGTTGCATTTTCTACAATGTTGCGTCACGAAATCGGATAGACATCGGATTTGGATTCAGCGTCCCAAAAAAAATATATGCAAAAAATCAGTACTATCCCAAAACTTTCCCCAAAGAGGCCCATTTGAGCATAATTTGACTGGACTATATGTGATATATCTATATATTTATGTTTATTTGCATCAAGTAGAGGACAACATTATTGATTTCTCTTTATGTTACAAGAATAACTGATTAAAAAATAAATATATCAAATAATTAACAAACCAACATTTATATTTCTTTGAAACTTGAAAAAGCAAAATCCGTATTATTCTCTTTTTTATTTAGAACCAAATGATAGAAACTTTGATAATTAAATAATTTTCCTTCTTCTTGTTCTTGTTCTGGAAAATTTGCTAAAATTCTAGGCTTGTTTGCTAAAGATAATAAATATTTCCCGGCTAGTCGATGATTATTATGAATCATCCCCTCTTAATTTCACTTAGATTAAAAAATAAAGTCAACACCCCCTGAGAAAATAATCGGATTGGACATTGATATTTAGTGCCCTTGGCATATCTCCAAACACATTTTCTATTAAGTAACCCCCTTTGTCCCCCCATGGACAGACACACTGCCCGGATCATAAAATCTTCTCGATGGTGTTTCAACCCTCCACTCCACCCCATGGCATTCTTCTATTATAAACCAACCGAGCTAAATCTCCGCCCACTTATTTTCGCCTTTTTTCTTTATATTCCTCTTCAAAAGAATTTCAATTGTTATTTATCTTTAAGAAGGGTCATTAGAGAAAAATAAAAACAATAGTAATGATATTTCGGTAAAAAAGTTAGGAGTCTTTTCAAAGTTTTTTTACCCATTAGGAGACAGGTTCAAAAATACAGAAAAATATTCTATGAATGATTCTATTTAGACTTTAAGACGTTGTCATAATATAGACATAAGTATATAAAAATTTTAAATTCCAGTTAATTAATCAATTTATTTATTTTAAAACCAACTAATAAATAGTTAAAATAAATTTTTATAATTTTTCTAATTAATATAACAAAGAATAATTGCTATATCAATGAGAATTAAATAAGCGCGGTCAAAAACAATTCTCATTGATTTAGCAATTATTCTTTGTTATATTAATTAGAAAAATTATAAAAATTTATTTTAAGATCATTATTTCAAGTTAGAAATATATAAGTTCAAATATTATTTTCACTCAATATTTGACAAAAATTCCCTACAGTTGATTCGCGATTGAATCAAATGTAGAAAACATTCGATTAATAAATAGTTTATTACAAATACGACAAACTTTCGTGATTTCAAGATATTATTAGGTTGTTCGGAAAGTCATTTCGTTTTTTCCCGCCAGAGGACTTAATTACGTTTTTTCGAAACTAAATTCACACTTAAGCCCCATAACCATTATATGTCTTGAGAGCTGATATTGCAAGGCTTGTGTGTGAAAAAGTTCTATTAATTCTACCCAGTAGTTTTTGGTTGGTGCCCTTTTAAATATGGAGAGCAATAAGCAGCATTTTCGTCATATTTTACTTTTTAACTTCAGAAAAGGTAAAAATGCTGTCCAAGCGAGAAAAAAATTGACGGATGTGTATGGAGAAGGCGTGTTAACAGTACGCCAGTGCCAGAACTGGTTTGCAAAATTTCGATCCGGCAATTTTGATGTCGAAGATGCACCACGGTCTGGAAGGCCGGTCGAAGCTGACAAAGATGCGATAAAGGCATTAGTTGATGCAAATCGGCGAATCACCACACGAGAGATCGGTGAGAGGTTAAATTTGTCGAATTTAACTGTTTATGGCCATTTGAAAGGCATGGACTTAACCTCGAAGCTCGATGTGTGGGTGCCCCATGTCCTTACCGAGCGAAATTTGTGTCGTCGTGTTGACGCGTGTGATTCGCTCCTCAAACGTCTAGAAAATGATCCATTTTTGAAGCGGATTATTACTGGGGACGAAAAATGGGTTGTATACAACAATGTTAAACGCAAGAGGTCATGGAGCAGAAAAGATGAACCGGCTCAAAGCGTGTCAAAAGCCAACATTTACCAAAAAAAGGTGATGCTCTCCGTTTGGTGGGATGTCAAAGGAATCGTTTTTTTTGAGCTTTTGCCGGACAATACAACGATTAATTCAGAAGTCTATTGTCATCAGCTGGAAAAATTGAATGATTCACTTAAAGAGAAGAGGCCCGAATTAATCAACAGGAAGGGTGTAGTGTTCCACCAGGATAATGCGAGACCTCACACAAGTTTGGTCACTCGCCAAAAACTTTTACAGCTTGAATGGGACGTACTGCAACATCCACCATATTCTCCAGATCTGGCGCCTTCCGACTACTATTTGTTCCGGTCCCTGCAAAATTTTTTGGATGGCAAAACCTTTACCTCAAATGAAGATGTCAAAAACCACCTGGACGAGTTTTTTGCCAGCAAGGACCAAAACTTTTATGAGAGGGGAATTATGTTACTGCCAGAAAGATGGCTATACTACTATAGTCTCGTTATAAATAAATAAAATTTATAATTCCAGCAGAAGACACACTCTTTTATTGTCTCCTTCAATATATAAAAATTCTGCTACTCTCGGCAAAAACTTTCAATTTAATTTAACAGTGTGGTTATTATTCTTTTAATGACTAATATTCCAAGTTTCGAAGACTTCTTGAATTTTTGCATTTGTGAAAGGACTACCTTAACAACAAATGAGAGCAAATTTAATATCTCAAATATTTTGAGAGATGAAAAGTGCGAAACCTAGGCTTGCGATCCGACTCACACTTGGTCGGCTTATTTATTATTTTTTTCTTATAGGTTCATATATACCATGATTTATATTGTGATTCCATGATTTTATTTTTGAAAAAAAATAACATCTATAGGCCTTGGGGAAGGGTTCTGTTCAGGGTCCGAAACGTCTAAGGCTAACTAAAAATGTATTACACTGGAATATTGGTCTTATTTTTATTTGACTATCATAATGAATTAATTAAAAATGCTTAGATTTTTCTCCGTTTTAATATAATTTTGTCTTTAATTAAAATATTTATCCTGCATTTATATTTCTTGTCGTTAAATACCAATTTTATCGAGCAGTGTCCACCTATTTCGTCAGGTTGAAAAATGGCACATCTATTTATTTGGAGAATATTTAGCACGAAAAGCGTGTATTTTAGTTAAACGAATGAATTCATAATTTTTAAGAATTGTTTCAGTTTTAATCATTTTAATTTAGAAAGTATTTCGGTCTCCCAGATCAAACGTCATTCAGCGTTTATATTTACTTTTCCTCTTTACCTGACTAACGCCAATCTATTTATTGTCCATGGGCGAAAACGCATTTGTAACAGTTAGTAAGTCAATTTGTCTTCTTGTGAAAAGTTTTTTTATTTTTTATTTTGCGAGACGTCCAAATAATCCATTTACTTTTCTCTATCCGACATCATCCTATTTTAGATATTATAGACAAGTTTTTTTTAGGGTTCCATAGCGAAATTTATAAAAAGGTGAAGCCTTAGACCTCGTACGTCCTGTTAATTTTAAACTATTAAATCTAGAATCTTGAAATTCGCCATTCATATATGATAGAATATGCATTCTTCTTTCAACGTCAAGTTATACAATTTTTTCCGTGATATTATTAGAAACAATACCCCCACATATTTTGGTGTTTTTCAAAACCCATCTTCATTGATGATATTTTACAATCAAAGATTAGAAAAACAAATTTATTTTGTTTTTAGTAAAATACATCAATCAAGAATAAAAATATTAAGTATTATTTAGAATATAATAATAGCCCTACATTCAAAGTAAAAAAATAATTCAGCCTCTTCAGAAAATGAAATTTTTCGCATTCTCATATGTGATGGGCCTTAATAAAATATAGCCCATAATAATACCGAAGTTAACTAAATACAAAATTTTATTTATATATTCTTTGACTGTAAACTATCACCACTGAGGATGGCTTTAGAAAAAAATCGAAATATGTATTGGTATTTTTTGAAGATAGGAAAAAGATTAGACATGTTATCTTTCTAATTACTTTCACATTTATATTCATAGTAGTGAAAGTATTGCGATGACCTGTCTGGGTCCTGACTCTTTGTATCTCATAGATGAAAAAAGTTAATTTCATTTTCTAACTTCGAGGTGGAAGAAATCGATGGCCTTAATAGTTGCAAACCGGATTTAGGACATAAAACCATAAATTGGGGTCCCCAGGAGCCAGAAATCCATTGGTCAATGCGTAAGTATGTATTGAAGGAGACAATAAAAGAGTGTGTCTTCTGCTGGAATTATTAATTTTATTTATTTATAACGATCGGCAAAAAACTTTCAATTTAACGTACGTATGTATGTACGTCTGTACGTATGTACCCCTCTGCGTTTCGCAACCATAAGTCTCAGAGCTACGAAATTCGAAACATAAGCTCGATATAGGCTAGAAGGAGTACACTCACTCTATTTTACTTTCTATGTGATAGCTTAAGGAGCCCAAAGGCTCATCACTACCCCCTGTCCCTGAATTGAATTTAACTAACATTGGAGGGTTATTAAGAATCACTTAGCTACTTTTGACGATTAATTAATCCCCAAAGGCATTGCCCGTGTACACCGCGTGGAGGTGGATTCGTTCTTTCTAGCCATATCTAAGAAACTATTAAATATACCCATGTACAGTTTGCTTTGTGAGTGGCCTGGTTCTAGTAACCAGGGTTTTTTCTAGGTATGCGCAGCACAGAGTTATGCTGCACATTTACATTTCTTAGGTTCTATTTCGCTATAAATAATATGCGCAGCTGCACGAACTGTGTGTTCGTGGAGCTACGCATTTACAGTTCGAGTATAAAGGTTATGCTTATTTTTTAGTTCACAATGAATATTTATGCGTTTCTGCAGCTATGCGCAACACAGGAAGGAGTACAGCAAGCTTTTGGTTGAAATCGGAAAAAAGGAAGTGGACATTTACATGAAAGATTTTTCGTTTTTATTTTATTTTCTCAAAAACTGCTCTAACGATTTTGAGAAAATAAAAAAAAAACGAAATAAAGAAGGGGTGTAAATTAGTAGTGTCGCGATGATTTCAAATAAATGAAAATGTAAAAGTCGTGTGGTGAACACACCAGTTGATTTTTCCCTCCTTCAAGTGCTATGAGCTTAATATAGATATATGGGTTTGCAATGTGTTAGTCCTGATATGGAATCCTAGATGAACCAAGCCTGGCTCGTACTAGTCCGCTTTTTTTAAATAACATGGCTAAATAATTATTTTCCAATCGAGTTTGTAACTTTTCGACATTTTCCACTTGAATACAAACAAAAATTGCTTTATTTTTCAATTAAAAAATATATATATATATCCCATATTTATACATTTCTTTGACCAATTATTATTTATATGAATATTTGATTAAATTCACTCTGTAAAATATTAATATTAATTTCGATGAAAATACTTTTTTTTATTCTTTTCTCAATTGCGAAATGAAAGTCAATAGGAACGATTTTTTTTTTTTTAATTTTTTTTGTTTGATAAATTGCCCGGATCGGGTGAGAAGAGAAAAGAGAGCCCGGTCGTCATTGCTTTAAACTCGCATAAATCTCGCCTCGGTTCCGTACATTCCCTGACGACTGGACTTAAGCCTAAAACTCTTTTGCCTTTTTATTTATACAACGATCATGATGATGACAAAAGAGAATATGGCTAAAATGTGTTGATAGGCGGAGAAAAAAATGGCGATCATCATTCGGATTAAAGATGCCAAAATGAATACTTTAGAAGAAAAATATAAAAAAAATTCAAGATTTATTTGAAAATTCAAGAAAGATCAATAAAAGTCTTATTAGAGATTTATTTATTCATCTATTGATTTTTAATCTTCAAGATTAATTATATCAACATACTAAGCATTTATTAAAGTTAAAAAAATAGAAAAATATCATTTATAAAATCTTAAACTCGTATTGATTTTTTAAATAAGATTCTTCCAAAATTTAAGTGCCATAAGGCGAACCTAATTTTATAAATTTTAGGGTTTATCTAGACACAGAAATTATACAAATAGTGTAATTTCAAAATTATTGGATAAAAAATACTTGGTAGGTTTCACATTAAAGTATATAAATAAAACGAATTTATTTTTGGAGAGTCTTTAATCTCGATATATATTAGTTAGTCACTCGAAATATATATATCGAGATTAAAGACTCTACAAAAATAAATTTGTTTATATACCTTAATGTAAAATCTACCAAGTATTTTTTATCCAATAAATTTAGGAGTCAAGTAGTTATCAGGGGAATATTTAAGTCCTTTTTTCAATATTTCTATTTCCTTATTATCAAATTTTGTGTCTGTTAAATTAACTACTCGACTATAATAAAAATAATTTTTAAGAAAAAAATAAAACCGACTTCAAAAAATTAAATGTAACAAATAAAATACACTAAAAGGTATAAAATAATTATCTTATTTAGTTACAACTAAACGACGAAATATTAACATGAAATTACTTTATGAAGTCGGTACCAAACAAACTATACCTATAAGCGAGCATACCCTCCAAACGTACTAAGTAAGATCCGTCGAGTGCGATTCATAAAAGGTATATGTTTGGCACCGACTTCAAAAGTATTACATGTTAATATTTCGTCGTTTAGTTGTAACTAAATAAGATAATAATTATTTTATACCTTTTAGTGTATTTTATTTGTTGCATTTAATTTTTTGAAGTCGGTTTTATTTTTTCTTAAAAATTATTTTTATTTTTCTCTTTTAGTGATGTTATTAATAGTGATCATATCATCAGAACTTGACCAAATTAAAATGGCACCATCCCTAAGATACCCCCTTTCCAATAAAAAAAGAATCATTGAAATCGGTTCATAAACAAAGTTAGGCCTGAACAAACCTAATAAAAAAGGTCTAATAACAATAAAAAAATGGGACCAATCGGAAGCTAGACTGAACACAATGCAATTTTTTTTCAAAATCGGTTTACAATTGGCGGAGATATGAGGTAACATAGACACAAATAAAAAAAATCAGTCGAATAGAGAACTTCCTCCTTTTTTTGAAGTCGGTTAAAAAGAGACAGGTTTAGGTTTAATCATGATGTGTTCACTATTACCTTTATTCGAAAAATTGTTGTTCTTGAGTTTTGAAAATTACTTGGATTTATTTAAATAAAGTTCTTCCCTGTAGTGCAATACTTCCTCACGAATTTGATCCTCTAAAGTAGTAAATTGCGCCGGATGTAATTGATTGGACAGCGAGAGATGTATTACAGTTACATTCTGTTGCTCCTGAAGATGGGTTAGTCACCCGAAATATATATATATCGAAATTAAAGACTCTACAAAAATAAATTCGTTTTATTTTTATATCTTAATGTGAAACCTACCAAGTATTTTTTATCCAATAATTTTAAAAAATGTTTCACCAAGTACCAACACCAAATTCCTTAAAAACTAGTGTAATTTCAATTTTGTTAAGCAAGAGAATGGTGTGTGTTCTTGGTGAAACATTTTAAATAAAGTAAAGAAAATTTTGAAAAATTTTAGAAATTTTTCAAAATTTAAAAATTTAATTAGAATTTGTTGGAGACTTGATGAAGACCATAGTATCCGACGCCAGTGTTTCCGTAATAAATTTGTAATGCTACCATCTGGTTACATATAATACATGTTGTAGTCACATGACCTTATTAATTGTATAAACTCTAAACCACCATTTATAACAGCTCTAAACAGATTTTGTTGAACAATTGTATACTGACAGCACAATATTGTACACTTTAGGTGCCGATGAAAGGCTATTAAGCCAGAAACAAATACACTGTTATTGTACACCATCAAATACACGCATTCAAGCCTGGTGCTTACACTCATCAAACTACATCTTATTACTTGACACAAGTAACACTCTTTACCGAAATACCTCAAATTAAAAACTCCATCCATTATTTAAAAAGTTTCTTAAATTTTTTAAAATTTTCTTTACTTTAAAGTAATTTCAGTTAAATAACACTATTTATTAAATAGATATAATAAATCTATTAAATAAATATGTAGTGTTAATTAACTGAAATTACTCTATTTATTCAATTTCTAATACTAAATAATAATTCTAATACTAAATAAACTTGAATAAAAAATAAAAAACTTTTGAATTTTTCCTCTTCAATAGTATCTGGTACTTGATCCAATAAAACATTAAACACTTTTGATAAACAATTTTTAAGCCGTTTAGGGAAAGCGGTGTTGGTTAATACTGAAACATATTAAACACAGGAATTATTAAGCCGGCGACGTTGAACAGCAAAAACCATTTCTTCTAATGTCATACTAACTCTAGCACAGTATAAATACCTCCACAAAAATCGAGGGCTAGTCGAGTACTGAACCGAGCACTGAGCCCAGTTCATTAGGCCGAACTACTTGACTAATGTGAACTAGGCTTTGCGATCTTTAAAATTCGGGAGACCTACCTCTCCATTCTTTTGCTTGATCACTTTCTCCTCTTCTTTCTGCTAATGCAAAGTTCTTTCAATACCTAACTCCTTAGCTGCATCTTCTTGATGCTCTTATGGTATTAAAAAAAATATAAATATAACTTTTTTATCAACCTTTATGGTATTGTGATTTGATAATTTATCAACTATTCAAAAATAGATTAATTCATTTCATATATATATATTTGTGATATATATATATATATAAAATAAATCTCGTGCTCTTGTTCAAGTGACATTTGTCCGAGTGGACATGGATACGATAAGGCCTGGCAGAGTGAAAGCCTCGCTGTCGTCTCCTACTTGACGGTCCATTTTAGGTTTCCTTCTAAAAAAAAAAATATTTTCTTTTGTCGATAAAAGAGAAAGTGAGGGGGTAAGTGGGGTTGGTGAAGATTGACCAGCCCCAGGACCATCCACTAACTCCCGACCACAATAACTCATCTCGATGTCACCAGCCGGGAGTATTCTTGTATCCAGGGATGTCCAAGCACCAGTCACTCGCAGCTAAAAGCACACACAATCAATGAGCAAATCTAATATAGGGGAGACGTCAATAGGTAAAGCCCCTTTGTCCGCCCTATTCTGCCATTCATCAAATTGAAATTGAATGTTGCACAACAACTGAACAATCATATACACACGTATTCCGGCCTCTTTAGCCTGCCAACGCACACAGACACCTAAACATCGTGGTCAAATGTTTGTTTTAAGTGATCGAATTAACCAACAACCGACAAACTTACACCTTGGAAAATAATTAGCTTTATGGGTGCTCAAGAGGTCGGGCGTTTGATTGAATCTAGAATACAATACATTTACCAATAATTAGATATTTAGAATTACATCCCGTTCGAACAGCCCTATTGTGTGATGTAGTAATCGAATTCTCCCCTAAATTACCAGTTGTTTTTACAAAGAGTTGGCTGTTAATTAGCAGTAGCGTGAAAAATCCTTTGACAGGTGTAGCGCTAATCACTTCCCTCGAAAAAGATTCATTATTCTAATTCATCACTTTGATGGCATTTCTCAAATACCTAATTCCATCAGCTGGGGCGACTAGCGAAGTCATTAATGCGCTTGAATTCCACCATAAATTCAAAGTCATATCAACAATTTTCACAGCATTAATCAGTGGTATAGCTAGATATTTGAGCTCATAAGCAAAAATATCAAATTTTCACTTTCCAGTTATCCTGATGGTATTTACGGTCCTGATCCGCTCCTCAGAAACAAAGGCTCGGTAAATTTTACTTATTCTTGTTGCTATGTGCCCCCCGAATCCTCTGTTTTACTCTTTGCTGAACACTTTAAATTTGCTCACATTTGAAGTATGGAAGTAAACGATCAAGTTTTTGCTATGTGCCCCCCTTTCAATAGAGCTGTATATGAATTCTCAAAATGTTGCATTTTACCATCAAATAAATAAATAAAAGAGAATCTCATATTTAAATTAAATTAATTTTGATTATATGAGAATTTATATAAGGACAATTTTATCAAAGATCTCAAGGCGAAACCTTCTGACATATAATATATTCATATTAATCTACTAAGATCTTTGATAAAATTGTCCTTATATAAATTCTCATATAATTAAAATACAGGTATGAAACCCTGAAGTTGTCCTTTTTTTGAAAAAAATTCTCCATCCAATTTTCATATTTAATTTTGATAATCATTTAAATGAATGATGCGACTATGGGTCAGTGGTTAGAGTGTCGGGCCACTGGCCTAAAAAACGCTGGTTCGAGATCGAGTCTCGGCAGATATTTGAAGTCGCCTCCTCTTGGAAAGCAATGACAACCTACCAAGAGTATAATTGCCTACTAACCTCTCCAAACTAGCCATTCGGAACGCCGTTAAAAAGTAATGTCGCGTATATCTGTGTAAAAACAGCTAAACACACTCAGCACAGGTATATTTTATGTGGAGAGGAGCCAAAACGTCAGGGAGACCTGATATGGCACTTAAAGAAGAAGAATCATTTAAATGTTTAAAACTTCAAGAATGATTTATCAATCACATAATGTGTCAAATTTATATATTTACCATGGGCGTCCGCAGAGGGTGTGGGAGTTGGGGGAAGTGTGAACACACCCCCCCCCACCGCTGGGATCAAATAAAAATTTCTGTAACACCCCTTTTTTCACAATACAATGATCCATCCCAGACTACAGAGATTATACCTTTTTGGTGCAACTTCTAGTATCAACCCAACTAGCAAAGTAGCTGTATAATTTTAGGTTATATAACTTTTATGTTGTGTTGCTGTTTTATAAGTGCTCCATAACGCTTATAAAACATCAATAAAACATAACAGTTGTATAACCTAAAATTATACAGCTATTTTGCTAGTAGGGCAATATCATTATAAATAAACAACAACAAAAAAGCTATTTGGGAAATTGAATTCTTCAAGAGAGAAAATACCCGCGATTAATGTTTCACTTCCTAAGGATTGTGATCTACGCCGATCCTCCAAAGAAGGGATAAATAAACGAAGGAAAGCAACTTGAAACGCATCTCTTATTAGTAATCAGTGGGGCGGATTTTAATATCTTTAATGGAGTATTAGGGGTGAAGGAATAAAAAAATAAAACGTGAATGAATAATAGATAAAAAAAATATGAATCATATCATGAATATAATTAAAGCAGTGTATACTACAGTATTAGTACATAAATTATATAAAACAGCTTCGTTAATTAGAGGGTGGAAATTGCGTTTTATGGGATGAATGTGAGAAAGAAGGGTTCGGGGGTGACATCGGGCAGGTTTTGAGTGATATCGGACGTGGCATGCCCGACACCCATGCATGATTAACCACCCCACATGCAAACACACACACCAGCAGACACAGATACAAAGTGATCTCGGATATACTAGTAGCCTCGATCACATCAATTATGATCAAACCCGAGAGATTGTTGGGTCATTTGGGCATTCATCATGCAATATACATATAAACATACAGTTTCATCTATTTTGGATCAAATAGCACTCCATCTAGGATTACTAGGTAATAAAACTAGGGACGTACACTATTTGAATAGTGTGGTAATTACATTCAAACTATTGCTAATATGGTTGAATTAATGATAATATGAAAGGATCTAAAATTTAGTTTATGAGAAATTCAAGGTGTAGTTTAAAAAAATAGGGAAAAGCTGAAAACTCGGTACACTCTCAGGTTAAAGCCAGGCTAGTAATAAATAATAATAAGTTTTGAAAAAAATATATTGAAGGTTTAATGTAGGTATATTTGGGATCAGACGGTCCTAGAGAATTGAAAAAATATATTTTATTTGAAATATCTAAAAAAAAAGTTTTTGTCGAAAAATGAAAAAATGAAAAGGTACCCTAGTAACACAATGTTTCAAACTATATAGTAACTTTATAAAGCCTACATAGATTTTCAAAATCTATATAGGCACTATATAGTTACTATATAGTTTGAAACATTGTGCTACTAGGGTATATAGCCTTGTGAAATTTCTGATTTTGACAAAATATTTGAAATATCCAAACTATAGAAATTTTAGTATATTTGGGATCAGACGGTCCTAGAGAATTGAAAAAATATATTTTATTTGAAATATCTCCAAAAAAAATTTGTTGAAAAATGAAAAAATTACTGATTCTGACAAAAAATTTGAAATATCCAAATTATAGAAATTTTAGTACCTACTTACTTATATAAATTAATACAAATCTTTCATAGAACATTCTAAAGGTTTCATTAGAAATTCACCATTTATCAATGAAAAATTTAAAAATTTGAAAAAATTGTTGCTTTAAATAGAAATGATAGTTTCTTTATCATTCCTTTTTAAAGCCACTATTTTTTCAAATTTTCAAATTTTTCATTGATAAACCGTGAATTTCTCCTGAAACTACTGGATTTTAAATAAACAATTCTAGATAATTCTATAAAAGATTTGTATTTAATTAATACACATACTCGTACTTATATACAGTTGCGTAGCCAGAAAATTTTCTTGGGCGGTGGTTCAATCCACAAAGGAAAATATTTAGTCGGAATTTTTTTTATTAAAACAAATATGTACCTCAAGATTTAAAAAAATAACATAATTCTTGATTAAACATATGAAATATATTTAATTACGGTTAGTTTGCCATAAGAAACGGTTTGCCGTTGCCGTTACTCATCCTATGAGCCCTGCCCTTGGGGGGGGGGGGGTTCTGACACCCCATAGCTACGCCCCTGCCTATATATAATAAACTATGATAAATTTATTTTTTATTTTTATGTATTATTAGATATTTATTTCTAGACCCTTGTTTCGGATAACATTTGGCCAGCCTAAGTTCGGTACAATATTTTAATTTTTACATTCACATTTATATTCATAGAGTGATGGCCTGTCTGGGTCCTGACTGTTTGAGAACTTGTATCTCAGAGATGAATAAAGTTAATTTCATTTTGTAACTTCTAGGTGGAAGGAATCGATGCCCTTTATAGTTGGAAATCGAGTTTAGAACATACAACCGGAAATTGTAGTCTCCAGAGGCCAAAAAGGGGCCAAAAATCCATTGGTCAGTGCACCAAAAAAACATAAGAAACCATAAGTCTCAGAGATACGAAATTCAAAAGACTAGAAGGAGTACAGCAAGCTTTTGGTTGAAATCGGAAAACCGGAAGTGGACATTTACATGAAAGATTTTTCGTTTTTTTTTTTTATTTTCTCAAAAACGGCTCTAACGATTTTTAAAAAAATAAAGCTTTCTGTACTCCTTCTAGCCTATATCGATTTTAAGTTTAGAATTTCGAAGAAATTGTGAAAGTCATGTAGTAGACACACCAGTTGTTGTGAAAGTCATGTAGTGAACACACCAGTTGAAATTTATAATTCCAGCAGAAGACACACTCTTTTATTGTGTCCTTCAACACACTGTTAAAATTTGAAGACGATTCACTACACCAAACATGAAATAATTGCGATTAAAAATGAAATTTTTTACATATGGTAGATAGATAGGAAAACGGTGGGATAATGATCAGTATTTTTTATTTTTTTTCATTGAAGGACTTTCACCATCTTGATGAAAAACTAATATTTCTTAGAATAATATATTCGGAGTAACTTAAAAAATAAATTGAAATTATTTACCACGTAAGTAGTTTTGATAAAAAAAAAAACAACATATTTGGGCAATTATTTTTAGTGGAGGGGATAAAATATCAATGGTTTGGAAACGATCCATTCATAAATAGAATATAGTAGCGTAAAAAGTACAGTCACGTTAAAAAACATAACCTAAAATTTTAACACCGTTCATATTTAGAGTGATTACGAGGCTAAAACTTTTTGTGTAGACTGTCACGAAAGTACCTCCTTAATAAGTAGTTTGTGAAATTTTTTCATAATTTTAAGTTAAGCCTTTTCTAAACCTCCACAGGAACAAAATCTCCGAATTTTGACCTTATATATTTCGCCAATTTAAATCATAATAAATTAAAAGAAAATTAAATCTAATTCTCATTAAAGAGATTTTTAGAAGAGTACCTCAGATTCTATGCCAAAAAAATATTTTATTTTTAAGCTCATATAAAATAATGAATAACATTTTAATTCGACTTTTTATTTGAAAGCAAATAAGCAAATATTCAAACAAACAAATAAATGAATAAATAAATACATAAATATAACTTCTAAATTTCAAGTTATTATCTTATTGAATTTACGAGCTATAATGCGGACAGACGGACAAACAGGCATTGTAGTGACATTATCAGGGGCCAGTTTTACTTTTTAAACCGAATTCTAGTTAGCACATCACTACTGTATACTTTATCTATCACAGACAGTACATATATCCATTAAAATCTCCAATGATATTTTGTCATATAATTTGAATTAATTAACAATCTTTCAAAGCATTTTTGGTTGTTAATCCAAAAAGATCCGAAACGTCGGAAGAAGGTGGAATAAATATATGCTATTACACCGATATGAGTCCTTTAAGACCTTACGAGAATTATTTAATTTGCCCCTAAAATAGGAGTCTTGTTGAAAATCCAAAAAAATTATAAAATCCATTGGATTAACATCTGTTTGTTTATGACTTTATCATGAAAACGTGTAAAAATTAAAATTAGTAAAAACATATTATTTCTACATTTTCACAAGTTTTGAATTAATTATGTATAAAGTAACTATTATTAATATCATTATTATAATTTCATAAAGCAGCAAATTTACTTTCTTGACTTTATTTTTCTAGCTTCAAAGCTTTTGAATAAAAAACGAGATTCTCCACTTTATTTATAGTGTGTCAATTTGAAAACTTCCCACCCTAGTATTGTTAAACTGGCAAATTATATTTCAAAAATGGCTGAGACAGGTCAAATTTGTATTCAAGGGAGAAGAATTTTGACGTATAAATTAGATCGCCCACTTCTCACCCCCCCCCAGAACCACCCCCCAAAAAATTTTAAATGGGAAAGGGAGTCGAGTGGCGACTTTGAATATTGCAAAATTCAAGTTTTGTAATTATTTGTTGAATATTTCAAAATTGAATTTTTGTAATTATTTGTGTGATACATTAAACTTATAAATTCTCATTAAAACAAGTTTTGACCGTGGTACCCTGTTTTAATGAATCAATTTTTATAGATAAAGTAGCATCATACCTACAAGATTAACGTAAACCACAAACAAATTAGAAAGCGTTTTTATTCTTGTGTGTATATTTTGCAAATGATTAACAAAAACAAAATTGAAAACAATGTTTTTATTTAGTGTTTTCAATTTTGACTTTGTTGTATTTTCAATTTTGTTTTGTTAATCTTTTTTTTAATGAAATCGAATGCAAGAAGGGGTGCACCAGTAAAGATGCAGCTCCTATGGATCTCGAAAAACCCTTGCATTACCGAAGAGAAGGGAAAGTTGATTAAGTGAGAGGGTGTAGACGTAGGTGTCTATGCACCCCGGTTTTGAAGGTTTGAAGATTATGTGCTGGGAAAGATGGAGGCTGGGAGAGAGTTCCAGTTCCTTGAAGTCATGGGGATATATGTATTGGCGAATGAAGTGGTCCGGCACTTTTCCAATTTGACCGCGAAAGAGTGTTGGGAGTCGGAAAAACGCTTGCTACGTGCAAAGCATGCTTTGGGGGGAATTATTGATTTTATCTCATCAGAGCACCTGCCGTGATAGTATCTATAGAAAAGGGAAAGGACAGAGACATTTCTTCGATGAGCCAGCGAGTCGAGGGAGTCAGTGAGGGTAGAATCGTCAATTAGCCTGACGGCTCGTTTCTGAATTGCATCTAGGGTAGCAAGAGAATATTTTGAGGCTCCTCTCCATAGATGAGAGCCGTATTCGAGACAGGGGCGGATTTGGGCCTTGTAGATGGTGAGAAGTTGTGGGGGTTTGTAAAATCGCTTGGACCTGAATAAGAAGCCAATCTTCCTTGCTGCAGATTTCGCCACAGAGGAGATGTGTTCATTCCAAGACAGGTCGGGTGCTACAGAGACGCCTAACATGGATAGACTGTCACACATTTTCAAAAATAAATATTCAAGAATAAAAACGTGTTCTAATTTGTTTGTGGTTTACGTTAATCTAGTAGATATGATTCTACTTTATCTATAAAAATTGATTTGTTAAAACAACGTAACACCGTCAAAACCTGTTTGAATGATAATTTATAAGTTTAATGTATCAGACAAATAATTACAAAAATTCAATTTTGCAATATACAAAGTCGCCTAACTTGGCAACAAAATCTCTTCAAAATGATGTCTCGTTCGACCCCCTTTCCTATTTAAGATTTTTGGAGAGGTGGCTCTGTGGGGCAGGGGGTGAAGGGGGCGATTTAATTTATACGTCAAAATTCTTCCCCTCGAATACAAATTTGAAATGTCTCAGCTATTTTTGAAATAATTTACCAGTTTAGCGATACTAGGGGTGGGAAGTTTTCAAATTGACACACTGTATATTTCAGAAATTAATATTATGCCGATAATCGTTTTTGCATGCCAATACCTATATTATGGAGAGCCCAAAATATAATCAGTTCTGCACATACAACATTTTGATGTTAGAACGAAATTTCTACATTTTATTCTTGAGTTATTATGGGTAACAAAATCCAGACACATAGACATGAAGACGATAAAAAAAAAACAATGGTTGAAAATAATATTTTCGAACACAATGAGAAAAAAATCGAGTGAATTCAATACTAGGAGATGGCCGCTTGGGATGCTCCTAAGCCCTGCCTCCTGAGTAATTTAACACATTTTAATGAATTCATAAAATCATTATGTGTCAAGTTAATGATAATATGTCTATTATTGGAGATTATACGGATTATTTATCATAACAGTAATTATATTTGGATAATATTAAAATGATTAAAAATTAATATATACGGTCCATTAACAATTTTTGACTTGACTAGAGGGGCGCCTTAATCCCTTACGCATGCCAATACCTATGCTATGCTCGGCCCTAATTTCCATAACGAAATGCTCATGCTTAATTAATTCCCGATACATCAAACAACCCTCAATAACAATTTGAGGGTAACAGATCAAAATGTTTCAATAGATACATTGCTATTCACTTGTAACTTTAACCAGGAAAAGCTTGAAAATTAAACATGATCGGCTCAAAAGTTTGTATTAAATATAATTGTGAATTACCACCCATTTTCTAGTTCAAACCATTCGTTGGGAAAAAATTTCATACCATCAAAATTTAAAAAAAAATCTTACTCATTTCTACTTTCCACTTTTTCCTCCAATTTTAAACATTCATTTAAGAATTTTGGGTCAGATTTCAATTGTTGTGGTAATTCAGTTCACCATGTATGATGTTTGAAATCGTAATTGATCAATGCTGAAATCTGAAAGTGAATTTGATAATGAAAAGCGAGGGATTATTAAATTCCATTGATTAAACTATTTGGTTGTGTTATATCAAAGGAAATTAATTAATTATCAATTATTGATTTGCCTGGATACTCTCGAGTGATAGTAATTGAGGACCGGTTAGTAGAGTTAATAAATAGTAAATTCATTCATATGTAGTTTTTTATATTAATCTCTTAATTAATTTAAGGGTGAATGAGATGTATAGCCAATTTCAAAAGTGATGCAAATTCAGAGCAAACAAGAAAAATGCAAGCAGACATATGTGTCATATTGATTAATTCAGCCCCTACTGAGGTAAATCGAAGTAAGAAAAAAGTTACTACTAGAAAGAATAAATATGATTTTTTAGTATAGAAATTCAAGAGACATGGTCAACTACTAAATCCGAGGCTTTATGGATTATTTTTTAGGTGCTGTCAAGTGCCCGGATTATAGGTATATGAAAAAATTTGTATGATTTTGGAAAATTGCATTGCTAGAGCTATGTGTCCTTTCTCTAAGGCAATAGCCTATACCTATAGCCTACTTCTGTCACGTGACATTTTCACTAGAGAGGCCTTGTCATCTAAGTGGGGTTGGCTTGACCGCATTGGCTTATGAGCGACTCAAATAATGGGTTCTATATTCAAATTATAACTAGTGTCAAAAGCTAGTTTCTAACTTTTAGAATTAGTTGAGTTCTAGAATAGAAATTGAACATCTCCCTTACTTATTCATTAAACGATCCTAGGAAATTAGATTTTATACTAATTGTTCTCATTAATCAAAATTTCCCATCCCCCATAGATATTTCCTTTTTTTCATCTTTATCAAACTTTGAATTTCCGTTTGATTTTTTAAATCCCAAGTCTTTTTTCCTGGTTAAACAACATGAGAACAACAACAAAACAAAGATTAATTTGTTCTGGTAATCTCCCCCAGGGCAGGCAGGTATGTAGTCTAACAAGAGCGAGAGAATAGTATGTCTATGTCGAGTTTGAAAGGCGATCCATCATTTGCACGTCTTGAATAAGACAATAGCAGCCGAGGAGAGAGACGCCGGGCCCCATTCACCTCTCGATTCCGCATCTCTGCTCTTCAATATAGCCAATGCGATTCCTCAACGCCCTTGGAATCCCCCCTCAACCTTCACCATCATCATCCTATCCTTTCACTCTATTCTTAGTCCATTTGTTTTGTTCAATTTCAACGGGGACAAAAACCCACTCGTTACTGATCAACACTAACTAGGTGAATTTTAATTAACACCAGATAAACGACAAGAACCAAAAAAAATATGATCAAATGGGGAAGGACTGAATCGGCATAAAATCGAATTTTATTAAATATTTTGCAGAGTAAGTGGCCGTCCATAAATTACGTCACACAGCAAGGAGGGAGGGGCATCTCAGATTTTTGACAAAATGAGACAGGGGCCTCCGGGGATCTTAAAAATTGTGATGTCACAAAAGAAAATTAAATTTTTTTAAAAATTAAAATTAAAATACATTAAGGACGTTCCGTAATAAATCGATTTTCTTGCAATCCTTTTAAAACTTTGAATACACATATTTATAAGTGTCTAGAAATTTTTTTCAATAATCCTTGCGGCACTAAATTTGTAAATATTGACCATTGAAATTTGCATATTTAACACGCGACCCCTAACCCGATTGATGTTAAAGCGACTGTTTCATTAAATAACAATCGTAATTTTCTTAAAATTATTTTGAAAAACTGAGAATCATTAATTGAAGATATAAGAAATATTTTTTTGTTAAAATAATTGTATCAACCGGTATTCGTTTTGTATGAAAAATGTTAAAAGTTAGGTACTTTTGATGTTTTTCATTTTTTCTCTCATGACATGCCAAGTGAGAGATGGCGACTTGGCAACGTTGCACTAAAATTACTCAATTTTTTCATATCTAAAAACTTCTGCAGATGGTGCATTTGAGATTTTTAGTTAATTCTCTCAGCCTATCTATACTGTTCTCATCTGGAATTTCGCAATGATGCTGTTTCATGAAGTGTTTTTTTTATTCTTTGTCTTTTAGTGTCGGTAAGAATGTAATGTTCCCAGATCTGAGAAACGACGCAGTGAAAATATTTTTGCCTTTCTGCGCATGTGAAATTAGGAGAAAGAGCGAACTGCATCTGAGCTATATTAGGGAACGTCCTTAAATCCCTTTGGTTGAGTTTAATTTATAAAAAAATTCTACAATTATTCAATTATAGGCTATAATAGTGATAGTGTGACGTCACAATACAGGGGGCTCAATGAAAATGTGTCAGAATGTGACACAGGGAGTAGGGGGGGGGTCTAAAATTTCATGTGACTTAATTTATGTACGGACCCTAGGGAGAAATACACCTGTATCATAAAAATGATCTCGCCTACATTCAATAGTACTATATTGTTATTCAAAAAGACAAATCAATAGGCTTGTCCCCTGCTTGATGCAAATAAATAAATACATATATATCAAATATAAATATGTATACATATAATTCATTTGTTTGAGACTTTAGTTTCGAAGATTTGAATTTAATCATTAGTTTTTTAATTAGAAATATTTTATATGTTATTACTCATGGATTCAAATACCCTATTGGATTTAGGTAAATTCGTTTTGTCGTAATAGTAAGCAGGTTACTCAACAAACGAATGCATTCGTTGAGACTGATGATGAAGGGCAAACCTTAGAAATCAAAGTCTCAAACAAATAAATTATATATATTAAATAGTAAATAAAAAACATTACAGGCTGAGATTTAAACACAAGAGTCGAGATAAAGAATAAATTTCTACAATATATTTTGTAACTTACCAAAGTATAGATCATTCAACATAGATCGGCCAGTAGTTCAGCAGTTAACTTAATTTGCAGATGAAATTCTTCATTTATCTGTAAAAGAGCAAATCCAAATCTATTAATTCAAGTATTATGAAAAATAAAATTAAAAAGTGTTTTATACTAAAATTTTTATAAATACTAAAACTAAATATTTGTCATAAAAATATTCAATTGCAATGTAAAATAAAACAATTTAAAATCGGTTCTCTATATATGTTCTAATATGTAGTTCTTTTGGTATATTTGTTTTATTATTGGAAATCAACAAAACAACTTGTTGATCCTTTATATGAAAATGCGTATATCTTTTATTATTCAACTAATTTTTCACTTTCTCGTTCGTTATCGATTTATATTGATAAGTCACAAATGGAAAGTTAATTACTTTTTGTTTATTAATACTTAATGAATAATCCTATTTTAAATCCACTAAAAAATACAGGTAATCTTCGTATAAAGTGAACGTTGTGTTCCAAATAAATTCCGCGTTTAGTATATCATATTAGGCAAAACTTGCCAATTCTCCATAAAATATTCCCAGCTTTTGCGTTATACGAAATGAAATTGCGTGTTATACAGAAACCTTTTGCAATTCGTAAATCATGTTATATCAAAACCCCGCCATAGAAGTACCACTTTATACGAGGTTTATCTGCACATATATACACATACAAGTTGATTAAATTTATTTTTTTGATTTGTTTTTGTAGAAAACCCAGCCACAAAATTGAATTGTAAGTAAAAATCGATATGTTTCAATATAATCAAACATTATTTAATTATTTATCAATAATAACAAGAAATAACAAAACATAATATAATTACGACATTTCGATCAGCATATTTTTAAATCGTTTTTAAGTATAAGCACCCATTTCATTAAGCTCGGTGCTTACACTGAAAAGGTCGCAAAATAAGCCGATCGAAATGTCGTAATTGTGCTGTGTTATTTCTTGTTGTGATCAATAAATAGTTAATTAATTATGTGTGATTTAAATAAAAAAAAATATCTGATGTAGTCATCTTTAATGTCTCTACCCACTACAACGTATCAAACTATGACCGTACTAGGAACGTATCAGACATGAAAAGCAACAAGAGACGTCCTGCTATGCCCACTGAAACGGATCGACTGAGTTCTGTGCCCGTATACATCCCGTATGATGCCCGTATGATGCCCGTATATTGCCCGTATGTAATCTGTATCATCATACAGATCTAAATCCACCAAAATCGATAGGAAACCGTTTCATTCTCGCATGCGTATCGATGTTGTGTGGACGTCTTGGGAGCGCTATCAAGTTTTTAAATAATAAAATAGGTATGCCTACTAAAAAATTAACTGTTAGACAACTGGCAATAGTTGCCATAATATTGGATGAGGAAGAAGAAGAGAACCAAAAAAACACTCGACGCTACTGGATTCACGATTCTATAAAAGAACGAAAAACTGAAGGAGAATATTGGACGTTATTCAGGCACTTAGTTGATGATGAAGAAAAGTTCTTTCAGTATTTCCGAATGTCTACATTCCAATTTAATGTATTGCTGAAAAAATTGAAAATGACATTGTCAGAAGAAACACCAACTTTAGAGAATGTCTGTCATCTAAAGAAAGACTTGCTATGTGTTTACGGTAAGTAAAACAACTTTTAATATATTTTAAATCAAACTTTTATTTTATTTTATATTTTAAATCAAATTCCAAATATTCAGAATCAACCATCAAATTGTTACTCGTATGTACCTATTCAAAAATATTTTCCCTCTACAACGTATTCCAAACGTTAGTAGACGTATCCCAAGTCTCAGGAGACGTAGGCATGGGTGTATCACTTTGTTGAACGCATGAAGAAGTCGATGCTGGAGATGGAGTGTATGCATATTGAGGTGTAGTTGTTATAAAGCTAGGTGGTGCGAGCTGCTGTAATTCCTTAATTAGTACTAGGAACGTGTCGGGTAAAAAAATATTCTTTGTATTGAAAAGTATGAGACTATGCCCACTAGACCGTTCCGTCACCGACCAGCACCGTCGCGTGCCATGCGCGGAGCGTATCGGCACCGGCAAAATATACTCACCGACAATTTATTAACGCTCCGTGCATGGCACGCGACGGTGCTGGTCGGTGACGGAACGGTCTAGTGGGCATAGTCTCATACTTTTCAATACAAAGAATATTTTTTACCCGACACGTTCCTAGTACGGTCATAGTATTATACGTTGTAGTGGGTAGAGACCTTAATAATACACCCGCCCTTCGTATTTTAAAATTAAATTAATAATCATTTAGGGATGACATTTTAAATAATTGTTCACAACTTGGTCCAAATCGGACAAAGAATTCAAAAATTAACCCTAATTTTTGGTCCGATTCCAACCAAAATCTAATCAACTCTTAATCGGATTATAAAATATTCGAATATATAATATCGTTTTGATACTTTCATTGATTTTTAAGCTCTCACGCACACATTAACGGATATTTTGACAAAAAACTAATATGTCTTAAAATATAAGTTTGTTTATGTTCACTATACAAGGTTTTATTTTATTAGAGAGCGAAATGTCGTGATTTGGCTCATTTTTTTTAATCAAAATAGTTTTAGCCGTTTTTGAGATATATCGAAAATACGTATGAAAAAACTTTTTGTAAATAATTTATTTTTGAAATAGGATGATTGAAGAATTTATTTTTATATAAAAACCAAAAAACTTTGTTCAAGTAAATAAAAAAATAGCATTTGTTTAGATTTAATGAAAGGATATCTTCCAAATGAACGTAGCCTAATTTGTAAAATATACATATAAATAATTTAGGAATTCCTCTGTAACTGAAATAGAAATTAAAAGTTTACCGGGAGGTGGTATATAAATAGTGTACATACCTAACCCATTAGTAAATGAGAGGGGAGCAGTGACATTGGGAATTGAGGCTCACGGGCTAACAAATGGATAAAATTTCATAAATAAAACAATTTAATCCGAAAGTAGCCTTTACTAAACCCTCAATGATAAAGGGGGTAATAATTAACTTTTAACAAGGGGGGTGCACTTTGCATCCCGAGGTGCAAAGTGATTAAACAACTCACCCTGCAGAGCCCCGGACAACCCCCAAAACCACCCTCTTCTATTTCAGATTGTTTACCGATGATATCGCCCCCCATCTGTGGCTAGTGTCTCGACCTGCGAGATACAGGGGAAATGTCATTAACGATCAGCCGAGGAGCGTCTATTTAACTTGTGTCGACCAAATTACCCCATCCACCCTCTAGGAGCAATAACAATTAAACGGGAATACACATATACGGAACAACGTCGAAGGGCTCTAAAAAAAGAACAAGAAAGGGAAGAGGAAGCCGTGGGTATTGCTTCCTTCCAGGAAAGAGATCATCCTCAGGGTTCAGGTGCAAACAAATAACGACTTAACGGGAACAGAAAAATGCTATACTTTTGGCAAATAAAGCAGTACTGTTGCTTAGAAAACTTGGTGAAGGGAAAGTTGTAGCCGATATTGGACAAATTAAAACAAGCCGAGGCTGCAAAAAGAGGAGAACGCCCTGGAGCAATTTTCTTACGATTTAATACGTTCCATTACTAAAAGTTCAAAAAATCTATATATATTCTGAATATATAAGATATATTTTACTTAGAGAAAGTGGTGTAGGTTTTAGGTGAAACATGATATTAATTAATAAAGTAAAGGGTGTGTAGTTTCACAGTGAATGAAATAAAACTCAAAGAGGTTTCACAGTGAATGAAATAAAACTCAAAGAGATTTATTTTATTCACTGTGAAACTACTCACCCTTTACTTTATTAATTAACGCAAATAAATAAGTACGTGCTTTAATGGTTTTAATGTCTTCTGTCACTGCCACGGTCAAAATATCTCGAAACACAGAAAACATAGAAAGCTGAAATTTGGAACACAGTTATTCCGAAGGGGTGCAAGAATATGTTTTGATCCAGGAAATTCTTCAGGATTAAGGGTTAAAATAATTAATTAAATATCAATCCATTATGCTTTACGAAATGTTAGAATGTAATTAAAGAGAAAGAATTTAATTTTTAGGCAAATTCTAAGATTTTAGTAGAAATCCCCTCTGATACCGCAATTTAATAATATTTCTATTAAAATCTTAGAATTTGCCCTAAAAATTAAATTCTTTTTCTTTTAATAAATATTGGTTACCAGAGCTGATTTTTTGAAAAACATTCCAACTATTTTCAAAAAAAGCGGCTCAAATCTTTAGTTTTATATTATAATGTAATATTTCCTAACAATAAACTATTTTACAAGATTAATATTGAGGCTCAAAATTATTTGGAGACATTTGAAGATGTTTTTTGCCTTTCTCCGATAATTTTCATTATTCAAAAAACATATTTTCACAACAGGTAATAAATTTTGAACATCTAATAATTCCATCCCGTGACGCTGCCGGGTAGATCTATCCGCCTGGTTTTATTTAACATCTATAAAGAATAATCCAATACTCTTCTAATATTCTTTCTGATCCAAAAGTTTTGAAACTAGAAAGCCAACTATCTATTTATCTATAATCCGTTCTTAGTTTTGAATATTGAAACATTTTAGCACAAGAAAGAATTTTCTACGGCCTTGTCTTTTTGATCAAATCTAGATAGAATTAAAAAATAGATAGAAAAACTCATGTTTCAATTTTTCCCCCGCAATTCAGACATTGCAAAGCTCGAATAAGAGGAAAACATTTTTTTAGCAAATTTCAAACTCTGACCACCCGGCGAGCTTCACTCACAATGATTTGACATGCATTACATGAATCGTGTACAATCTTTCAAAATTTTTGATTAGAAAAAAATTGTCAAATCCTCAAAATTTATGAAAATTAATTTTAGGGCATAATTCTGTTTATTTATACTTATTAGCTAAACCGTTTACTTTATCACAAAAACCTATTTAAAATTTTACTTTTTTTTTGTGTTCCGTTCTGTTTCTTGATAAACACAAAGAAATGTTGGGAGAGCTACTGCTAGACTGAATTATGAAATGAGAAGGTCAATGAGAGAGCAGTATATGGTATTTATTTTAAGGAGTATAGAATAGAGAAGATTAATTATGAATGTAGAAAAACGGCGTAGAAGTTAATATTAATCGAAGAGTCACCGAAGGGGATAGATAATGCACTTAGAAAAACGGAATTCTTAAGAAGTTCTCTGTCCCATAAATCACAGGCTTCCTACCTACTTAACATGTAATCGTTGATAAACTTTATCCAAATTCATTTGAAATATTAATATGTTCATTCTTTTATTATTAATCCGATTTCACTTGCTATTTGCAGTCCATATTGGCTTAAATTCAAAAATAGTGATCGATTCTCATCTAGTACTCGAGGAATAACTCTACATTGGATTTTAAACGTTTCGGTTATTATTGGTAACAATTGCTGAAGACATGGAGAAATCGACTTAAAATAAAAAATAGGCATCGATTCTCATCTAATATTTGAGGAATAACAATTCTACATTGGATTTTTGACCTTTCGATTATTATTGGTAACCATTGCTGAAGACATGGAGGAATCGACTTAAAATCCAAAATAACGATCGGTTCTTATCTAATACTAGAGGAATAACCTTATTGCATTCCATTTTTTTTAACTATTAATGGCAACCTCTACTGAAAACGTGGAAGAATCGACTTAAAATCAAAAAGACTAAATTCTTTTATGGTAAACAACTCAATCATAATGGATGGATTGTCGGAAAAAACGATAACATCCATCCAACCATCCATCCGCACGCACTTCCAAAAAAAAATGGCACTTTTTGGCCTCTGGACGAGACCTCATATAATTTTTGGCAAAAAAGTCACTGGCTAAAATTCAACCTCATTGAATACTACGATTTGTGACTTTAATTGAGTCCATAGGTTCCGTAGTTTTTTTCTTTGAAGTTGCGCTTGCCGCGAGCCCGATTACAATACCTTCCCCATGCTTCGCATTGGATAAAGTGAAGAAATCAACTGGTCGATCACCAGGTCTTGAAAAATTTATAATTTCTTTCCCTCCAATGAGAACACAATAAATCGTGTTTTTTTCCCAATTCAAATTTTTATATATATAAATTATTTTTCTAATAATATTGGAATTAAATTGTCTTCAAAGAGAAAAATACAAATCTATCACAAGTGGAGAAGTAGAAAATTGACTTTTTTTTTACTTTTGTAAGATTAATTTGATGAAATCAAAAAGTTTTCCGCTTTTCGTAAGGGATGGGCGGATATACGCCTGCGGGGTTTGAAAAAAAGGGGATGGAAAAAGGGGATGGTATTGGGGAAAGGCGCGTGCGTGCCGGTATTAAAAAGAATCGTTTTTAATTAATCCGCCCGCAGGGAGAAAGTCAAGATTTATAACCGAACGATTTTATAACTAATATATATACTTTTTTTTGTTCGCCATTGAAAGTTTGCCCAGGAGCCACAATTCGATCATTTTTTGCCCCTTTTATTTTCGCTTCTATGAGTTTTAAAAATATATTATTATGATATAATTTGAGGAAAGGGTTGCTGGGAGAAAATTAATTTTTATAGAGGAGGAAAGAAAAAATATTCTGGCCTGTTTAGTGAACACCAGATGACTTTCACTTACCCTATGTTAAATAAAAAAATAACATTAATAAAGTTAATTAAATTAAAAGTAAATTTATTTAACTAAGTATTAAATGAAATGCAGCCTGGGAATAAATAAAAAGATGATTCCCAATAAAAGATTAAATGAAAACTATTCTTTTCACACTTTTGAACAGACCATCGGGACCGAAATTAAAGTAATTCTAGTATTTATGTAAATTAGTTTCGGAGAAACAATTTTTATCAAATTCATATAAATCAAAGAACAAAATAAGTTGACACGTACCATACACTTCTGGTTGAGTTTGGTACAAGGGTCTAGATTTTAATTTTTTGACCCTATAACCCCCCACTTATTTCGGGCCGTTAGTTTTTGCATTTTTAGTCTTCTGGCAGCCCACTGGTTATGTATACAAACTTTGATTGAATTTGGTCCAAGGGCATAGATTTTCATTTTTTGACCCCCCCGCCCTCTCCCCCATTATGGGTGGTTTGTTTTTGCATTTTTGGTGTTCTAGGGGCCCACTGATTATGTATACAAAATATGATTGAATTTGCTCAAATGGCCTAGATTTTTATTTTTTGACCCCCCTCCCCCACCTAATTTTGGCAACAGAAAAATAAATATTTTCGTTATTATACCCTAGTAGCACAATGTTTCAACCTATATAGTAACTATATAGCGCCTAATAGATTCTCAAAATCTATATAGGCACTATGTAGTTACTATATAGTTTGATTCATTGTGCTACTAGGATAGGTTCATTTTATAGTATATTTCATTTTTCTTGTTTTTTTAGTTTGAAAATATTATAATTTTAAATTTTAACATCCCCCTCCCCCTTAATTTTGGGTCGATATTTATTCAATTTCCTTTTAAAAATAATTGTTTTTTTTTTTAATTTTAAATCCCACAAAAAGATCAATACAAATATTATTATATATTAAAAGTTGGTCAATTTAATTGATTAAAAATCGAGTTTTAAATCCTACTAATATTATTATATATTAGAATCTTTAAATTTGATTGATGAACTCAAAAATTGTTATGTAATTAAAAAAATAATTAAACGGTATTTATTTAGATACCTATATACACCTTATCTATGGGCCACTAGACGACTAGAAATGCAAAAAATGGGTGCGGGGGCGGGAGCAGGGGCGGAGATGACGGTTGGGGTAGATGTAGGGGTACAGTGGTAGGGGTTCAGGGTTTTGGGGGTGGGTATGGGATTGGGGCAGGGTGGGGGTGCAGGAGGTTGGAGGTGGTCCGGGGGAGGTGAGGTGTTGGTTTTCCGGGTTTAATATATAACTTTTAACTGAAGCAAAAAGTTACCGAGCATCGCTCGGTGGTCAGGTACTTTAAATATTAAAAAAGTGAATGTCAAATATTTAAATTTAAAGACTTCAAATAGTTCATAACGGGAGATGTGATTCCGATAGTTTTTTTTCATTTATTCAATCTAATTGAAAGTAATAAATCAAACAGACAAATAACTTATTTGAAAAATATTTCAATTCTAATCAAATTTAAATTAAACACTATATCAGAGCAAATGGTAAAGATAAATCCTACTTAATCATATGCACACGATCAAAGAAAATGTTTAGCCTGGGCTAATTGGATCTCTCTAATAGAAATGAAGATCTAACATTGCTAATTAAATGGAATATATTGAATTGCTAAAGGGATAAGCATGTTGAAACCTGAATGGTCCGATTCCTGTTAGCTAGCTCATCAAAGATAAGCACAGCATGAGATGCCTGACGCTTAAGCTTTTTTTAAACTTATTACAACCGACCAAGCGTCACTTGGTTCTTAGAGAGAAAAGAGAATTGAAAGGTCAAGTTTTAAAACAAGCCTGTCAACCACGATTTGTAAAGAATAACCGTGAATTTCATACCTTATAAATACTTAGAGAGATATCAAATTTGTTCTCCGTCAATTATAAGAAGAGAATGAGTGAATTTGTGGAAATTATTTTAAATTTTAGTTAGGCAGTTTCCAAAACGCCGGCAAGTACAAAAATCAGGGTTTAGGACTTATTTTTTTGTTAAGGGAGAATGGTGTGGGTTCTTGGTGAAACATTTTAAATAAAGTAAAGAAAATTTTGAAAATATTTTTTAAAAACTTTTTAAAATTTAAAATACTAGGTAGTTTTCACACAAATTAATAAATTTATGTGAAACCTACCTATAATAAATTTATGTGAAACATACCTATAATAAATTTATGTAAAACCTACCTATAATAAATTTATGTGAAACCTACCTAGTATTTTATATTTATAATTTTAAAGCTTCTAAAATAAAATTTCAATTTTTTTTTTAACTTTATTTAGGACTTATATTGATAGTTCAACTTTTTGAGCCCCTACTCTCCCAAATTTTAGTCCCCGAAAAATTAATGACTCTTTTTTTATTATAAGAACGTGTTTTATAGTAAATTCTATTTTTTTTTTAGTTTGAAAATTTTATAATTATAATTTTTTAGAACCCATCTCCTTAAATTTTGGTTTGATTCGAACCAAAATCTAATCGGCTCTTAAAAAAATATATTCAATGATCTAATCGAAAACTCGAGTAAAAAAAATTGTTCAAAAAACCATATGAAAAGAAACGGTGATTCGTGAAATGAAACTCAAAGCTACTGCTGCTTGTTGATATTTTTCATTTCACATACTTCTGAGATCGACAAAATTTTTGTTTAAAAAAAGTACACTGAAATTAAATTGGAGGCAAGGAAAGAACAATCCTGATCGCTTCTGGTATCCGGATACAAATTTTAAAATTTTTAAGAAAATCATAGTTAACGCTTGAATTCAATGGTGGAATTGGCTCGCTATAAAACTGGCTTGATTGCGACCCCAAATTATACAGATTAAAAAAATATATTCAATGATCTAATCGAAAACTCGAGTAAAAAAATTGTTCAAAAAACCATATGAAAAGAAATGATGATTCGTGAAATTCGTTATATTTTTCATTTCACATACTTTTGAGATCGACAAAATTTTTATTTAAAAAAAGTGCATTAAAATTAAATTGGAAGCAAGGAAAGAACGGATACAAATTTTAAAAATTTTAAGAAATAGTTAAAAAATAGTTAACGCTTGTATTCAATAGTGGAATTGGCTCGCTATAATACTGGCTTCATTGCGACCCCAAAGTACACAGATTAAAAAAATATATTCAATGATCTAATCGAAAACTCGAGTAAAAAAATTGTTCAAAAAACCATATGAAAAGAAACGGTGATTCGTGAAATTAAACTCAAAGCTACTGCTGCTTGTTGATATTTTTCATTTCACATACTTTTGAGATCGACAAAATTTTTGTTTAAAAAAAGTGTATTAAAATTAAATTGGAAGCAAGGAAAGAACAATCCTGTTAGCTTCTGGTATCCGGATACAAATTTTAAAAATTTTAAGAAAATCATAGTTAACGCTTGTATTCAATGGTGGAATTGGCTCGCTATAATACTGGGTTCTTTGCCACCCCAAAGTATACAGATTAATCTCAATATACAGAATCTTTAAGTGAAATTTCGTTTTGATATTTACACTAGTTTTGAGGTAGGGAGTATACAAAATTTGGTAATGTACGAACAGACATTTTGATAAAATAATTAATACCTATCTCGTAAAATATCATTTTTTCGATGTTCATTCATTAGGGCGAGATGGGCTGGTGGTGGGGTAGGGGCGGGGGTTGGGGATGGGTGCGGGGGTGCTGGTTGGGAGTGGGTTGGGGGCCCAGGGGGTGTGCCTCCTGGCTAGCAAGAAGGGCCGCCGAAGGCGGAGCCTTGCAGCTAGTATATTATATTACACACAATTTTTTAGGTTAACTTCTCTGATTATTTTCAAGGTGAACAACACCAGCATGAGCTGTCGAAAAGTCTTGAGGAGTTAAAAATCAAAGGTATAGTACTGAGAAAAACACCATGGTTTTGCTAAATTTTTATTTTATCAAAACAGTTTTACCCGTTTTTTGAGATATTTCGAAAAAAATAAGCAAAAACAATACAATACTTGACCATACCTGGTGATGTAAAAATAAGATGGTAAATGGTCTAAAATGCATTCTGGAAAGAATATCTGCCCTTGTTCGAAAGTTTTTTTTTTTAATTCTTTCATATAATTGAATTTGAATAGGATATTTTTTGTAGTGAAGGGGCGTTGAGGTCGTCACTGTGTTGGTTTTTGACTGGATTATACATTGAGTCTATATAAGCTTGACCGACACGTGATTGGCTCAGTTAACTTATAATCGGAGTGGATGCTCATACTTGAGAACGATCGCAGAATAAGTGGATCGAAACGTCGTAGTTATATTGTATTATTTATTCGTGTATTAATTATGTGTGATTTAAATAAAAATTCAAATTTTTAATCAAATTAATCACAAAAATAAAAGCTTCAACAGCTTCATTACTAAATTTTATGTATGTTTAGATAATGAAAGAAACAATATTTTATGTAGGTACGTACATATTTCAAGATATAAAAAGTCAAAATTACTTTAAAGAGAGAGAGAGAGAGAGAAGTTGAGAGTTGAGTAAGCCATTTTAGTTGGTGTTTGCTTGCTGTTAGAAATTACACCTTGGGATGTCTCATAAAATAAGGGAAAGGGCGAAAATGGTCTCGTTGTTGAATGAGTCTCTCGTGTCTCTGCTTTCGCCCCCAGCCCTGACAAAGTGAGGGCGCATTCGGGCCATCCCTTTTCTGAAAGCTCCGATTCGAGCGAAGGGAATCGCCCTCGCTTTTCTCCGAAACATTTGAAAAATTAATCGGAAATCTAATAGATGGATAAATTCAACCCCTTTTGACAATTTATCTCCTTATTTCCTTTTCGACGGCAAAATGAGTGCGAATCATCATTCTTAATTGAGACAATAATTTAATTCCAAGTTCAATTAATGACAAAAATAAGGGATTTGATGAAATGGAATGGAATTTATGAGTGGTTGTCAGTACAAAAATGTCTGAGAGAACAATAAAAAAAAGTCATGTGGCTATCTCATTACTTACTTTACTATATAATCTCGCCCTCTGGTCATTTTAGGAAGTTGGTTTTTGCATTGATAGTTCCTTAAGGCCATAAAGTTTAACTGTGCGAATTAGATAAAGGGATCATATTTTTAACCCCCCTAATTTTTGGTCTGATTTCAACTAAAATTTAATCAGCCCTTTAGTATTAATATAAAATATTTAAAAATAAAATTTCGTTTTGGAAATTTCATTCGTTTTTGAGCTAGAGGCTACACATAATTTTGTAACACACGCACTCACTCCTTACAGCCATGTTGACAAAATAATCAAATCTTTTAAAATATTAATTTTTGGATGTTCACTATATAAGGTTCTCTTGTAGACCGAAACGCCGTAAATTCGATTAATATTTATTATCAAAATAATTTCAATATAAAAGACAAATTCCGATAGTAGTAATGTTAGAATTTCTATAGATAATCAAGAGAGATGGTCAACTACTAAATCCGAGGGTGAAACAACTATACTAATATAATAAAAATAAATCATAACTCCTCGAATTTAGTAGTTGATCATCTCTCTTGATTTATAGAAAATAGTTTCAATTGTTTTTGAGAAATTTTGAGGAGAAAAAAATTTAAAAAAAACCACTTTTTTCATGCCCGATTACAATATTTCGCCATATGATGTATGGTAAAGTAAAAATGTTAAAATAAAAAATATTAATTCAACATTAAAGTTGCTTATAATCAACAAGTTGAATTATCGCTTCTAAATTTCGATTACCTAGATATTATGTGGATGTGTACTAGAAGTTGAGCTTCTACTAGGACTAATTTCGCTATATATAGTCTATAGAGTATTCAGCGTTCGATAGGGCGACATTAATAATTAAGATTCTAGCAATTCTAGGATGAAAAGCTGTTGGAGCCATCTAGTTAGAGGACTTCGATTATGTCAAGTTATATGGTACATTGTGACCACCACATAGAAACCACCAAGTCTATAATATGATTTTAACATCTACACATCTTGCCGGAGTCCTGAGAGAATTTGTTTATGAATGGAAATTGAATTTACTAGAGTGAGTGGGGATTGAATTCATTTAAGAATTTTAAATTTTATTATTTTTTAGTTTAGAAAGGTCTGAAACATGATAAAAATCATTTTAAAGAATTATTTTATTTCTCTCTGCCTGGATTCCAATCTCCAGGATAAGACAATAATGAGAGGTTTCGCTAGTTAGAATAAGGTTCACAAAGCTTGCATTTACAAACAATTGAACTGATTTGATGAAAAAAAGCAAAAGATTCGTTTTTGAGAATCACTTAAAAAGTGTGTAGCTAATGAGGTGAAATTTGGTAGCTACACAAGTTTGTAGAGTTTTGTTTAAGAAGTAAAATGGGATCCTCCTATTCAAATACCAAGCTCGTTCTAGGTGTCTTATTCAGTCAGCTCTTAATGTTTTAAGACGTCTAGAAGATATGTGTTTAGAAGACATTTTCAAGAGCAGAGTATTTGTGTTTGGCAGTATGTGTCAGAGCATTGTAGGTAGTAAATAAGTAGGATAAAAATTTATAAATTTAGAAGTTATATGCATTTATTTTCCCGCAAATCAATAATTAATATTTTATTTTTTCTAGAAATTCTCATTCAAGTTGATAAGGTTCCCCCTTTGTATCAAATACACTTCCAAAAGAGGGTTAAAAAAGTATTATTTTTCGAGATATTCAAACGAAAATATACTCTTTTAATTATTTATAAAATTTACTATTTAAAATGCGTTTAGTTTTTTGAAAATTAATATTTTATTTTTTCTAGAAATTCTCAATCAAGTTGATAAGGGTCCCCCCTTTGTATCAACTACCCTTCCAAGAGACCGTTAAAAAAGTAATATTTTTCGAGATATTCAAACGAAAATATACTCTTTTAACTCTTTATAAAATATACTATTTAAAATGAGTTTACTTTTTTGAAAATTATTATTTTTAATTTTTTCTAGAAATTCTCAAACGTGTTGATAAGAGTCTCCCCTTTGTATCACTGTCCATTTTACCAACTTTTAGAGGAAAAGTGAATTATGCTCATTAGGTGGTCACAACATGCATAACGTCGATTAAAATTATTTTCACCTTGTGCATTTTAATTGGCCAGCAGAAGTCTAATTTGCCTGGGCTACTATAATTTTTTGAAATTTAGTTGGATTAGTCAATATACCAAGAGCAGTTCGTTTCATTTATTTATATAGAATAGGTAATGTTAGTAGTTCATATATCATTAATACACATATTAATACAAATATCCATAATTATTGACAAACTGTAAATTTATGATTTGCTTAGTAGCATTTCATATTGTAATTTATTTCATCCATTATTTAGTAATGAATTAATTTGATAAGTGATCGAGAAAAATCCGAAAACTAATTTAAAAAGTGGATCGGAATTCAAATTGAACTTGTAATAAAATATGAAATTGTATTTATTTATTATTAAAACACAAATTGACTATTAATTGATTGAATCGCAGAGAAAATGTTGCCAATCACGAAAACATTGGCTAGATATTGTCTTTATAATTGAATTATCTATCCCTGGTGAAAAGAAAATCTATTGGATTTGTTTATACAATTATCGTCCGTCCGTCTGTCTGCCGAGTGCTTATTGCAAATATCTCGCTTGCAGCATCATCATTCGTTTGCGTGCCATTCTTGTTTGATTTATAGAATAGAACGCAATCTAATTTTTCTATCGTATTTCCGGTCTAGCATTTTTCAATTAGAAGACACGCATGGACGGTGTGACGTCACTGTACCGATAAGCCATCTTTTATCTAAATGGTGAATTAAACTCTAATTAAACATGTACGGGCAGTTTATCTTGACCGTTACAAGGTATAACCACAAAGAGAGGTCATTTAGTTTAACTATTTTAATTTATCTAATTTTAGAGTTTGTCTTTAAACCTTTTAAAAAGATGGGGAGAAACAACTCTGACAACTATAGAATAATAAGTATACAAATTAATTTTTTAACGCTCTCTTGGATGGGTAGTTGATACAAAGGGGAGACCCTTATCAACTTGATTGAGAATTTATTAAAAAATTAAAATATTAATTTTCAAAAAAGTAAACTCATTTTAAATAGTATATTTTATAAAGAATTAAAAGAGTATATTTCCGTTTGAATATCTTGAAAAAAATTACTTTTTTTTAACCCTCTCTTGAATGGGTAGTTGATAAAAAGGGAGGACCCTTATCAAATTGATTGAGAATTTCTAGAAAAAATAAAATATTAATTTTCAAAAAAGTAAACTATTACTTATTTAACCCTCTCATGGAAGAGACTTTGTTACAAAGGGCGGGCCCTTATCAACTTGATTGAGAATTTTTAGAAAAAATAAAATATTAATTTTCAAAAAATAACAACATGCGTACATAATTTAACAAATTGATTAAATAAATCACAAGTTTCCGTGTTAAATTAATTTATTAAAAACAAATAAATAAAAAGATAAATACAGGACGTTTCAATCACAATTGATCGAAACGTCGAGTAATTGTATATGGATATATCTAGTAGTGTTTCAATAAATACAATATATTAAACAGTGTATAATGTGATTTTAAAAAGTTATGATACACAGTCCAAGTTAGTGGAAACATGTTGAGGCATTGGTGATCATGTTATTGAATTGAAGAAATGTTTCGAAATTGGAAAATTCATTCAGTGAATGTGCTTGTCATCTGATTGGCCATCCCAGTGGCTCCATTTACCATCTACCTTGGTTAGTGGTAAAAAGCATTTACTTTGCGACATACAACTGGGCCTTAGTGGTAAAAAGCATTTACTTTGCGACATTCAACCGGGCCTTAGAGATAGCTACTATTATAAGGATAAAGTCTACAGAATTTCAAATTTTTTGAGCCATTACTTTGGCCGGAATAAAAAATTGATCGTTCAATGCCAAAAACCACATGTTATTTAGATGGGAAACTTTAATCGCTGGGTAGCACTAGGTTAAAATTGAGATAGAGACTTGAAACTTGGGGGATATTTGTTTTTATTTATTTCTAACCATTTGAGCCCCTGTCAGCGTAAATATTCGAAAATATCCAAAATAAGGAGCACTCTATGGTATTGCATAGTCTAAAATACTAAAATAATTACCATTTAATAGCCGAAGCTCTATTTCGAGAAGCCCTAAGCCTGAACAATACACTGGCTCAAAAATTACTGATCGAAAAGCAGATTCACAGCGTGTTGTCGATGATAGTAAAGCTTAAAGCTCTTGAACTCATCATCCTATTTAAAGTATGAGACATATAAAAAGAGATTCTGACTATATTTTAATAATATCTATCTAGTAGAAAGTCTAATACAAACATCTGGATTGAATAAAAATAATCAAAAAACCAAAAGTTCAAACAGAGACGGTGTTTTCATCAATTTTAAAAGAGAATCCAGTTTCATCACGTTTGCCACTTTTGTTTTAGTGTAAAATACACTTTCGCTCGAGCTTTAGCTTAAAATATATATCAAAGTTTACTCGGAAATTTTAATTTTTGTATCAAGATAACATGGTAAATATGAACTCCTGTAACGTGTTATTAACAGTAGGTGTTGCACTCTTTTGGAAGAGATGTTCAAATAGAATTTTAATATTATTCATTCAATCTAACACACCTAAAATCTACAAATATTCAATAAAACTAAAATAACGTATTCTCTTTCCTTCAAACATCATAAGTTTTCCGATTCACAGATGGTCACTTAAAGTTACTTTAATATAGATTTTACTGTGGAAATACGAACTTCGGTTAAATCTAATATTTAGTAAGCTGTTTTGATAAAAACATAAAGTTCAAAAAAGTGATTTTATTTATTACTTTTAAATCAGTAGGTATATAATATATATATTTATTAAAATGTTAGACTGTATGTGGGAAAATCAGGAGAATATTCTTTCTATTTGGTTATTATTAGAAACGACAATGTGAACCTAATTTACAGCACGATCTAAAGTTTTCGGACGGGTTTATGGTAATTTGTCAAGATTTCAATTGTTCGACTCGTTGTTGTCTGTCTTTTGGAAAGCAATAGAAAGATCGTCAAATCAGTTTCTCTTTTTTTTATCACCAATATACAGAATGAACTTCTTCAATTGCTTTCCAATGTTAGCTTTTTTTCTTAAGAAAAGTCGAATAGTATAATTTTATTAGAGTTTGAAAAAGAGAGAGTGAGTGGAAATTTGAGAAAAAAAATAAAAGTTGGAAATACTATTAAAGAAAGAAGGATAGTTGCTAAGTACTTTTAAAGTACTAGTCAAGTCTTTGAAAGATCAATTTAAATGTACATCTAATTTTTATATAGGTATGCATTTGAGAGATTCTTTGCAAAAACCCCCATATATGTATAATTTTTCATGAAAATCTAAAGCTCCATTAAGGACGTTCCCTAATATAGCTCAGATGCAGTTCGCTCTTTCCCCTACTCTCACATGCGCAGAAAGGCAAAAATATTTTCAATACGTCGTTTCTTGGATCTGGCAACATTGCATTCTTACCAACGCTAAAAGACAAAGAATAAAAAAACACTTCATGAAACAGCTCAATGCGAAATTCCAGATGAGAACAGTATAGTTAGGTTGAGAGAATTAGCTAAAAATCTCAAATGCACCAGCTACAGAAATCTCTTAGATATGGAAAAATTGAGTAATTTTAGTGCGACGTTGCCAAGTTGCCATCTCTCACTTGCCTTGTCATGAGAGAAAAAATTAAAACCATAAAAAGTACCTAACTTCTAACATTTATAATACAAAACGAATAAAACGAATACCGCTTGATACAATTATTATAACCGAAAAATATTTGTTATTTCTTCAGTTAATAATTCTCAGTTTTTCAAAATAATTTCAAGAAAATTACGATTGTTATTTAATAAAACAGTCGCTTTACATCGATCGGGATAGGGTTCGCGTGTTAAATATGCACATTTCAAAGGTCACTATTTACAAATTTAGTGCCACAAGGACTATTGAAAAAATTTCTACGTATAAAGGACACTTATAAATTGTGTATTCAATGTTTTAAAAGGATTGCAAGGAAATCGATTTATTAGGGAACGTCCTTAATTCACAATAAGGATTTTTATTGTCTAGTCCGCTACGTTATAAACAATTTTTTTCCTCTATTAAAAAGTTTTATTTTTTAACATGTGATGTTTTTGCGAAGAACGCCTCAATTGTTTTTCTCATTGCCATATTCGTTATGGATAATTACCATATATCAATTATCTAGCTGTACAAGTAAACAAGGAAGGAAGTTGATTATTTTCTAACATCATTACTTTTTAACTAGACTAAGAAAATGTGAGTCATATGTTATCTAAACAGTGAAAAAAATTGCAATAATTTCAAATAATATTACTACTACTAATACTTCCGTGATATGTAATTATTATAAGATCCAAAAATCGGCCTTTTAATGATATTCTAAAGCAGAGGTTTTCAACTTTTTTATCAAAGAGTCGCGCCAAAAGTTGGTAAATTAAGAAAAAGCTAGCATAAAAAATAATTATTTTAGCCACTTTTTCATTTTCGAAAAATAATTATTTTATAATTTCGATAAGCAAAGAAAAATGAAATTTTTTTTCTTCGATAGACAAAAAATTGGAAAAGAGTTTTAAAATATCTTTTTTTTAATGAAAATGATGAGAGAAGGAGTTACACCAAAAAGGTGCATCCCCTAAAGGCCTGGGTTGGTCCCTCCATCGGGAAAAGAAGAAGAAGAGGGGATTTTATGGGTTGGGTAGGGGTCAGAAGGTATCTGTGGATATGGGTCTTAGGGCCAGTTGTATGTCGGTTTCAGATGAAGGTTATAAGTCGCGGGGAAGTCAGTGTCTGATTTTATCTTCAGTTTAGATTATTATTTTATTAAAATTCAAAGAAATATAATCAAAATTAAATTCGAAACTATAGTCTTAAATTAAAGTAACAAAAAACATCTTTGTCTCTTTATCAAGATGTTTTGGCTAAAATCACATAGATTGCAGATTTTTAATAAGAAAATATCATCAGAATATCCAGAATTGAAAATTCTTATGAAATATTCAACTTATTAAAAATGTGGAATTTAGGTGGTTTTAGCCAAAACTTCTATTTCATTAAACAACTTAACAGCCAAAGCATTAAGTCTAATTCATGTGTGTTCTACAGGGATCTCTCGCGTACCACAGTACTTACTAGCGGTTGAAAACGGCTTTTAAAAATTATCCTTAACACTATCTAATGGATGTTTTTATTTTGGGAGATAACAAAATATAGCAATTCTATTGAATATAAATTCGCGTTATACAATATTATATTTTACCAAGTTTTTTTTTTATATACATATAAAAGTAGTTTTATATTTTTGAGATATGTCAACACAATTCAGCTTAACAGCTATTTTTTTGCAGGGTAACATTAGTCCCCTTTCTACGTATGGTAAAATAAAACCAATTGATAAGCATTCAGAAGCAGCTGCCGGATTGGTCGGATGCAAATAGAAATTGTTTCGTTTTAATATTTTAATGAATATTGTATTTGAAATGAAGGGGGTTGGCAAAACAAACAAATAATATTAAAAATTAATTATCTAAATTGTATTCACTCATGTTTGCTAATTTAATAATTTAAAAAAATTAATTAAGCTTTAATACAAAAATCGGATTATTTATTGCAATAAAATTAATAAAGCCTAATCTCCAAATCTATATTATAAACATGTTTGAAATAAATGTTTCCTCGATTTTCTATATGTCAACAAGAAATACCATATTTATTCGCATAAGCCCCGCAGTATTTTTCATGATTTCCTTTTTAAAATTTCCAGGTTCGGGTCTTATTCGAATCATTATAAGTAACTGGCGGACCGAGCATCGCTCGGTAATTTTTTACTTTATTTTATTTTAATTATTGTTTATCATAGCACACAGCGTGTGCAGGCCAAATTCGAGCAGTGGCCGTCCACGATGTACGCTATTTACACGAACCATTTTAAAGTACTTTTGACCCCCCTGATGCTCAGAACCCATTTGAGATTCAGAGCTGAAATTATACACATGTATTTATGTAATTCATCTTGAAGAGATAACATTTAGGGAAAGCGGTGTTGGTTTATAGTGAAACATATTAAACACAGGAGTTTTTAAGGGATTATAGTGGTGTTTCACAAGTAAAAAAAAAAAAAAAAATTAATTATATTTTTGGAGTTTTATTTTTAAATACTCTATACATATTTCGGGTTTTTAGCCCATCATCAGGGGTTTGAGTTTACAAATTGTAAATTCTAACTCCTAAAGATGGGCTAAAAACCCGAAATATGTATAGAGTATTTAAAATAAAACTCCAAAAATATTATTAAATTTTTTTTTAATTTTTATTGTTTCTTGTGAAACACCCCTATAACCCCTTAAAAACTCCTGTGCATCTTGAACAGAGTGCCAAATTTCAATAATATAGCTCAAATAGTTTCTGATACCATATATGGGTAATTTTGGCACTCACAAAAACCCGGCGAGATCATCCCTCCTTCTTCTGGGTTTAAAAGGGTCAGCGAAGAAGAACCTTAGAGTATATTAATGCTATTCAGTGGGTTGTATCAGCCAAAGCAAGAATTCACCGGCTACAATAAAATTCCCGAACTCAAAAAGATTCGGCCTAAATTTATTAGTCCACCTTCAGTTTATAGGACTAGAAAAATACATAAATCTTTGTTAACATTAGTAAATATGATTCTTATCATTATTATATCAATTTAAATTGTTAAGGTTGGTTTTTTAACTTACAATTATATACACATATTATACGCACATGTGTATACCCGGTGCATCCTTGCTTTGGCTGATACAATTCCTTCAACCCACTGAATATCATCACAGCCACAATCTCCAACAATATTAATATCGCAAGGAAATGAGTGTTTATTCTCAAAATCAACTCGAGATATTTAATAAATTTTATTAACGAAAATGAATTTATAGTCTCAAGGGTCTGACTTGTTGCCCGGAAATCTTACTAGTGCTTGGGTTCGACTCCCGAGGGGACAAGACCCTCGTACATGCAATATAAACATATCTATTAAAATCATTGATTTGACATAAATTCAATGGCGACTGTGGGTCAATGGTCAGAGTGTCGGCACGCTGTCTTGAAGTATGATGGTTCGAGACTGAGTCTCAGCAGATATTTGGAATTCTTGGAAAGCAATGACAAACTACCAAGAGTCTAATTGCCTAGTCAACCTCTCCAAACAAGCCGTTCAGAACCGGCGTTAAAAAGTAGGTCCCGTATATCTGTGTAAAACAGCTAAACACACTCAACACAGGTATATGTGGAGAGGTGCCAAAACGTCAGGAAGACCTGATATGGCACTTAAAAAAGAAGAAGACCTAAATTCATTTACGTTAATATTAATATTATTTTTACTTTAGTTCAAAACTTTGTGCACAGCGATGCGCAGAAGGTCAAAACGTTGTCAACAAAATAAATTTTATTTAATTCTGGCTGCAAATAAAAATCTACTTTTTTACTTAAATTTAAAATTAAAAATAATATTAATAAATCGCTTTTAACTGAAGGAAAGGTACTAAATATGAGATGAGGAAAAAGTATGAAAAGTCACGTAATATGTTGAATACACGACAGATTTTTTTTTATTATCATGAATTAATCCATCGATGGAGCCACCCGTTCATTGAATTCATTTTTTCCAAATTTTGTCAAGATTCATCCGGCTAAGCCCCTGCTCACTTTGTCACCCTATTTCTTTCTTTCCCTCTGGATCTGGACAACCCCTTTCTAGTCCCACATGGCTATTAAAGGGGTTTTTGTAAAATCCGCTCACCCTCTATATCCGAAATTGAACAGCATGTGCAAGTTACTCTCCCGCAGAGCGGTGGTCACAGCTTCACCGCCTCACTAATTAAATATAGATTAGCTCTAAGCCCTTGTATTCTGTCGATTTGTAAAGTGGGGCACAAAAATGGAAACAGAAATACATTTTTAAAATACATTCTACATGAGACTTTTTGATTTAATAAGAATTTATAAAATAATGAAGAATATTCATTCGGGTTGGACAACTGGTCGTGAAATTAATAGACTGGTTAAAATTTCCTGAAAAAGATTGGAGTTTTGCCGCGAGTAGGAGAGTTGTTGATTCATAAAGTAAAATCACTGAGGTTGTCCTCAGCTTAAATATATATATTTGGTATATAATTTAAATTTTAAGGTAGTTCTTTCGCGACAATCCACACAAGATTTTTAACCTCGTAACCACTCAATACATAGGAACGGTGCTAAAATTTTAGGTTATGTTTTTTAACGTGACTGTACTTTTCACACTACTATATCCTCTTTATGAATGGATCGTTTCCAAGCCATTAATCTTATATCCCATCCACTAAAAATAATCGCCCAAATATGTTTTTTATTTTATCAAAACTACGAGGTAAATAATTTCAATTTTTTTTAAGTTACTCCAAATATATTATTCTAATAAATATTAGTTTTTCATCAAGATGGTGAAAGTTCTTCAATGAAAAAAAATAAAATAATGATCATTTTCTCACCCTTTCCCAATCTACCATATGTAAAAAATTTATTTTTAATTGCAATTATTTCATGTTTAGTGTAGTAAATAGTCTTCAAATTTTAACAGTGTATTTATAATGATTTTAATGACTTATATTCCAAGTTTCGAAGACTTCTTGAATTTTTGAATTTGTGAAAAAAATTACCTTAAAGGAGGATGAATAAAATTCAATTGCTTCTTTTCAGTTAATCCAGATATTTCAAGAGCACCTCGGCACCTCTTCCTCAGTGGAAACTGTAGAATCAGACAACGGTGAGTTAGTGTGTTCACAAGGCATTAATTGCTTGCTACCCTTATATCGATCTGCACTGAATTTCGCATATGTACCCTTTAAAACCTTAGAGAAATTATATTTTACGTAAAATTGAGGGTGATCTCGCTGAGGATGGAAGGGATTCCAAAAAAATTAAAATTATAAAATCTCCATGGGTAAAAAAAAATCAATTTAGTTTTAAGAGGGGCCAGGTGCTTGGTAGTCATATGGATGTCCATAACATGTTATTTTTTAAAATTAATTTAGGGTAGTTATTTCACCATATGGTTTTTCTTAGATTTTTTTTGAAATTTAGAGAGATTATTATTTAAATACTTCTCCATCGATTGCTGGCAAAACGAAATTTATGAAGAATATAGTTCCGGAGATATTAAATTCCAAAGATTGAGTATTTCAGACTCCTATATATAGCACTATACGGGATATCGGGAAGTTTACACACATATTTAATTATAATTAAGTAATCTTCTTACCAATGTTATAAAAATCCAACCAACATTAAACAATAACGAATACATTTTTTAACAAAATTTTTATTCATAGTTATAACACAGTTTCTAAGATAAAAATAAATAAATAATGAAAAATGTATAATGAAAAATTTACACTAAAATCAAGCTGGCAACAACGCATATATTTAACCTAAGAAGTGGATTAACTTTAGTAATTTTTTTGACGTTTTTTCGTTTCAGACATTGTCGCACCAGCTTTTAATCACTTATTAAGAACTTTTTTGTTTAATAAATCTTCCTTTATCCGTCATTTCTATAATAAAAAATATTCAAACTAGGACAATGTTGTCAGATTTATCAAAAGAGCACGGGATTGGCTAGTTGTGGTACTATAAACAGCAAAAATTTTGGGCTTATGAATTATGAATCCAAATTGTCTATTCAATATGCTCTAGCATTAACTTTTTTCTAGTATTGTCGCTAAATGGATTAATGTGATTATTTAAATTTGATGATGATAAATTATTATTAATTCTATGTAGCTCAATAACAAATATTATTTTTAAAAGATCGAAACATATGTTCAATATTTGTTGTTATTTAATAAGCAGAAGCTTATTAAATAACAACATTCTATCTATAATCATTAACAAGTGTTTTCCTATTGATAATAGCAAAAACATACTGATAGTAAACAAATAGATAGAATCTAATAGGACTATAAAGAGAAACGAGGTCTGAAGTAACATTATCGTAAGACGAGTTAATCAAAACAAAAAACTATTCTTGCTTGCAATTTCACTAAAATAGACAAAGGCGCCTTTAAGAGGAATCCTGGAATTAGCATCACTCATCATTCTCCATTCACAACTAGCTCTTTAATGGAGAAAGTTTAGCGGCAAGCAGTTTATAGCGCAAGTGTTCTGCTCAAGTATAATTAATTCTCCTTACATTGATAAATACCTGAAAACAGATTCGAATAGAGAAGCTAAAACATCGTGTAGCTAATCAACTTTTTGGGGGGGGCTATTTATTTCATTTTGAAAGTGAAGAAAAAGTACAAACTATTTCAAGACTTGTAAATTTTTTAGATCAACGAATGGTTTGAGCTAGAAAGGTGAAATTAAGATGCAGTTTACCAATACATATTTTTAGTGGTGAGCAGAATTGGTCTTGGTCTTGCAGTCTTGGTCTTGATTTTTTGCAAGACCAAGACTGCAAGATACCTTTTATTTATGCAGATACATTTTATTAATAGTTCATAAATTATACCTATAAAGAACCTGAATGATTATGGCGCTTATAAAAATTATTAAAAAAATGTAAGTAAAAGGTTGGATAAGCAAGACCAAAACTAAGACCAAGACCAGCCGGACAAGACCAAGACCAAGACCAGCCGGGCAAGACCTAGACCAAGACCACCTCTTGGTCTTGGTCATGCTTTGCTTATCACTACATATTTTTGAGCTGAATTTCAGCTCATTAGTTGTTACAATTTGATAGCTACCTATTTAAAATTTCCAAATTTTTCAACTAGTTCTTACGCTTTAGCCCGAAATCTAATTAGTTCTGGGTTTTGTAAATACACTAGTAAACTATTTTTAAAACGTTTCGCTCCTATTTATCGTGAGTATACCTACAAATATAGATATTCGCAGAGTCCGCTCTTATTTATCGTAGGTATACAAATACAGATAGTCGTAGACAGAGACATACTGACAGACATAAGACATAACAAATAAGAGGCCAAGTGCGACTGGGACTCACATACCGGGGTTCCGTACATAATATTTTTCAAAATACTTGAAATATCAAATCAATTCTTATTTGTCATTGATAATGAATGAATTCATGGAATTGTTTCATATAATTTTAAGTTAACCCACTTCTGAAAGTAAAATATTTTAGATTCATAACGTTATCTAAAATATATGGCGAATTGTCAGCAAGCGGACATAATAGCTAGAACGTTGAAACTTAGCACAAAGGTGTGTCAAACGCATGTGAAAAATTTCAACTCATTAATAAAATCGTTCAAAAGCTCCTCAATAAAGACTATTTTTTTCTTTTTTGATTTACTGAATTTTTCATCTTAAGACCTGAAGTTAGATATTCCAAAGTCTAAACAATTCTTCAAATTTTAAATACAACCAATTTTTCACCAGAACAATCTTGCTACGACCCTATGGTTTAGAAATTTGCACAGATTAAGAGTTAGAAAAATTTATTGAAAGTCTTTTTTTTCAAATTTCATATAAGTATTTCTGAACACGAATAAGTATTAAAAAAAAATGAATATTTATTAGTGAATTTACAATTCGGATAGCCTATCAGCTATGCTCACAAATCCCGGCGAGTGCCAAGTATTAATGTCAGTACCTAACTATTTGAGGGAAATTGTGTTTAATTTTAAATGATTAAGTTTTAGGGAGCAAAGTTTCAGAGAAAAATAACTAATCTTTGAGATGATCTGCGTGCCAGCAATTTTTTTTTTTTGAAAGGGGTAAAAACACCCCTGGGAAATGTGAGTTCGTGTAGAGCTAAGATAAATTGAACGTGAAAAATGTTCCTAGTCTCCAGACGAACCGGAAGTGGTCTTGGGTAGCTATATAATTATAAACACCCTCGTATTATATACAATTCAAGTTCTTTATTTGAGGGGAAAAAGCTCCAAAAACATGTCCCGGCGATTAACAAAATTAAAAATAATAAAATAAAATAAATAAATAAATAAATAAAAACTTGAAAACCAGATGTAAAATTTAAAATGTATTGCAAGAGCCAGGAAGCGAATCTGTATCTGTCTCAATGTCAAAATCTGATCTTGAAATATTTTAAAAAAGAAGTTAGATATATTTCAATTTTTAATTCGCTTAAATAGGTATTAAAGATTAACCTTTAAGTTCGTAGAAAGTTTTTTTTAAAAAAAAATGTTTGGATTTCCAAAACGAAGAACTAATTAGATTTTGGCCTTTATATTTTCTAGTTCAGAGGTTTGCCTTTTTCTTCCAATGAACCCCTTCTGCACTTTTGTAAGAATGCCATTGTCTCCTTTCCAGGATTTTCCAAATCAAAAAGTTTATTTCAAATAATATTCAATTCATTAAATGCTTTTAATATTGAAAATACAAGGAAACATATTTTAATTTAGAGTTAAAGATAAGTAATATTTAACTAATGAGAAAGCTGAGATTGTTTTTTGCCAGTTCTTTAAAACTTTTGAAATTTATACGAAGATTGATTCCCCCTTTGAAATACTAAAATTGGATGGGAATTCCAACCCATTTGAGAACTCCTGTTCTACCCCGAGATTTTCTTGCTGTCAGAAAATCAGAAAAAAATATAATTGCTATCGACGGTTTTAGTTAATAGGCTGAAATTCCGGGACAAATATTTGTATTAATAAACAACACGGCTGTGTCAAGTTTCAGCTTTTTAGTTTGAGCCGTTGTCTAACAAAAATTACCGAAACATTTTTAATTAGGGGCGGGGGGGGGGGGGGTACCGAGTCTTATAAAATTCGTCTAATTAAAATTTTAAATTAACAATCAAAAACTAATATTGATTTTCATAATCTGGAAGAATTATTGGGTTGATACACTTTTAATAGACTCAGGGCTCTAAAAATGAAAGATCTCCATTAGTAGATGTTATAACAATTTCAAATCAAAAACAAACTTTGTACTCAAACCACCTCAATACATACAAAAACAAATCAAGTACACACAAAAAACTCATTTTACATAGCAAACAAATTAACTTCTTTGCATATTTGTCATTTTATAAATATTCATTCTTAGAAAACACATAAGGCCAATTATCACACAGATTGAAAATATGTTCTTATTTAAATCTTAAAATATTTTTCTTTTCTCTTCAGTGAATTTCAAAACAGACATACAGGGACTTTGTTAAAAAAATACAATGATATAAATAAAGTATTTGTTAGGTGAGATAAATTATAACTTGGTGGTATAATTAATAGATTGGATACTGTCATTTATAAAATCTAAGAAGTGTATATAATGTGTTTTTGAGTTTTGGTTTTTAATTTTAAGATAATTGAAGAAAAAAAATTGAGGCCTTTCATTTTTAGAGCCCTGAGGAAGTCAACAAAGTTGACGAAAAGTAGGCAAAAAATAAAAATTATTTGCATAAGCTATTGTCCTTATGTCCCTACAACAACTTATTAATCTAATCGATGGACATAAATAATCAAAATTAAATTATTATTATTATTATTATTTGTATTTGTTTAATTTTAAATACGTGGGACAAGTTTCATTGAGCTCCTCTTCTTTCACTATAATATGGTCGAGAATTTTTATTATTAGTAGAAATAAGTTTTTTCTTTAAAAAAAAAATGCAGGTTATGATATTTCCCCCACGGAAATGTCTAAATAACTTGTTACAAGTTTAAAAAAAAAGAATCGGTCATTTCAAGAGAGTCATAACAGGCATCTATCAGATAAAAAAATTTTATTTGAACATTTAGACAAGCGATCAATGAGTGGATACAAATTTGAAATCTCCTGGCAGCTGCCAAATCTATTTCTATTAGCTTCATACATTTTCCCATCCATTAAACAAATAAAATATATATTGTGTTTTAAGGGTGTGAGTTTTTTACAATTCAAAAAAATGATGTTCGCTAAGGCCTCTCTAATTGTTATCAAAAATATTATAAACTAGCTGCGAAGCCCGCTTGGTAGCCAGGGAGCTATGCCCCTGGACCCCCTCTCCGAACCCCCACACCCGCATCCTAACTCCATTCCAACTCTGCACCCACCCTGAACCCCACTTCGGACCCTTCCCACCCCCACCCAGTTTGTGCATTTCTAGCTCCCTAGAGGCCCACAGATGATGTATACAAAATTTGGTTGAGTTGGGTCCAAAGGCAAGAATTTTCATTTTTTGACTCCCCCCATTGGATGGTTATTTTTTACATTTCTAGCCTTCTAGTGGCTATGTATAGAAAATTTGGTTGAGTTTGGTCCAAGCTTGGACTTATGGAAATAAATAGATTTCCGAAATATGTTTTTTTATATATTTTTTGAAAATATATTAAAAATATAAAATTTTTGTGTTAAATTTATGTAAAGTTTGTTTTCTATATATTCTTAAAATATATTTATTTTTATGTCGCTCTAGTATAAACTTTATATAAATTTAACAGAAAAATTTTATATTTTCAAAAAATATATAAAAAACATATTTCGAAAATCTATTTAGGAGGAAAAGAAAGATACGAAGGCTTTTGTGTTTTAGACCACAAAATCAAAAATCCAGTTCAGTACAGGGTTCAAATTTAAAAAAAAAAAACTTCCCAAGATTTAGCATTAATAAACCTATCTACCAAATTTTAATGCTGAAACTTAAAAACTCGAGGAGATAGAGCACATTAAAAATTTCAAAAATTTACCCCAAAATGACTATATCTCCCTTTCGGGGACAAATAGATCAAAATACTCAAATTTCTTTTTTTGTATTTCAATGCTTCATCTTTCTAAACTAAACTCATATCAAATTGAAAGTTTTTGTGCCGAGAGTAGCAGAATTTTTATATATTGAAGGATACAATAAAAGAGTGTGTCTTCTGCTGAAATTATAAATTTTATTTATTTATAACGATCGTTATAAATAAATAAAATTTATAATTCCAGCAGAAGACACACTCTTTATTGTATCCTTCAATAAACTCATATCGATATCTTTTCTGGTTTAAGAGATCCTGAAAAACTCTGAAAACACATTTTGGGACCCTTTCCCCCCTTTAGGGTTCGAATTTCAAAAAATCTCTTCTTAGCACACCCATAAATCGTTGAAAGAATATACACTCCAAATTTCATCTTTCTAAGTCAAGGGGTTTAGGCTGTGCGTTGATAGATGAAATATCACATTCTCTTTATAAATATATTAAGATAACTTAAGGCAATTTATAAAGCACGAATCAAATTCCTTATTTATTTGAATTTTAAAAGGTTTAGACTTTTGACTAACAATAAAATAATAATTTTGAAAAATATTCCTTTTAAGACTCAATATTATCAGAAAGCTAAAGGTTGGTGTATGCCGGTAAATTGATTGTGAATCTGAATGGCCATCTTTAAGATTCGCAAATTTAATGTCGGAGTCAACATACCAAAATTGTTGAGTTATAACATAAAATTTGCATTTATAATATATATAGGCGATGTGAAAGGGCAATGATTTTCTATTTTAATTAGATTATATCCGTGAACATAAGTATAATAGAAACAGAGCGGAATCTGGAAATACTCCTTTAAAATACTACCCAAATGTTAGTTGATTTCAGATAGAGAGAGAAATTCCTTCTCTCTTCTCTTGTGCAGTCACAAAGGCGTTTTACTAAATGAATCTATTAAGGTGAATGGATGTCTGAACAGGGAACATTCAGTGCTATTAATTAATACATTTCGCGAGTAATTTCAATTTAATTCAAAATTAATTAAAAAGTTAATTCTAGCTGAAATCAGAAAAAGATCTTAAAAAATAAAAATAAGAGAGGAATTTCATTACAGAATTTAGATATTATTTATTATCTTAGAACAGTGTTTTTTAACCTTTTTCATGACGCGACCCCCTTAGAATGAAAAAAATTTCACGACCCCCTATCCCCCGATGTTTGTATTTAACCTGTATTTTATTATGTTTCAAATATCGGACTGAGGAATGGAGTTGAAAAGAATGATAGAATTGGAATAATTATCGGAAAATAGGTTTTTTTATTTAAGTAGTTTTTTCCTCTTACTAAAAAACAAGGACTAAAAAGATGATCAAGGACAGTCGATGGTGGAGAAGTAATCTCCGGAGTCGAAGCTGAAATACAATGTATACATTAATTCATGTAAAATAATTGGTTTAATAAAAATTTATGTTACAAATATCAAATCCATACAACATCTTGATTAATTTTTAAAATTAGGTATCGGCTAAATACACAATTAAGTACCTATAACAGACATATTCGATTTGTTTCGTCGACTTAGTCTTTTATTGGAGAAGTGGGGTCTGAAATAAACATCAAAGCTTATATAGGTGGTATGGAAATTGTCTTGCAGAATTTGAAAGAAGAATTGTGGCAAAATTTCTCGGTGCAAGAACTATCAAAGAACACTGGGGGAGGGTGGATCATAAATCGTTTTTAAATGCAGTTATAGATGATGCAAGTTTGGGAACCATCCTAAAAGCAAATCTGTTGGAATTATCTGCCGATGGAATGTGGCACTTAGAGTTCAAGTCTGTCAATTTGGATATCTTTTGGTTAAAAAGAAAATCAGAATACCAAGAATTAACCACATTTCGCTCATAAATTATTCAAAAATAGTCAAAATTATAATTTTTTTGAAATTTTTGTTTTTTACATACTTTTTAGAAAAAAATACAAAAAATTATTTAAAGTGCTTTTATACGCGACTATATGTACTCTTCGATTTTTTCGATAATTTTTAACTTCTATTATCATAGGACCTATCAATCTGCCCTTAAAATATATAGAATGAATAGAAGTTAAAAATTATCAAAAAAGTAGATACAGTTTCAAAAACAAGATTAACATTATCAAACTCAAAAACGCATATAAAAACACTTTAAACAATTTTTTTTTGCATTTTTTTCTAAAAAATATGTCAAAACAAAAATTTCAAAAAAAAAAATTAATTTTGACCATTTTTGAAGAATTTATGAGCGAAAAACCGAAATTCGATATCTTTTAAATCGTTGATCAAAAAAATTTCAATTTACCAGGAAGAGTTTTTTGATGGATACTAAACAATGTCAAAAAATGAAGGAAATCAAAAATTAAAATTTTTCAAACCGTCCGATTTGAGGTGGAATGCCTCAAATATATTTTTAAACTTTGTTTTTTTTCTTTTTACTGAGGCTTCGCGACCCCCAGGGGCTCACGACCCACAGGTTAAAAAACACTGTCTTAGAAGATGGTGTCCTCTGGTTGATACAAATAAATAAATAAATAATTTTTCCAGATTCCATTCAGTTCCTATTATATTTATGTTCACGGATATTATCTAATTATAATTCAAAATGTATGTTTGTTTGTTTATTTTTTTGTTATACAATAGTAAAATTTATATTTGGCGATCAATTTTTCTCTAAATATTTTAAGACAAAAGTGTAAGTACAAATGTTGTATATAATTATAAACTGTATCAAATTTATTGCCATGATCCTGTAAGAATTTTATGAAAAATAGTAAAGTAAAACTAGACAAACATAGTTTTATTTTAAGATTTCATAATTTTTCGGCCGTATACTGAAGTTAATAGTTTGAAATTTAGTATGAAGGTTAGTTTAAAAAGCAAATGCTTGGTAAAAAAGTTTTTTAAAAAATTCAAATTTTAAAAATATGAAACAAGGAGAAAATTCTAAAATCACGATTTATTTAATTAGAAATTAATTTTTGTATGATGTTACTTTTAAGAGGAAAAATCATGTTGAAAACTGGATGAATAGTTGATTTTAGAAGTTTTTCCTAGTTCAACATTTTAAAATTTGAATTTATTTGCACTAAAACCCCTTTTTGAATTGGGTTTATAAAATCAATAACGTTTCTATTTTCAACTAGACATATTATATTTAATAGGAAATATTTTCAATCTGTTCAATGATTGGCTTATATGTGTTTGCTAAGAATGAATATTTATAAATTGACAAATATGCAAATAAGTTAATTTGTTTGATCCCTGAGGAAGTCAACAAAGTTGACGAAACGTTAGCATAAAATAAAAAATATTTGCATAAGCTATTATCCTTATTTCTCTACAACAACTTATTAATTATATTTAATTGATTTTTTATCAAAATATTTTTTTATTGAAAATATCAGTATTATAAATTTTTTTTTCGCAATTTCTTAAAAAAAAGGCTTAAAATATTATATATCTTCCACGAAATATGAAATTATATACAATAATTTTTACACATGTATAAAAATTCAAAACAACAAAGATCATGGTTTATAATAAATACCCACTGTTGTTTTAATCGTTTTTTAATATTAAAAAAAAAATTAAATTTTAATATACCTTTCTTCGGTGATGGCTTAAATTAAAATGCACAACGGTTTAGGGTGTGAAGTTGTGAGATAGTGAAATAAATAAGACAAAACCGATGATACGAGCAGCTCTTCAAGTCAGCCACCTAAAAAATAAATTATTAAGATTAGATTTTAATATAAAATATTTGAAGTAGTGGATGGAGTTTTATTTGAGGTGTTTCGGAAAAGATTGTTAATTGGTGTCCAGTAATAAGATGTAGTTTGATGAGCGGAAGAACCAAACTTTAATGTGTGTATTTGATGGTGTACAATTACAATCTATTGTTTCTGGTTTAATATCCTTTCATCGGCACCTAGAGTGTAGAAGATGGTGCTGTCAGTATTCAATTGTTCAAAGAGATGTATTTACATTAAAGTTTGTTTCTTCCACTCATCAAACTACATCTTATTACTGGACACCAAGTAACAATCTTTTCCGAAACAACTCAAATAAAACTCCACCCAGTTCTTAAAATTATTACGGAAATACTGGCGTCGGATACGATGGTCTTCATCAAGTCTCCAACACATTCTAATAAAATATTTGTTTAAAAAATTTACATAAATGACAATTAGAGTCATTAATTAATCAAAATAATAAAATACAAAAGTTAATCAGGATGATTAAATAAATTTAATCTTAATTACAATTATAATTTCGATGTTTCAGAAAATGTATTCTTTAATAAGAAAATTACAAGAGGGTGTCATCTATTAGATCTGAGATGAAATGGATTATTTTTGATTATATGAAAGAATGGTTGTTTTTTACCCCATCGAGAATCGAACCAGTGTGATAATACATAATAGCAAATTTATTCTTGCCTTCATCAATTGTTAGTTTGAGGTAGATGATATTTATTATAATAAAGATATATAAAACGATACTTTTATTAAGATAAATAAATGCTTTCTACATAATACCAACGACTAATTATTTATCCTAATAAAAGCAAGATTAAATTTGCCGAAACAAAATATTATTATATATAGAAACGTGAACTTACATTTAAAAATTGATGAAAGAAGCAGGAATAATGGATGAGCTGCTCCATGTAGTCACAAAGATGTAATATCTAAGACAACTCAAAACAAAGATTAGTAAAAACTTCCCTTTACAAGGAGAGAGATCAATGCCCCTTGTAAAGTAGAAGTACACACCTATAAAGGAGGCTGTGAAAATGTATATATTAGCATTTGTAGTATAAGAATTTACATTACAAATTTGCCTCCATAGAAATTCAGAATCCAAATGACAGTTTCTTTGAATGAAATATCTCATCATTTGATTACAAAGAAATCTGGTTTGGACTTTCAATAATAAAATAGAATCGCGAAGTCCAAGGATCAATCGCTCAAAATCAAATTCTCATAATTTGAATTTAAAAACGATGATTTGGACTTTTTTATTCGGAAAACACGAACCGCGAGACCCGGCTAGTGAGAGGATGGACTTGATTTCTTTAGACCCCAGTAAAGAAGCCCAGGGCTCCTGAAAGAGATCCTACCTAGCCTATATACAAATATAAGATGCGAGAAGAGTACTTTAATTATGAGGCGACCGAAACCAAGGTGGGTAACGCATCGCAGAAAGTCCCTAGCTACAGGAGAGCCTCTTATAGTTGTGGAATATTCAGACGATCTCTGAACTTTGTAGAGGTCAATTTTGTCTACTTGAATATCCCCCTAAGACCAAAAGCGCAACCGCAATACCGTCAGAGAGATGTACATGCGTTTACAAAGGTATAAGATCTTTCTGTCAGTATCACGCAAAATTTTGAGATAAGCATAAAAATGAGTTCCGGGCATATCCGGAAAGAAGAGCCTCTCCTCCTGGACTCGTTCACTGGGCAAAATCTACCATCAAACCATCCATCACAGGCATTCATTGTTTGAGATCTTATAATGATCTACCGTGAACGAATCGGAGCTTAAGATTAAGGAAGACCTGGACCTCAACCGTAGATTCCAGTCTGGTCGACTCCCCTTGTGGTTCGGTCATGGCCAAAACAAGACTGCACCTTCCATCTTAGCTCTCTGCTGGACCCTGCAGTTAACAAGGCATGCATACATAAAAGAGGACCTATCCATAGCGAACTAGCTAAGATTAGATTATAGGGCAACCTGAGAGATAAACTTAAAGCTAGAAAAGTGTCCATCAGAGGCCCAAGATAGAAGACGCAGTGCATGAGATCGCTACTAATGGACCCATGAGGAAAGCCTGCAGGCTCCGGGCGACAGACTCCCATCCAAGGGATAATGAATTCTCAGAGCAAGTATTTATTTATTATTATATTATTACGATTTTTTTTTAAATTTTGTATATATTTATTCTAGAAAATAATCTGTAAGGCATTTGATATTTTAAAGTTAAGAGTATAAAAATATAAAAAAAGATTCATTAAACAAAAAAATTTTGAAATAATTATTAAGAATAATTATTTATTTAAGTGAATTAACTTTATGCTTAATTAAGAGTATCTCGACATTTAAAGATATATTTATTCAAAAGTAAAAAAAAAAAATAATAAAATATATATGTACCTATAATTATAAATTTTGAATTTAGTTTTATACAATTATTTATAAAGAATGAATAAAAGGGGATTTTAATTTAAATCTCTAATTAGTAGGCCATCGGAATAGAAAAAAGAGATAGACCCCAAGGGAAGTAATTTTTATTATATCAATTAGTCGCCAAAACAGGCCGGATAGACTAAAACAGAAATGTGAATTGAATTTGAAAAGATTGAGAAGATTATGTTAAAAATATTTGATTATTATTGCATTTCATGATGAATGAATTAGAAAAAAAATGTATATTTGAATGAAAAATCTCAATTCAAGTTAAAAATGTATTTTACTTTGCAATTTTTAAACATTTTGCAAAAAAAAATTATAATCTTAGAAGGTTGGCATTTTAGTTTTATTTGGAAATAGTTTATTTGCTCTGAGAAATCAAAACGTTGAATCGGTCTGTAAAAGATTTTTAATTCTATTATATTTGTATTTTTTATTATTTAATATATTTTTTATATTTGTTTTATTATCAATCGTTGGCATTGGCGCTCCCCAGAATCTTAGCCATCTAAATTTAATTTATTTTATTAAAAATATATAGTCTAGACTATGGTTTAAGAGATGTGCGCCACCTGTGAAGGTGTTTTTGAAAGAATTGTAAGAATTAGCCAAAATAATCCTTAAAATATAGGATTTAAGCACATTCATCTCGACCCTAAACATAGCTAATGAATGTACCAAGTTGATGATGAATCCCACGGAGGTCGAGGGCTGCGTCTCTGAAAGAGAATCTCTGCAGCACATTAAATACAACACCTAACTGAGCAAAGAACGATCTAACAACGAGATCGCCCTTTCCGAGTAGGATATTCAAGAACGAGCCCTAAGCACTCTTACTTTGCGAAGCGAAGACCTTTCTTTCAACCCTCACCCTCGAAGAGCCTCGGAGGACCTAAATGCAAACGGGGCTCTGAAAATCCTAATTTCATTGCTAGCTTATAAATTCTCAAAAGGAGAATTTGTAATTTTGAAAAAAGAATTGTAATTTATTTTAATATTATAAGCGGAAGGGTTGATTCTATTTTATTTAAGGGTAGGTGAGGTTAATATTAAAATTAAAATACATTCTATATAAATTCAGCCGAAAATAATTCAATAGCTATATCTATAATTATAATTTTACTAATAAATTTAGTTAAAATCTTCGATAAGTACTCCCCTATAGTGATTTCATTATTCCGATCAAAAAATATAAATTTATTTCGATATTTGAATAAATAAAGGAGAGTGTTTTAGTTTTTAAAAGTTTTTATTATACAATTGACACCTGTGAAGAGAAATATGATTAATGTGGAAATATTGAAATAAAATATATTTTATTTTAAACTACTTTTTCATAAAATTATAAAAAAAATTAAATAATGAATTGTCTGAAATTATTCTACTTTACTGAATCTATATTTCATTATTAATTTACTGTTCATTTATAGTTTTTATTTTATCTAAAATATTTCCTATTGATATTAAAAATGTATTCAATTAATTATTTAGTTATTAATTGAATTCTATAAGAGAAGGGGAAAAGAGGAAAAAATGCTGAAAGAGAAAAACATCCTATCCTGGAGTTAAACTAATTTATCTAATATCTGATTTGAATAAACTTAAAAAACAAGTCCGAAAGAATTTATTTTGATTTTAAATTAATTTTGAAATTGATTCCCCAAAACTATTTGCGCCAATGCTTTAGGTAAACCTTTTTTTAGTAGAGGTCCAGATGACATATGTTGAGTAGTTGAAGCAGTTCTCGAAGCATAGTGGAAGTGAAGATGATGAGATGGTGTTGCTAGAGACCCTGGTCGACCTCGTGGAAGCAAGCGGTTAGCTGATGAATGCTATATTGAGAAATAATTTGATAAAGATTAAAAATTGATCTAATACTGACCATTTATAATAATTGTTAAATAATGAAAATAAAAGCATTTGTCAGGATAGAAAGCTAGCCCTTGTTTTCAAATTGTGAGGGGATGAGCCCTTCTGACATGGAATTAAACATATTAAAGAACTATCTTGAAAGACATAATCAAGGGCATTTTCATTTTTTTTCCAAATTTAAAGTCCTTTTAATAAACAAATATGTAGAAATAATTATAGTAGTAAAATAGTCTTATTATGTGAAGGTCACCCATCCAAAAAATAACTTGCTCAACTTTAGAGATCTAAGTAATTATAACATAGAATGATTTCAACGTGACAAAGATCGAAATATAAAGCAAATATATTATTAATAATATATTTTATTAATCTAACGCTCTCCCATCCAAAACTAACAGAGGCTACCTGTAGCTTAACTTTAGAAATTTATAGGTTAATGTTCTTTTAGTATACAAAGATTTAATTAGAAAAACAAATTCATCCCCCCAGGAGTCGAACCTGAGAACTAACACGCTATCCGGGCAGTCAGCTCAGACCCTCGAGACAAAAACCTCTCTCTGAATCGCAATATATGATATAAGCACAGAAATTTTTCACTCCATTCTTCTAGAACGGAAATTAAAAAATTTAGCTTAAAATGAAAAATAATTTTTTCATAAAGTCCTCTTATTTAAATGTATAATTAAAGTTTTGAGAATCTTTTTTTTGAAAATAGTTGGTAGTTTTTTCAAAAAATCAGCTCGGGTTCAGATTAACCAAGATGTATTTTTAAAAGAGAAAGAATTCAATCAATCTTTTTCGGACAAATTCTAAGATTTTAGTAGAAATATTATTAAATTCCGTTTTAGAAGAATGGAGTGAAAAATTTCTCTGCTTATATCATATATTGCGATTCAGAGAGAGGTTTTTGTCTCGAGGGTGTGAGCTGACTGCCCGGTTAGCGTTGTAGTTCTCAGGTTCGACTCCTGGGGGGATGAATCCCCTCTGATATCGCAATTTAATAATATTTCTACTAAAATCTTAGAATTTTTCTGAAAAAGATTGATTGAATTCTTTCTCTTTTAAAATACATCTTGGTTAATCTGAACCCGAGCTGATTTTTTGAAAAAACTACCAACTATTTTCAAAAAAAGATGCTCAAAACTTTAATTATACAGAAAAACAAATGTTTATTTGATGGTAATATACAAAAATTAGCCTTGCTACATATCTCTTAGTCTCTTAGAGATCTATTGGGTGGAGTTCTTCAATATTCGAGAGTTAAAATTAAATATATATTAAGAGGTCTTTTATATGGTGGTCACTCATCCAAAAGTTACACTAAGGCGCATATTCTTTAATATTCGAGATTTATAGTAGATCTTTTCAACAATTTATTTTTTTGTGGCGGTTACCCATGCAAAGATTAGCCCCCGAGACATGACTTAAGCCCAAGCAACCCCCCTTATATAGACAATATAAATAGAAAAAGAAACTGATTACACTTGGAATCCGATATAGCAATCGAATGTCATTAAAGATAAATAAGTTAATATTACAAATAATAATCCATTAAACATGGATGGGAATATTTTATAAAATTGATTTCAAAATAATGAAAAATCTAATTATTTATTCAAACGGTCAGAAAATAAAATGAAAACTTACAGTAAAAGGAGAAGCGCTGAGGCTGCCTGAAAATTCACTTTCACTTTCGCTCAGGCAGGAAGAGAGAAAGTATTCAGCAATGTATTATCTCTCTCCATTGGTATTTACTTTTCCCTATAGAAAAAAAAATAAAATTTATATTGGAATTAATAGCGAGAACAGAAATAAGAAAATCTAGTTTGTTTTTAATGTGGCGGTCACCCATCCAAAAACTATTCTATACACCAAGTTGTGTAACTTTTCAGAACTATAAGGTTTGTTTCAAAATGTCAAGGCTTGAGATAAAAAATAATAATCATAAATCTTTTTATGTGGCGAAAAAAGATTAACCAGACACATGCTGCTTAACTTTAGAGATTTATAGAGTGATGATTAGATAGGATCCTTCCAACACAAGACATATAATAAAAAAAACTAGGTTTTAGATTGTGATGGTCGCCCGGGGGGTGAACAGCGACCTAATATCGTGTACACCTACTTCCACTTCCATTTCCAAGTAGAAGAGAATAGATAAAAGGGCATTATCTACTGAATTCCAAAATAATTCCACATAATTCCAAAAACATGTACACCTAATTCCAATCGCGGTTCACCCCTTGTGGTCGCCCATCCAAAAAACCACACATGTCATTGTTGCTTAACATGAGATATATATATAAATTTTAAAATAAACAAAAAAAATAATAATAATAATATGAGTCACCCATCCGAAAACTAGCCTACACTGTGTTGCTTATCATTAGAGATCTATAGAACTTTAGGATAGAATCTTTTCAACATGATAAAAATTTCTTGGTCGCCCATCCAAGAACTAACCCACACCACATGTTGCTTAACTTTAGAGATTTATAAGATGTAGGATGTACTTTTTAACATGTCAAGGCTTAATAAATATTAAATAAAAAAAAAGATTTTCTTATCTGATGGTCACCCATCCAAAGAAGTTGCTTAACCTTGGAGATCTTTAGGATATGATTTTTCAAGAAAACAAGGATTAATAATAAAAAATAAAATAAAAATAATACCTAGATGATTTTATGTGAGAATCACCCATCTAAGTAATTGTTTAAAATTAGAGATCTATAATAGTATTATTTCTTTTCAACAAGTCAAGACTTGAAATCACAAGTTTTGACTTGAAATTTTGCAAAGCTTAGCCCTCACCGCCTATGACGTCACTCCAAGCAACATGCCTATTATATTGGCCCTTAGAAAAAGAGAACAATTCCATTTGAAATGCCATTTGGGTGCGCACATAATAATCAAATTGCATTAGGAGCTAAATAAATAAATTAATATTACAAATACAAATGCATGGGAATATTTTATGAAATGGATTTCATGTTAATGTAAAATCTAATTATTTATTCAAATAGTTAGTTGAAGAAAATAATATTAAATGGAAACTTACATGCCATAAGAGATGAGCTGAGCCTGTCAATTTCAATTTCACTTTCAATCAGGCAGGAAGAGAGAAAGTATCAATCAATGCATTCTCTCTGTCCACTGGCATTTGCATTTGCCTATAGAAAAGAAGAAATTCATATTAGAATTAAAAGAGAGAACAAGATATCTGTATAGGAATATAGTAAGCTAGGATTAAGTTTAGTCTTACACACATTCACAGACACACACTAATCCTAGAACATGGATTAATATTTTGGAAGCTAACCTTCGAATTTTCATCTTTCTAATGTATTTAATTAATTTTATGTACAACTTACATTCACATGATTAAATAGTTGGAAGAATTTAAAAACCAAACTTCTCCAAGATTATCTATCAAAAAATCGACTGGAAAATTAATCCGAATTGCATTGAAATGTGGGGGAGGTATTAATGGCGTCGGCTAAGAATATAAAATAATTCAACTCAGACGCCTTGAATTGTTGATTTCAAATTCTACGAGTATTAATCAAATAGGGTTAAGTTGGGAATGTGTATGAGAGCCTGAGCAAAGAGTCTCTACGGTTCAAAGAATAGATTGTTCAAACAATGCTCACATTCAAATTTGAAATATGATTTCGATATTAATTAATATATTAAGAGATTCATTTATGCATTTACGTATAGAGAGAGAAATCCAAATAAGCTGGCACGAAAAAAAGTAACCTGTCTTATTAAAAATTTCTGGCCACGATCAAGTTTTGATTATTAGATGAAATACAACAATTTAATAAGTAGATAATTACTTATAGAACCAAATATTAATTTGAATATTTATAATAAATTGAATAAAAACTTACTTGATTGGAAAGGAGGTGATGTAGAAGCCGAGATGACACTAGCACCAGAGAGTATACTAGTACTGGCGCCGAGACATCAAGCGGAAGGATTCGCGTGTGACGTCACACACCTAGGAGTAATTAAGAAAATAATTAACTCACCTGAAAATTAATTTCATCTTGGCAAAAAATTATTAAAAATTATTTTGAAAATGTTGGTCAAGATATTTTTATTTTTTTCGAAAAAATTATAAATATTTATAATGAGACTATTTAAATTTAAAAAAAATAATAATAATAAATTTCCCCTTTAAAATTAAATCTAAATTAAAAAAAATTCAATAAATTTTTTTAAAAAATGATGGTAAGAATATTTTTATTTTATTTTTCAAAAAATAATAATTCATATTATATGATCGTGACTTTTTAAATTAACAAAAAAATCAATTTATCTTCTAATTAAATTATTTTACAGAATATTAATAAAAATTTTATTTTTTATTTCCAATAATATACAAAATTATTTATTAAATGAAATTATTGGATTTTTTGTAGCTCGCCCTATTGACAAGTATAGGAAGATTAATCGATTGAAGAAATTAAACACTTGTGGAAATTCCTATTTCGTTGATAAGGTCTAATCTCATTCGCCAATTAGAAAGAGTGCTTGAATTTAAATTATTGCAAAAACATCTAATAAACCTCTATAAATCAGATACTCTAGATATCTATATTTAAAACTTAGATATAATTTTATAATAATAAATCACAGGATAATTAATAAACAAATATAAGCCTTTAAATCGTCATTCCTTTCATTTTATTTAATCTGTTTTTTATCCCTCCATATACAAAATATACCAAAGGACACAGTATGTAAAATCAATCAATCAATCAAACACGTCAAATCTCAATAAAAAATCATTCAAAATCTAACCAGGAAGATTTTCTGAAAACTCATATCTACCGAATTTTCGTTTTTAATATAAATATTAGCGCATGTTATATAAATAAAAGCAGAATTTTTGTGCTAAAAATAATCCAAAGCCATCTCTTTATTCTAAGACATGTTTTATATTTTTTTTATATATTACTCGGCCTGCTCGGAAACTTCAGCTCGCTGGACGACATTGTATTTATTCAACATTTTTATTTTACCATACAGGCTTAAATGATTAAAATTATAAAATTTTCAAACTAAAAAAACCAAGGAATATGAAATTTGATGTAAAATGGAACTACAATAATAAAAAAAAAGGATTATGAATTTATTTTTATCGGGGGCCAAAATTGGGGGGAGGGTGTTCAAAAAAATACAACTATCAATATAAATCCTAGAGTTCCTAGACCCTTTGATCGATTTTTACAAAATTTGACATATGCATCCTATATTATCTTTGAAAATGTCTCAATATGTAAAAGTGATAGTGACCCAAAAGATTGTGTGTGTGGGGGGGGGAGGGGTTCAAAAATATTTTCAAAGAAAAATCGAATAAAGGTGCTATTTCTAATAAAAAAAATAGTCTAATAATTAAAAGGAGAGGAGTTAATTGCTAATGGGACCAAAATTAATAGGGGGAGATCTTTCATAAATAATTATATATTATTTTATTAAATATTAAATATAAGTAAGAGAAGAGCCAGGTTTATGGTAAATTCATGTGGATGGCCACATCAGTTTATTTTTATTTTTTGCTTATTCGTAGTTACATCTTGTATTGTAATCGTGGTTAAAAATATTTTCATAAAACAGTCCTAGGTGTTTCTTTATAAAAATAGTACTTTCCATTAAGTAAAAGTCATATACAGTTAATATCAAGCTCCTGGAAGATTTCTTTACATTGTTCTCGGACCCCCCTCTACAATAGCTCGAAAATACCTTCCACCCCAAATTACAATTCCATATCTCAAACTGGATTCAACGATTTCACAATAAATATTTAAGAGTATCTCCTGATGGCGAAGAGTACGCAACAGAAAACCGTATTTATCGAAGGGTGAACCGCGACCTAATATCGTGTACAACTACTTCCAATTCACTTTCATTTCCATTTAGAAGACAATAGATGAAGGGGCATTATCTAATGAATTCCAAAATAATTCTAAAGACGTGTACACCTAATTCTAATCGCGGTTCACCCCTCGGTATTTATTGGACCTTTGTCTAATCTGATTGATGAGATTACTTCAGTTCAGATGTCTGTCAATATGTAGTCGCAAGAACTTCACCACATCTATAATTCTGATTCCTCCAAAATCATTCAACCTTAAATTATGAACCTAAGGTCCATATATCTATTAAAGTAGAATTTGTTTTAATTTTTAAAAAAAATTTCGATTCGAAAGGATGTGACGGTCCGGGAGAGTCCTCAAAGTGACCATTTCTAGGCCTTTCGAAATGGCTCAACTTAAAATTATGAAAAAATTCCGTAAATTCTCTCATTCTCTCCTCAACGATAAATAAGAACGGATTTTATATCTCAAGTATTTCGGAAATTATAAGGCATGGAGCTCTGGTACTCGTGTCCGATGACTCGTTCATGGTAGACTTATTTTTATTAAGAAAAAAGAGTAGATCTATACAGGGTGTTTCAGGTGGAATAGTAAATATTTTAGGAGGTGGTAGTATAGACGAATTGCAATAAAAAAATGCCATATAACGTGTGTCTAATTTTTATTGAGTACAGAGATACATCTGAGTTCAATGCATTTTGGTACACCGGTTGCTATGGGTTCTTATGGGCGTATTTATTGAATGTCAGCAGTAGAGTGTTGATATTCAAGTTGTGAAGTTATACTTTAGTTTACATTGAAGATTTCATTGTGATTTGTTGGCCAAGTCTACTGTACTGTAGCGTGTAAACATGCCGCACCTTTTTACATATGCTGAGTATGCCGATATTGGGTTACATACTAACAGCTGTATCTCTGTACTCAATAAAAATTGGACACATGTTAAATGGCATTTTTTATTGCAATTCATCTATACTACCACCTCCTAAAATATTTACTATTCATCCTGAAACACCCTGTATAACCCAATTCAACAATTGTAACAATTTCTTTCTGAAAAACCTATTGCCTACGGCCCTGGTTTTGATCATGAAAAGTGAACGTGGATGTTCTTATATAATCCTGTTTGTATTTATTAATTTAATATCTAACACGAGGCTTATTAGATAAGATGATGGTTTTTTGCAACGTTTAGGTCCCTAACTAAGATTCTTGAATAATTGAATTACCACAATGTCAAAACCTCCAGCAGCCCTTTAATAGAATAATAAATGGTAGAGCACAACGTAAAGCAATAAGTTAAGCCCCTCCGACAAAATCTCGATGTTATATCCGAAGATTTAATATAGAAATGAAAAAGAGAAATGGGCCTTCTAAAGAAGTTCAGACGAGGCTAAGGCATCCACTTTAGGTTAATTACTTATTGATCGGTGGTGAGTTCTCGAAATTAATGACAAATATGAAAACAGCGAATAAAATAATTCAAATAAATAAAAAGATATCGTTCTAATTAAACGAAACTGCTAAGAAAATTTTACAGAAGAAAAATAGTGGACACCTGAGACTGAAATTTATCAATTATTGTTAATATTTCATCATTATTATAGGAGTATGATTAGTAGCTGATAGTAGCAGAGTTAAGATTTCTATAGAAAACACGACATGTTGTTATCTACGTTAATAAATCCAAGATGTTTTGGATAGATATATTTGCAAAATACAATCCGAGTACTTGGCTTGACCGTGACATTTTGAAATATGAGGATTAACATATTTTTACTAGTACTAATGTGTCAGAAACTACTTAGATGCCACATAAGAAAAATTCACGCACATTAGGGTGGTCCTGATTTTGGGTATTTTCGAATTTTTACACTAACAGAGGCTCTCATATGGTCTGAAATAAATTCATAAAAATATCCCCCAAGTTTCAAGTCTCTATCTCAATTTTAACAAGTGCCGCACAGCGATGCAAGTTTCCCATAAATAACATGGGGTTTTTGGCATAGAAATATTAAATTTTTATTCCGGCCAAAGCAATGATTCAAAAATTTGAAACTCTGTAGACTTTATCCTTATAATAGTAGCTATCCTTCAGAATTTTTACAGTTTTTAAGCTATTATAATTTTGGAGTTTCAGCTAGATAAAATACTGCTATATCTTAGTGTTAGTATGTTATAGACCCAAAAATTATAATAGCTAAAAATCTGTAAAAATTCTGAAGGATAGCTACTATTATAAGAATAAAGTCTACAGAGTTTCACATCTTTGACCGGAATAAAAAAATTGAACGTTCAATGCCAGAAACCCCATGTTATTTAGATGAGAAACTTACATCGCTGGGGACACTGGTTATAATTGAGATAGACTTGAAACTTGGGGGATATTTTTTTTTATTTATTTCGAACCACTATCAGGGTAAAAATGCCAAAATACCCAAAATAAGGGCCACCCTAATGTCCATTCTGATGAATTTTTCCCAAGTGCAATCTAAGTGGTTTCAGCCAAAACTTATGTTTCGATAAACAATTCAACCACAAAAAATCATCAGGTTTGCATAACTAAAATTTTATATCAATTTTATTTTTATGTAAACCTTAGGCGTCTAACCGGAACCCACCTGTGAATTCAATACTCTCGTCCGGCGAAAAACTGAGATAAATTTTCAGGTAATTAAATATAGGATAGGAGAACACACGATCATATACAATTGGCGAAAATCAGCAACCGCTCGAGGCGTTCGCTAGTTAATGAGGAACAAAACATTTTTACCCAAAAGAATATGTTTGTTTACTTTTTTTACCGTTAACTAACGCCCCAAGCGGTAACCTTTAGTTATTATAGGGTGATTTTACATATAATTATTAAAATTAAATCTATGTCATTCAAAGGGATGTCAAGCCTATGTTGATTTTCGCCAATATATAATACAAAAAACATTAGCAATGATTGTTTAATTAATGTATTTGTTAAATAAATAAAATTATGAGGTCATCTAGATAACTTTACTATACACCTGCTCCCTCCAATATAGTATATAAAAATACATTCTTTTTTTAGTTTAAATTCCATTAAAAAGGGAGAAATTCTTCCGAAACGTTTGGAGTCATAATAAAGGTTTGAAGATTATTTTTTATAAATAATCTGTATTTATTAATAAATAAATATTTATATACCATAGTTATTTACAATGGGCGTCCGCAGAGGGGCAAGTGGGTGCACCCCCCCCCCTACTGCGATCGAATAAAATTTTTATAACAACATCGATTTCCAGCCCGGTCTCAGTAAACTATGTTTAATGTACTGTATGTGTTTTTGTATTTAAACACTATTGTATTAGTGTATTATTCTCTTGTGAAAAAATACGCAAAAAATTAAATATTTAAATAAAAATTTAATAAAGTAATTATTTGCACCTCCTAGAAAAATGTTCTGCGAACGCCCCTGGTACATATCCTATGCTACTAAAGCGCATTTGTGCCGGCCTCTATATGTACCTACGTATATGTACCCTATGTATGTATCTATGTCCGTCCCCCAACAAAAACAGTCGTCATAGTTACCAATTTAAATGAAATTATCTATATATAATATATAAAATTAAGGTTTTGTCTGTATATTGGGGTGGTGGTGTGGGTGGGGGTGCTGAGTGTGTATCGGGGGGTCAGGTTCGAGAGGTGGGGGTCTAGGGGTCGTCATGGTTACCAATTTAAATGATAAGGTTTTGTCAGTACATTGGGGTGGGTGGGGGTGGAGTGGGTTTCGGGGTGGGGGTCCAGGGGCGAGCCCCCTGGCTAGCAAGAGGGCAGCCGAGGGCCTTGCAGCTAGTATATATAATAAAAAATACAAATCTTTATAAAACAATCTTGGAACGTTTTTTTTTGAACTAGACGTTTTAGGAGAAATTCTCCCTTTATCAATAGAAATTTTTTTAAAAATTGAAAAAAGAAAAGAAAAAGTTGTTTTCGATAATATTTCCCCCTGTGTGAGATTCTATCACATTTTCATTGAGTCCTGTATTGTGTCGTCACACTATCACGTTTATAACCTTTTTTTAAAGTTTTTTTTGCTAAAAATTGCTTGCTTACAATTTTTTGTCTAGTTTATTTTACCAACATTTTCAGTTAGGAATAATAATCTGAAATCTAAAAAATATAATTGAAAATTTTTAAAATGTTTTAATTTGACTTTTGTGACATCACAATTTTTACTAAGTACCCCGAGCCCCCCATTCACATTTTGTCACAAATCGGACATACCCCCACCGCCTTACTGTGTGACGTAATTTATGGACGACCCCTAAACCAAAATTATAATTTTGTGGGTTAGACCACTATTGCGCTCATATATATAGAATCGTTTTCTCGAAAACGACTCTTAACGATTTCGCTAAAAATTGGTGTAGGTACTTATCAAGTCTAATGAGTTATTAGTCGTATGTAAATTTTAATCCGATTGAAATAAAGGGAGGGGTGTAAATTAGTCATATCGCAAAATAAATATTTTAATCGTTCATATCTCGTCTTCGGTAAGTCGCAGAGCCTTGAAATTTGAAACTTAAGCTATCTAGAGGCTACAAGAGATACCACAAGATTTTGGCTAAAATAGAAGAACCGGAAGTTAATGTTTACGTACTTGAGAATGTACACCCTACGTTTCGAAACCATAAATCTCAGAGCTACGAAATTCGATATAATTTGTAGACCTCCACCCATTAGAAAGTACATATATCAATAGAAAAAAGTTTCACTTTTGTCGGTCATGGATTCCACGCACACATTTTTTTTATTTAATTCTTAATCCAAATCAAAATCGACCTTTTTATCAGAATTTTAAATTAAAAATAATATTATTATAGAAGGAGACAATCAAAGAGTGTGTCTTCTGCTGGAATTATAAATTTTATTTATTTATAACGAGACTATAGTTTCGAGGGCTTTGCCCTCTTCATCAGTCTATTACAATGGATTCACAGGAATTCATAAATTAATTGCCTTCCATCCTTTATCGTAGTGGTAGAGCATAATATGACGGATATGAATATGGTTTTCGACACGCATTTTTATTAACTATAAATAGAGAGGATTGTTTTTATAAAAAAATAAACAAAACGCCATTTTCGGCTAAAGAAAAACGCGCCAATACAAACGTTCCATAATTATGCATCAACCTAATAGAATTAAATATGTATGTAAACTTTCCGATATCCCGTATAGTGCAATGTATAAGAGTCTGAAAAACTCTATCTTTGGAATTTAATATCTCTGGAACTATTCATAAATTTCGTTTTGCCACCAATCGGTGCTCCAGGGACTATATGTTTAATTGCGGAAGACAAGTTCAATGATTTCTCTTTATAAAAATAAACGATTTGTTCTATTTGATGTGAATAATATCGATAAAAAATTCCCTTCTATTTGTCTCGTACTTGATGGTCGTTTGGTTGACACCCACCCTCTGTTTATCTTGGGGGTTGTGTTGCGGTGTTTTGTTTTTCAGAATGTTAAAGACATTCAACTAGTTAATTCTTGTGCTGGTGCTGGTGTCTGGTGAGCAAGGGGTGGCTTTGCCTTCGCGGGGGTTCCCATTTCATCCCCACCCTAAAACGAACCACTCTTCAAGCTGGAACGCAGAAGCGCCGCGTCGCCGCGCCAGTATACGATGGACCGCCGTCGGCGGCGCATTTCCGTCTAACACGGGTCAAACACAACAGTGGTCTCTTGTTAGTATATAATCTGTGAATAAAAAAAAAAACAACAACAACTACCGAGGACAATTCATTCAATCAGACAATCCGAAACTCAAATTAAACCGTTCTTCAATTTTTGAAGAATTAATTTCGGAAAATTTTTTGTTTGTTTTTGAAAATCGTGCTAAAAAGGATGGCGATCGGGGGCGGCGGAGGAGGACGACGTCGTGGACGTTATCTCACGGTCACCGTTTTGCATCTTGTCACCCTCATGTGTCAAGGTAGATGTCAACCCAACACCCACATGTCCGTAGGTTAGGTCAGGGGATGAATCAACGCCAAGTTATATAACATGACAGTTAAATTAAACAGAGAAAAGAAAAATAGCATAAAAATGAAATTTAAATAAAAACCTGACGTGACTTAATCACACTGTTATCCCAAATAGTAAATAATTTAAAAATTTTATTCGAATTCTCAAGAATGAAGATCAAACATAAATATCCCATAAGAACGTTGAGTGTACAATAATAATATGTGATTTTTACTTTAGCAAACAGGGTATGGTTGAGTATTGTAATCGTGCATGAAAAAAGTGTTTTTTTTTTTGCAATATCTCAAAAACGGTTGAAACTATTTTGATAAAAGAAATTGGGTGAAACCAAGGCATTTCGGTCTACCAAAAAGTTTCAATAAGTGAACATCGAAAAAATTATATTTTTCGAGATAATAATTGTTTTGTCAAAATGTCTGTTAGTTAGTCTATGCGTTACCAAATTTTTGTGGACGAGCTAGCTCAAAAACTAGTCTGGATATCAAAACCAAATTTCATATGTAGTTTTGGTGCATTGAGATTAAGGGCTGATTAGATTTTGGTGCATATGGGGCCAAAATTAAGGGAGGGAGGAGGGGATTAAAATTTAAAATCATAATATTTTAAAACTAAAAAAACAAGAAAAATGAAATATACTATAAAAAGAACGTAAAATAACGAACAAAATTTTTTCTGGGGCCAAAATTAGGGGGGGGGAGGGTCAAAAATCTAGGCCATTTGAACAAACTCAACCAGAAGTGTATGGTAAATTTAAGTGGATGGCCACATCAGAACGTGTCAATTTATTTAAACATATATTATAGTATGTATTATATAAAGTAAAGAAAATTTTTGAAAATTTTTTTAGAAACTTTTTAAAATTTAAAATATAAAACATAGCTAGGTAGGTTTCACATAAATAAAAGATCAGATGCTTGTTTAGCACTGACTCTATATATATTTCGGGGTATAAGTTCTAAGTGTCCTTTGTGAACTCCTGAAGAAGGGCTTTTACCCCGAAATATATATAGAGTCGTGCTGGACAAGCATCTGATCTTTTATTTATGTGAAACCTGCCTAGTATGTTTTATATTTTAAATTTTAAAAAGTTTCTAAAAAATTTCAAAAATTTTCTTTACTTTATTTAATATGTTTCACCAAGAACCTATACCATTCTCCCTTAACAAAAAAAACAAAAACATATATTATTATCTGTTGTATAATTACATGTTTTATACGATTTTTTCTGGATAATAAATATATTTCATTTGTCCTTATCAGGCGTGGATTAATCACTAAGTACAATAAGTACATGCTTAGGACATCAGGAGAAAAAGGACAACACAAATTAATATCAACTGGTCTTTCAGATTAGTTTTTCCCGGTTTATCCCTTATTTGAAATCATCATACAAATTTTCTTCATTCAAATTACTTCAATTTCGGTTTTCCCCAAGCTGTTTTGAGAAAACCGGGAAAAAGATGAAATTCCAAAAATCTTCAAGTAAACATACTTCCAGTACTTCGATTTTAGCCAAAATCTTTAGGTACTATCTTCTAGATAGCTTAAGTCCTTCAAATCCCAAAGCTCTGCGACTTACCGTATACGAGATTTTAACGATTAAATTATTTATTTTACGACTCTCCTAAATTACACCCTCTTCCTTTGTTCCAATCTGATTAAAATTTATACACGACTAACAACTTATGACTTAATAAGTACACCCAATTTAAAAAAAAAATCGTTGAAGCCATTGAGAAAATCTTTCATGTAAATGTCAACTTCCGGTGTTCCAATTTCAACCAAAATCTTGCTGTACTCATTCTAGTCTATATCGAGCTTAAGTTTCGAATTTCATAGCTCTGAGACTTATGGTTGCGAAACGTAGGGTGGGGTTCATACATTCGTGCGCACTGACCAATGGATTTTTGGCTCCCTTTTGACCTCTGGAGACCAAAATATCTGGCTATATGTTCTAAATCCGATTTCAAATTATTAAGGGCATCGATTCCTTTCACTTAGTAGTTACAAAGTGAAATTAACTTTTTTCATCTTGAAGCTCTCAAAGTGGACCACGGCAGGCGATCGTAATACTTCACATTATATTCTATAAATTGGCTCGGCATGTGTACATCAAAGAAGTTTCAGCTGAAAAACCACCTAGATTAGACATTTTTTAATGATATAATCTCATTGAAAAAGTCTAAAAAGGTAGTTGTAGCGGAAACTTTTCTTTTTTGATAAACAACTCAACAACAGAAGCGTCGTATAGAAAATAAATTAAGTAAAAGTTTTTTAAAAAAAAATTAAATTTTATTTTACTATTTATATCTAATTTCGGATATTGAGATAGATATAATATAGGGGTGGAGGGGGCACCAAAATCATTTAGTGTTTAGTGTTTAGGGCATCTTTAGGCTATAATCCGCAACAAATAAATACGAATAATATACTAATTTTTATCCCAGAAAGAAAACGGTTAATCCTCGATTTCTACTAGGGACCTTACACTTGTTCCTTCTCGAATATTCATATTAATTTTATTTCCACCACACTACAAATAAATGTAATATTAATCGTACAGAAAAATAAGCCGGCTAAGTCAGACAGCATACCGGGAGTTCAGTAGCTAATATCGTAGTTAATAACTTCTAAAAAACTTGTGATGTTATAATTAATTGGTTCTTATTTGTAGTTAATATGGTGAGAATGACACGATTTGGGAAAATTTTACATAACTTTAAGTCAAGCCGTTTCTAAACTACCATAGGTACAAAATTCATCTAAAAATGGACACTCTGGAGCTCTCTCATTTCGCCATTTTAAATAAAAATAAATTAATAAATAAAAAACAAATAAATCTATTCTACTTGAAGAGATCTTTACGGGAATACTTCACATTCTAAGATAAATTATATTTTTCATTTTTGAACTCACAAGTTATTATGTACCTATATTCATTTTACTAGAAATCAAAAACTGTATTAAAATTTTGAATAAATATTTGTTACGGGGAAAGTAGAGTTTTTTATGGGGTTAAAAATAAAATAAAAGTAAATTAAATACAAATCGTCGCTGATCTTACAAAACCTCTAAGTCCGATTTTTGGTCAAATATCTACCTATTATACGTTTATACCGACCAACTTTTCACAGATATTGAAACCTTATTATTATATTCCAATTTAATTTCGCGCTACGGACTAATAAATATTGCATTGTATTTGTATGTATTCGTGTTTAAAATGTTTTTTCTTGTTTTCTGACAAACAATGAATTTAGGACTTACGAGATTTTGTAAGATCAGGTACGAAATGTAAATATAAATTTTTATTGACGAAATCTATTCGATCGTATAAGAGTTTTAAGATAAGGCCCTTGTATAGTCTCTTTTTTTGGACAAAATGTTGTGGAGATTATCGATCCTCTAAGTTCTAAGTTATATTCAAATTTTGAAAAAATGAAGTATAGATACCTATCCGACAAAACTAAGTTGTTAATATAAATTATTTAGATTTTAAAGAGGTACCCAACCTCTTAATTCTCAAAAATAACACTTCTTTTTCAATTTGTTCGATGATAAAGTAAACATTTTTCTCAAAAGTTTCAATACCTTTATTAAAAATAAAAAAATAAGTAAAATTACGAGGTGGGTTTGACAGAAAATAAAATAAAACAAAAATGAGTTTTGATTTCGATATATTTTGGGTTGTCAGCCCATGTGAAACTCACCTCGTAATTTTACTTATTTTTTTATTATTAAAAAAATGTTTCACCTTGAACCAACACCTATCTCCTAAAAGTTACCTTTATTAAAACAAATTTTGATTGTTTTTTTTTTTTGAATAATGATAATTATTTCTAACAATAATTACTTCAATTAAGAATATATCATTATTTTAATGTGACCAGTAGTTCATGGGAAAATATCAAAAAAAGTGTGAGTTTTTGGGATTTGCCGAAACAGAAAAAATAGACCAATATTCAAATAGCGCTTGAGCCCGAATCGTTGGTCGGAGAAAAAACCTAAACAATGAAATTTGTAGAGAATTGTATGCACATTCATTTTGAATAGGAAGAATATTTACGAAAATTTGATAGTTTTCGAGTTATAAGCAAAAAACCGCCAAAAATGGAAATTTTCACATTTTTTTGCATTTTCTACAATGTTGCGTCACGAAATTTTGGTGGGAGATCTCATATTTGGATTCAACGCCCCAAAAAACATATATATGCAAAAAATCAGAACTACCCCAAAACTTTCCCCATAAGGGCCCATTTGAGCACAATTTGACTGGACTACAGGGCCTTTCAGAGAAATTGCGGGGCTCGGGAGAGCTATTATTTTTGAGAGTTTTCGAAATTCAAAATAAAACTCTGGACAAGAAAATCAAAATAATTTTATTTTATATTTGTTAAATTATAACAGAAGAAATTTTATTTTCGGAGAGAGCCGGACTGGTAGAGATTTTAAAAGAGAATTGACCCTAGTAGCACATGTCTCAAACTATATAGTAACTATATAGTGTCTATATAGATTCTCAAAATCTTTTTAGTGGGGGGGGGGGGATACTGTACAATTTTATTCGAGATAATTTTTTTCATTACTCTTGGGCTGCGTTCCATCACTTCTCAATTAAATTCTAACATTTCATTATGTCAGAGAAACTTTGTGCGCTTTATCATTAACAAATTCAGTTATTATGAGGCCCGGGGCAGCTATTCTATATTCAAATATATTATTTTTCAATTTAATGATCTTTGTTTCATTGATTAAATGTAATTATGGATGATAAGATAAAATATAATTCTCAGATGAAGATGAACGACAACCAAACAATTAAGAAGAATTACTAAACTATTTAATCAATGAATGTATAATGAATATGAACTTCAATGAGGCTATTAGCTTAATAGGAATAATTATCGAATGTTAGAAGAGGCTCATATTGGGAGTCCCGTGTGCAAATGGACCTGATGTTGCGTTCTGCTCATTTTTAGCAGATTAGCATACAATAGAGTAAGTAAAGATTTCAGTTACACAATTATTTTGATTGGATGATTGCTTACTGCTGATGGAATTGACCCTCACGAAGCATGCATGTCTCTTGAAAGTCACTTGGCGACGCACTTTGGCAATTTGGAGTAAATTAATAGATGAAAATTGACTAAAGAAAAATCCGAAGTAATTGTAAATCTTATAATATTAAACGAGAAATTCTTGTATATATATATATATATCCAATCGAGTTCTCGAAAACGGCTCTAACTATTTGGATGAAATTCACGGGTTAGGAGGGTTTTGTGATGGCGATTCGATCTGTCACGGTCTCATCTTCGGCTAAGTTGTTTTTGATAGGTTTTTTCTTAATTGAAATAATTATTCACAGGTGGTTGTCTCGATAAAAATGTATATTTACATTTTTATTCAATTTCTTTTTAATTATTAATTGATTTTTTAATTTTAAATTCCACTAATAGATCATTACAAATATTATATATTATTAAGAGAGGCAATTTGATTGATTAGTCTGGCGGATGACGGAGAGACCAGTCGACTTGATTAGGAATAATGGAATTGAAATAATTATGGGAAAAGAGGTATTTTTTATCTAAATTAGTTTTTTCCTCTTATTAAAAACAAGGACTAAAGATGAATAAGGACACTCGATGGTGGAGAAGTAATCTCCGGAATCGAAGCAAAAATACAATGTATACATTAATTAATGTAAAATAATTGGTTTAATGAACAATTTTAATAAAAAAAAAAATAAAATTAATTGATTAAAATCGAGTTTTAAATCCCACAAACGTATTTTTTCTATATTAGAATTTGGCAATTTAATTGATGAACTCACAAATTGTTATTTAATTTAAAAAAATATTATATGGTATTTATTTATATACCTATACATATATACACATAATCTGTGGGCCACTACAAGGCTTGAAATGCAAAAACTGGGTGAGGGAGCGGAGGCGAGGGTGTAGGTGACGATGGGGGTGATGTGGAGGGTGAAGTGATGGGGGTCCGGGGGGCGAGGGGGGATTCGGGGATTAATATATAACTTTTAACTGAAGTAAAATGTTACCGAGCATAGCTCGGTGGCCAGGTACTATATTATACAACCATCTATCCATTCATGCCCACTGACTAACAGGCCCGGCTCTAGAAATTTTTTAAGAGAAAGCGAACAATATTTCGACCCCCCCCCCCCCCCACTCTTAATGAAAATAAATGTGTAGTAATATATTGTAATGGACAACAATTTACAATTTGGTGCCCAACTTCAGGATTAAATAAATCGCTGGACGAGACCTCATGTAATTTTTGGCAAAACTGTCAGGTCCTAAAATTCAACCTGAATGAATACTACAATGTGTGACTTTGGTTGAGAACATCGGTTCCGTAGTCTTTGCCTGAGGACACTTGGCGCGAGACCAATTCCAATAGGTTACCCATTTTTCGGATTGGATAAAGTAAAAAAGCAAAATCACATTAATAAAATGAAACTGAGCCAGCAAATCGGGCAAACTCGAATGTTTATATGGTAACCTCTACCTTTTCTATACTCTACCCATTTAAAGCTTATGTAAAAATTATCCTTTCACACATAATTGATGGCTTCCAAGCCATAAGCTCTGGAGCATTCCATCAAGGACTGGATCGCCTAGCTCTTACGCAGCTTTCATTCTTCTACGCGCATTGGGTTGCCTAAATACAGGCGGACCAACCTCAGTTCAAATTCATACTACATTTTAAGGATTTTAATTAGTACAGTTATTGATTTATATTTTATAATTCAATATTTTTCTTATACGTGCAAAAAAAATTGAATTAGTTAAAAAGCCCCAAATAAAAAAATAATTCAAATTCAAGTCCGATTTCGGACAAGTGCTACAATAGATTTTAGTAGGAATATTTTTAAATTGCATATCAGGGGCTTCGTCCTCTCAGGAATCGAACCCAAACTTGCTTGCCGGGCAGTTAGATGCTTAAATCTGTACATTAATTATTTAATAATTATATGATTTTTATTTTAATGAATTGGCTTAGGGGCCAGCGTAATGGAAAAAGGCAAAATAAAAAATTTATCTCCTATTTAAACCTTTATTTTAGGCAAACGTAATCGATGGCCCCTTAGCCAGTTCATTAAAATAAAATAGGGCCACCAAACACGGTTTTATTTGAATATAATTATATGAATGTTTATATTATTTTATAGGGTGATGATGGGGTAATGATTGTAGAAACGATCCGCAAAATGACAATAAAATTTTATTTATATTTATTAGTGGGATATTTATTAAAAAAAAATAGTAAAAAAAATAATAATAATTCCTCTATGAGAAGATTTCTTCCTCGCGATTATATTATAGAAGTTAATATGTTTTAGGAATATATTTTTAAAAGAAATGTACACAAACCTCTATATACACGAACCAAGATATACAAAATTTATTAGTAACTAGCTGCAAGGCCCGCCTTCGGCCTTCTTGCTAGCCTTCTGGACCACCAACCCACGAACGCCACCCTCACACCGCATTATTATTGTGATTAATTTGATTAAAATTTGAATTTTTATTTAAATCACACATAATTAATTATAATTATCTATTAAACACGAACAAATAATATAATATAACGACGTTTCGATCGACTTATTCTGCGATCGTTCTCAAGTATGAGCACCCACTCCGATTATAGGTTAACTGAGCCAAGTACGTGTCGGTCAAATTTATGTATGCTTATTTATTTATGCTCCATGTACAGTCTAGTCAAAAAACCAATACACTTACGACCTCAGCGCCCCCTGCCGGGCAAATTTATATTCTTGACCGACGCATGATTAGCTCAGGCCCGGTTGTATGTCGCAAAGTAAATGCTTTTTACCACTAACCAAGTTTGATTGTAAATGGAGCCACTGGGATGGCCAATCAGATGACAGCCACTGAATGTACCTGTTATCTGATTGGACACCCCAGTGGCTCCATTTACCATCTACCTTGGTTAGTGGTAAAAAGCATTTACTTTGCGACATACAACCGGGCCTCAGTTAACCTATAATCGGAGTGGGTGTTCATACTTGAGAACGATCGCAGAATAAGTCGATCAAAACGTCGTAGTTATATTCTATTATTTGTTCGTGTTTAATAGATAATTGTAATTAATTATGTGTGATTTAAATAAAAATTCAAATATAAAAATTTCATAAATATTCAAAAAATCATTAAAAAATCTTGGCATCTAAATTTTTCACGAATATGTTTTCATTACTATCTACATTTGGTATATTTGTTTGTTGTATAGTAATGTAAATAAAATTATATAATTACGAAAACCAAGGTAAAGTAACATGATCAGAACAAGTCACGTCAGCATAATAAAATATATATTTTATATGAATTTGATCCTCTGTTGGTATGTAATATATTTCGTATAGAATTCAGAATATTATTTTTTTGTTGATACTCAAAATTACTAAAGAGAATAAAATACAAATTTATCTGATAAATTATTCAATTGTAAATTCATCTTTCGATGGCTATAATATTCGATTCAGTTCAAAGAACAATCAAGATCTGGAGATCCCTTTCCAGACATTATATATTCATAACTGAATTAGCATTAAGAAATGATATCTTTCAGCTATCGTATAGCAATTTATATTTAAATAAAAATAAAAAAAAACTTCTAAATTAAAACGAGATTTTGATATTCGTATATATATATATGTATACATCAAGGTAAATTTATAATTAATTCGCCGTCCTTTTTTATTGTGGATTTATATTTAAAAAATTCATGAACAGAACTGAGATGAAATAATATAATTTTACGACTTACCATTTGAGAAGAGAAAGATTCTCATCGAAGAATTGAGATGACATTTTCGAAAATGCATCTGAAAACAAGAAAAAAGTTTCAAATATAAATTATCTTTGCAAAAAGGGAATAATTATTTATATAGAAATGAAAATTTATCCAATTATTAAACTTCAAGAGCAATAAGTTTCTCGAGTGGATAAAGTCATAGTATTCACTAGAGTCATATACAACTTTTTCCTCAACATTTTTTAATAAAAATTAAAAAAAACATGCACATGAATTTAATTTAATTCTTATATTTGCCTAAGGACACCCTCATTAATGTTAAGGGATTGCATTGGTGTAGCTACCGTAGGGTTGGTCCGCCCCGGGGGCAATTTTTTTATCGACAATAAACTCAAAATAAATGCAGGAATAAAATATATTTAGAAAATTTGAATAATTTGCAATTTCCAATTTTAAAGCAAAATATACAAAAAAATAATATTTAATCATTTGTCTTTAGAATGATCATTTATGATAAAAATACGTGTATAAAAATAAAACCCAAAAAATTCAAAATTTCAAGTGTTACATTTTTTAAGGGCGGTGTATAGGTGTGCACTGTGAATATACACAGGACCTCTCAGAGGGCGGAACAAGAGGGGCAGTTGCCCCGGGCCTCATAATAACACTTGTTAATGTTGAAAGTGCGCAAAATTTCTGTGAAATAAATAAATTTTATAATTTAATAAAAATTGTTATTTTCTTGTCCAGAGTTAAATTTTGAAATTTGAAGGCCCTCAAAAATGCTCCGGGCCTCGCATTTTCTCTGAAAGGCCTGCATTATACATACCTATATAGAGATTTTCACTTCAAATTGAACATTTTACAAATAATAATAATAATAAAATGTTCAATTTGATTTGTAAAATGTTCGATTTGAAGTGTAAAACTTGTATAATTTATTTGGATTGATTTTAAGTTTGTTAATTAGCCAAACGTTACAGGAAAAATTCTCTCTCTATCAATTAAAAAAAAGTGAAAAAATATGGTTGCTTTATTAGAGAATAAAAGCATAATTCCTCTTAAAAAGTAAAATAGAGAAGGAAATGACTAGAAGAAAAGAGGCCTAATTAAAAGAATAAACAGACTTGAAGACCAACAAGAAAGAAGCTAAAAATTGGGATCTGAGCATAATATTTTATACATGGACGATATAGATGTTTTTCAGCAAATTGTTTAATTTCTGTATAAGTGTTAATTAATTCATTTGTAAGATTTAGTATATATGATCTTGAAACTCGAATAGAGAAATTTTTTATTTTTATTTAAATAGAAAATTTTTAAAAAATGCAATTATTATCTTAGAAGATCAGCCATCTATGACCAAAACGAACTAAACAAGATTAATTAAATGGTTTATATAGAGATGAGACCTTATAAATACAGAGTGAACAGAAATTAATATCTAAGTTTAAATGTTGTTTAATTAATAATAAAAAAAAATTACTAACACACCCTATAAGTGAGCATTGAAGTTTACTATTTATTACACGGTAAACATTTAAGGCATAGTCGAATTCATTATGATCCTGGGACCAATTTTTAGAAAATTATTTACAATTTTCGAGTGAATCACTCCCCTTTCATATCCATATATACAACAAACTAAAATTTTAGTGATTTTATTATACAGAGTACGCAATTCACAAGTGTAAAAATTTTTTGGCCAATTAATGGGGAGGTTATTTTAAGGAAAAAAAAAATTTAGATAAGCAATTGATGGTCAAAAATTGAACACATAACACATTTATCGTTGAAATAAATACTCGCGAACCGTTGCCCCAAAAATTCGCAATAACAATGTGATACTAGGGGATTATGATTCATTGACTCACAGTGTCTGGTTTACAAAGGATCTCACGGAACACACACTTTGAACAGTTTTGGTGAACAAAAATTTTCTTATCAAAATAACAATTAGTTGTATGTTGTTTTCATTGTAAAATAGAAATTACATGCATATTATATATGAGTATTTCTAAATAAAATTTTGACCAACCGTAGTTCTGTGGAGAATTGAAATACGACCTAAGTTTTTCTAACATTTTTCGCTTAAGGGAGTTCGAGACAGCTTATCTATCTGATTGATCTTCGAAAAAAATCTTTTATATTTCTCCAGAGTGACAACTTTTGCCTACTAAATTTTTTAATAAAAAAATTCTTAATAATGAGGTTAATTTCGAATAAAAATCTTTGTTTTGATAATATTAATAAAAATAATTTTGAAATAATTTTTTTCTAATTATAAAAACATTTATTTAACACAAAACGGATTTCAAGAGATAGATTTGGAATTCTACACTAGTGCTTTTCTTATATTCTGTTGGCTGCAAATAACTTTTTCGTTTTACATTTATGATTAACTAATTAACTAGACTGTCAAATCTATTGAAAAATGTATCACTCGATTCATAAAAGTTGAATTATTGATCTGTATAAATTTGTTGAAAATGGTATAATTTGTATAGAAGTAATCACGAACCCCCTTAAAATGACATCCTCAAAGTTTTTTTTTGAATTATCATGTATAGTAAGGTAAAGCTATAGCCCATATAATATCTTAGTTCTTTGACATACCAAAGAAAGGACATGTAGATGGGATCGGGATATTGTTGAACACGTGTAGTGTATGTTATAAAAACACGGGAACTTACTTTTCAATGTATGGTTTATTATTTTAAGCTCTAACTGAAAAAAATTATCAACTTTAAATCTCCGATATTTATTTATGACAGTACCCTCTGTATATCTTGTAAAATCGCAGGTGCCCTACCCCTTGGGGGTATGGGGCATTGTCAGTGCAGACAGACAAAAGCAGCACAACAATAATGTATACCTACCATATATAAATGAGAGGAAATAATTTTTGTATGGGTGAGATTTGTGGCCTGAGCAATTGTTCGTTCAATCTCTAAAGACTTGAACTCTTCAAACAACTTTTATCGGTATCACTTAAAAGAAAACTAAAACGTTTAATTCTTTTTTTGTTTTTTTGTTTCCTAAAGAGCTTTTCCCCTTTTGTTTTCTTTTCTTACTCACACTTTCTTTCTCTCTCTCTATCTATCTATATATATACATATACATACTATATATAAAATTATTAGAATTCTTGAAATATTCTTATTTGTTAAATGTATAAAATTAAATCTGCAATTAAAAAGTTGAATCGATAAAAATAACTTTTGCATAAATATTTGTGTATTAGTAGGGGTGCTATACGTGTTTCGTTTTTCCGGGAATGTCACCTTTTTTATTAATTCATTTTTTTAATGCAATTAAATGCAAGAAGCGGGCAATGAGAGGATACAGCCTTTAAAGTTTTGGAAAACCCTTGTGTTACCGAAGACAAAATGAGGGATAGCTATTTATTTATTGCTCTGGGATGTGTTGATAAGAATGTGTACTATAGACAAAAATTCATTAATAAAATAAAAATATAGAAGGAAATTAACGAAGTCTCAAGTAGCAAAAATGAACATTTTTATAAGTTAGTTAAATACAAAGTCAAAGAAGTGATCAAGGAAAAGGGTGGAACCCAGGACTTGAAGTATTAAAGATTGTAAGAGTCAGAAAACCAGGTAGAGAATAACAGTCTCTAAAGTCGTAAGGATAAACGCATTGGCAACGAACTGGTAGATATATACTGTAACATTCGAAATAAAAAATATTTTATTTTATTTATTAAAAAAAAAGTTTCACCTAATATTTTATCATTTATCACTTGATTGTAACTCAATAAATTTTTTTTTTGAATGATAATAAATTTTGGACTGCCTCATCAAAATCCATTCAATAATATTGTCAAAAACCTTCCTTCTTCATTTAATAAAATACAATATTTTCATTTCAAATATTTTTTTATGGAGCTTCAAAAGCTGATCAAAGTGATCATTTTCAAAGCCTGGAGTAAAAACCAAAGAATGCAATTTGTTCAGCGTAAATATATCTATCTCCTAGGGTCAATTCTTGGAGTTTCTTTGTGGAATTTCTGTTGTATCACCCACGAAGAAATTAAAAAAATATGTAAGAATTTCTATTTTACACACTATTTTTTTTTAACATAAGTGGATCTATGTTATATAAAAAATGAAGCTTCATCAACATCGTCACCAAATCTTTAAGAAGCAGATCCTGTAGGATAGGCATCGGATAAACTGATGTGTCGATTTTAATAAATATCTTCCGGGGGAAACATTCATGAAGCAATAAAAAAATATTCAAAGTAATTTCATATCGAAGACAGTATGAATTACTACAGTCTATTTTCAAAATTATTTATTTGTTTATAGTTGCTTTAAATTATTTTCCTAAAGCAACAATTTTTTCAGATTTCTTAAAATTCAATTGATATGTAAAGGAAAAAATTATCCCGAAACGTTTGGATTTAAAATAAACGTTTAAGAAGGTTTTTTATAAAAAGATATAAATATATTTATTTACATACATATACAGTTATTTCTCTTTGAAACATGAATGTTGAATAGATAATATTAGTTGAAGGAGTCAATAAAAGAGTATGTCTTCTGTTGGAAAACGACCACGGGATTGGCTAGTAGTGGTACATAAACAGGAAAAAGTTTTGGGGTTATGAATTATGAATCCTTATTGTCTGTTCTATATATTATAGCATTAACTTTTTGCTAGTATTGTTATTGTCGCGAAACATCTACCTTAAGGATTTTTTTTTAATTTATTCATTCATCTTATGATCTAAAAATAAGGGTAACTGAAGATTCATTTTCATTAAGAGAGTTGCGAAATTGAAATACTTGTATTTGAAATATATTCATATTTGATGTATTTGAGGTCAAGGTGGTATTAATCAGTAGAGATTGTGGTGTTGGTGCAAGGTGAAACATCTTTAATAAAGATAAGAGTAAATAAATATTTTATTTAATATGGATTTACTATTAGTTAAGGATACTGGGTCACTTATTTCACATTAAAATTAAAAAATTAAAAGATATAATTTTTTTTCTTTTTCAATATATATATTTCGAGCTATCAACCCATCTTCAGGAAATACAGAAAGTAACTAATTTAACTTAGTGAATAACAGGCTATATATATAACCTGTTATTCAATAAGTTAAATTAGTTACTTTCTGTATTTCCTGAAGATGGGTTGATAGCCCGAAATATATATATTGAAAAAGAAAAAAAATTATATCTTTTAATTTTTTAATTTTAATGTGAAATAAGTGACCCAGTATCCTTAACTCATAGTAAATCCATATTAAATAAAATATTTATTTACTCTTATCTTTATCAAGGTGGTATTTCAAATACATTTATGCGCAAGTATCTTGTATTTAAAATACATTTGATAATGTATTATATTTAAAATAATTAAAATATATTAGAAGAAATTTTCAATCAATTAAAATTAAAATGTAGTTTTTCATAAATATTTATGATTTTTCCAAGGGTATACAATATAGCAGTTTGGCCTTCACACATCAATTCCTGTGAATCAATTGTAAAAGAGTGATGAAGAGGGCAAAGCCTTCAAAACTAGAGTCTCGTTATAAATAAATTAAACAATTAATTTTTCCAGCAGAAGATTCACTCTTTTATTGTCTCCTTTAATTTATCAAAATTCTGCTACTCTCAGCAAAAAGAAACTTTCAATTTAAGATAATATTAGGTGTGTTTCTACACTAGTCGCAACTTGATCAAATTATCCGATGCATCTTTAATAAAAAGCATAAGAGAAACCACGATTGCGAATAGATTAAAACGGTTGACAAATTGGGTAGAAACATGCCTATTATTTATCTAACATACACGTTTCAAGCAGAAAAACTTCAATTTTAAATTACTCTTTCAATTACAATCAACTTATTTTTAAACATGATTTTTATAAATATAAATTGTACTATGGAATGAACATTAATCATTTAAGCAAAAAAACTAACAATAATTATACCCTTTAGACAAGAAATATTTTGCAATTTAATTTTGTCATGTAATAATAAACTCTCTAGTGGGGAAAATATCAAAGGAATAATTAGAGTGGGAGAAAGAGGCGTGTGTGGGTGGTTGACACGGGGACGTAGTTAGAAAAATAAACCTTGTTTTGACAAGCTAATGTGTCGAAATTTATATTTTAAAATCTAGTTATCGTATTTCTATTTTAGTGACATTAATAAGTCAGGCAAATATTGTATAGCCTTGAAAAAATCATAAATATTTATGAAAAAAATACATTTTAATTGTACTTGATAATTGATGGAAAGGCAGCCTAAGGATAGTGAAATAAACTGCAACGGATCGTTGCTAAACTTTTATCCAAATTCATTTGAAATATTAATATGTTCTAGAGTAAAGTACTTTAAAATATAATTTTACTATAAACTTTATTTAACCTTTTTTGTGGGTCCCAAGGTACTTAATTAGGATATTAAATTTCATCAAAATTGGTTGAAGTCATTTTCAAGATATTTAGAAAAAACTAAAAAAGTACTGAAATAAAGTACTAATGTTTGTGGACCGATATGTACCAAAAACTAATCAGTTTTTGTTAAAATACTGGTAGGTTTTCAATTTCAATTCATTCGGTGCAACGGTGTGGAAAAATTCGTGGACGAAAAAAACGATAACACACATACATCCATCCATCCCCACGCACTTCCAAAAAAAATGGCACTTTTTGGCCTCTCGGCGAGATCCCAGGTAATTTTTGGCAAAACCGTCACGTGCTAAAATTCAATCTCATTGAATACTTCAATTTGTGACCTTAATTGAGTCCATGGGTTCCGTAGTCTTTACCTGAGGACCCTTTGAAGTCGCGCTTGCCGCGAGAGCGATTCCAATACTTTCTCCCATGCTTCGCATTGGATAGTGAAAAAAATTCTTTAGAATAAAATAGATTTATTGGACATTCATTTTTTTTTTGTAATCTGGCTATATGTGTATATTAGGGTGCTCCTTATTTTGGATATTTTCGAATACTTATGCGGACAGGGGCTCATATGGTTCTAAATAAATGAATAAAAATATCTCCCAAGTTTCAAGTCTATTTCAATTTTAACCCAGTGCTACACAGCGATTAAGTTTCCCATCTAAATAGCATGGGGTTTTCGGCATTGAACGATTAAATTTTTATTCCGGCCAAAGTAATGGCTCGAAAAATTTTGAAACTCTGTAAACTTTATTCTTATAATAGTAGGTATCCCTCAGAATTTTTACAGATTTTTAGCTATTATAATTTTGGAGTCTATAACTTACTAATACAAGATATAGCAGTATTTTATCTAGATGTAACTCCAAAATTATAATAGCTAAAAATCTGTAAAAATTCTGAAGGATAGCTACTATTATGGGGATAAAGTCTACAGAGCTTAAAATTTTTTGAACCAGAATAAAAAATTGGTCGTTCTATGCCAAAAACCCAATGTTAATTAGATGGGAAACTTAATCGTTGTGTAGCACTAGGTTAAAATTGAGAAAGACTTGAAACTTGGGTGATATTTTTTTGACGTGACGTCTTATAATTCGATGAAGCCGGCTGCACGCTCGAAAAAACATGACTCATCTGAGGCGTTCCATTTAAGGCTTGAAGTGCAAGCGAGAGCGCGGAACGAGCGACAAAGATTGAGACGAGCTTTTTAAAAGCTACAGTTACAAAAATTTTAATGTTTCCAAATTTTAAATTTTAAATTTAAGATTTATGAACAATAATTTAATCACAGTTTATTCTTATATAAATTATTCAAAATTATTACTTTTTTACAACAAATTACAATTAAATTTGCAAAAATAATTAAGTAACTAATTGAACAACAACATTTTATTCAGTTTACTTGCTGAAAGAAATAATGTCAATACAAAATTTATTATTATAAAATAATAAAATCAAAAATTAAATTTTAACAGTCGAGTAGAAATTTAAACAATAAATTTTATTCAAGTATTTTGTAAATTTAAAATGATTTTCTGAACGAAGAATTTTATGAAAAAAATCGGTTGTCTGTAAAGTCGGTTTACTGACGATAGTTGAACGTGACAACGTCATAAGAAAATACTGATGGAATCAGTATTTTCTTATGACGTTGTCACGTTCAATATCGTCAGTAAACCGACTTTACAGACAACCGATTTTTAATTTATTTAGAACCATATGAGCCCTTGTCCCCGTAAATATTCAAAAATAAGGAGCACCCTAGTGTATATTTGTATTTATGAATGTATGATTGTGAATGAAATGAATGATGACCAACCCCGTTGTGTATATTAATTTTTTATATTGAATTGTAGAACCTGAAGAAGGAGGGAAAATCCTCCGAAACTTTGGTTTTTGAGTGATTAAAAAAATGAATGTCCAATAAATCTATAATATTTAATTCGAGATAAATTTTTTTCACAATTCTTGGGCTGTCTTCCATCACTTATCAATTAAAATTTCTATCAGTCCGTCTCTCTCCGAAGAGAAAATTTCTTCTAATATATTTTAATTATTTTAGATACATTATCAAATTTATTTGAAATACAAGATACTTGCGATTCAATGTATTTGAAATACCAACTACAAAGTAATTTGACCTCAAATACATCAAATATGAATATATTTCAAATACATGTATTTTCAATTTCGCAACTCTGATGGATTTTCATTTACGGTTATTTTTAGATCATAAGATGAATGAATAAATTAAAAAAAGTTGTTTCGCGACAATACTAGCAAAAAGTTAATGCTAGAGTATATAGTACAAACATAAGGATTCATAATTCATAACCGCAAAACTTTTTACTGTTTATGTACTACTAGCCAATCCCGTGCTCGTTTGACTAATCTGGCAACACTGTCCGAGCTTGTATATATTTTATCTTAGAAATGTCAGATAAAGTACATTATTAAGGAAGATTTATAAAACAAAAAGTTCTTAATAAGCGATTGAAAGCTGTTGCGACAATGGCTGAAGCGAAAAAACGTCAAAAAAGTACTAAAGTTTTTTTTTTGGCTTTTCGGCCTTTCTAGCCATAAGCCTAATTACGATACTAGTTATATTTTTTTTTAATTTGTCTCTACCCCCGGGGTCAGATTTTAGCTGGATGCCTCGAGTCGGATTCGAACAAAAAAAAAGACTAAAGTACTAAAGTTAACCCACTTTTTAGGTTAAATAAATGCTTTGTTGTCAGCTTGTTTTTAGTGTAAATTTTTAATTATTTATTCATTAATATCTCAGAAACTGTGTTGTAAGTATGAATTAAATTTTTCTTAAAAAATTTATTAGTTATTGTTTAATGTTGGTTTAGTTTTTTATAACAATGGTAAGAAGAGTTTCTTAATTATAATTAAATATGTATGTAAACTTTCCGATATCCCGTATAGTGCAATGTATAAGATCCTGAAAAACTCTACCTTTGGAATTTAATATTTCCGGAACTATATTGTTCATAAATTTCGTTTTGCTACCTATCGATGTAGAAGTATTTAAATAATAATCTGTCTAAATTACAAAAAAATCCTAAGAAAATCCATATGGTGAAACAACTACTTTAATACCGAGCCCTTCTAATTTTAGATTGTACATATTTATCGGATATTCATTGGCCATTATTGTTGAACCTTCAGGGGGTTGTCAAATAAATTTAACCCAAGCTTTATTTGATTTCAATCGAAGCGATGTTTCTGTGTATATATTTACTTCAAACTTGACATACAATTAAGCCTGATGAAGTGGTAAATAAACAAGAAAACATTGATGACTGAAACACCGTATCTAAAATTAATCCGAGCAGGAGAAGTAGGAGGAGCAGGATTCTATAGAAGAATTTTTTAAATTAAAAAAAAAAAAAAAAAAAAAAAAGATGAAAATTGAGGAATATATATTTTTTTAATATCAAGGAAAAATTAAATGAGATTTTAGAAAAGATAAACATATCCCTAGAGAAAATAGAGAAATGAATTTGATAAAAAGATATCAATGAGAGCCGTACACTGAAAAAACGAAATATTTATAGTTAAGAAATTATATTTGATATGAATAGATGGTGAAGATAATTATGGCGAAATCGATCTCTGTTCAATATGAATAAATGATATACGAATTTTAAGTATTCTCATTTTTTTGGAGCAAATCTAGAGATATTAATAGTTAAGATCCCGCTATTTGAACCAAACACCAATAAGTAAATTATGAAAATATAGTTTGAAATGAAAGATATTAATTTGCCGATGGTAATAGATTCAAATTTACAAGATATCATAAGTTGGTGTCATCTATTAAATCCGATGGAATGGAATATTTTTAATTATATGTCCGAGGGGTTGTTTTTCACCCCCTCGGGAATCAAACCCGAGTGCCAGTAACAGCCAGGTGGCGCGGATTGCTGTTACTGGCACTCGGGTATTCGATGGCGCGAGCCCCTCAGATATAATTAAAAATATTCCATTCCATCGGATTTAATAGATGACATCATCTTATGATTTCTTGAAAATATAGTTATTTGAATAAAATAGTTGAATAGTTATATTTAATAGTTGGGTATTTAAATGGAATAATACGTAATTACGACAAGAAATGATATAAACTTGAATATTTTTTATTTATAATAAATATAGGTATTTCTGACTAGAAGATGGGCATGTATATTCATTTGATGTAGAATCTATTATTTTCAATCAAATGAATTAAGGTAAGTTCGGCCAAGTGCGCGCACGGGTAAGTGCGATTTTGAGCTCCAGGACTCTAAGTATTATTTTAAACTTGGAGCTAAACTTTTGAATTCGTAGGAAATTTTCTTATTGTGGCAGCTATGTAATTGATTGGTATGTCTGAGCTAGAAAACAAAAACAGCAGACGTCAACTTGGCACACAGTATTTGACGACCATCAGAACAGTTAAATAGGTATTTTTTATCTTAAATTATTTCCTCAATCAGTTGTGTTTATTATATAAATTTTTATTTACTATACCTTAATTGTTTTAAAATTATCGAGTCTAACTAAACCTTTTTATGTCTAAAATTCTGTCTGCTTTAATTTGAGAGGTGGGCTCGCACTTGCCCCGACATTTTTTGTCTGTGGCGTAAATGCGTGTTTGAGCTGAGATTGATACTTAGAATCCACCATCTAATGTTTTTAAGTATGCTTGAATACAATAAAAAAAAGAAACAAGTCTATTTTTAACCGACTTCAAAAAAGGAGGAGGTTCTCTATTCGATTGAATTTTTTTTTTTTTTTTGTGCCTATGTTACCTCATATCTCCGCCAATTCTCAACCGATTTTGAAAATTTTTTTTGCATTGGGTCCAGTCTAGCTTCCGATTGGTCCCATTTTTTTCGTTTTTTTTCATAGGTATTAGACCTTTTTTATTAGGTTTGTTTAGACCTAACCTCTTTGTTTATGAACCGATTTCGATGGTTCTTTTTTTATCCGATAGGGGGTGTCTTGGGGATGGTGCCATATTAATTTGATCAAGTTCTGATGATATGATCACTATTAATAACATCACTAAAAGAGAAAAATAAAATAATTTTTAAGAAAAAAATAAAAACCGACTTCAAAAAATTAAATGCAACAAATAAAATACACTAAAAGGTATAAAATAATTATTATCTTATTTAGTTACAACTAAACGACGAAATATTAACATGAAATTACTTTTTGAAGTTGGTGCCAAACATATACCTTTTATGAATCGCACTCGACGGATCTTACTTAGTACGTTTGGAGGGTATGCTCGCTTATAGGTATAGTTTGTTTGGCACCGACTTCAAAAAGTAATTTCATGTTAATATTTCGTCGTTTAGTTGTAACTAAATAAGATAATAATTATTTTATACCTTTTAGTGATATTTTATTTGTTGCATTTAATTTTTTGAAGTCGGTTTTTATTTTTTTCTTAAAAATTATTTTATTAATTTCCTTAGTTTGCCAAACAATAGTGCAAAGCGTATGGTCAGCTACTGTCCTTTCCAAAAGTTCATTTTAAGCTTATCCGTGCATCAAATTTAAAATTTTTTAGATAATTATTTTCAGGATGAAATGCTGATTCTACGCACGTACCCCAGCCGTAAAAACATAATAGTTTCAGGGGGATCTGAGGCGTTTAATTATCGTTATTCCATTTATACTTTCATATTTTTATTTCTCGAACCATGAAGAACAATGTTGTCAAGTCTTTACATTTAAAATTTTAAATCCAAATAATTAATAATAAGGGCTACAGCTTCATTCAGAAATGTACTATTGAAAAACCCGCTCACACTTGACCGAACTTACCTTATATAAATATTTATTTCAATTATTCATTCGGTTGAATTTATTAGATAAAAATATGCAATATTATATATTTGATTTAAGGTACACGGTAATCTAATTTTAATATATATTAATATTTATTCTAATCTTATAGTGGGTTTTAAAATTAAAAAAAAAAAAAAACAATGCAAAATGTAAACCAAATTTTTGTCAATTCTTTTTGTAAATATCTTAATTATTAAGATATCACTATTTGCAAAAAATCTAAAACGTTTTATGATAAAAAAAAACATTCGTTTAGATATAATAAGAGGTTTCACTAGAAATAAACAAGACATTCATTCGATTTTAAGAGATATCTAATAGATTAAAATAGATCACTCAAATACTAGTATATAATATATTCAGTTAAATACCTAAAAACTTTGTCATATTTGGAATGATTTCGATATATCTTGATTATTAATAAAATATCTTTGGAATAAATAAGAGCTCATTAAAAATGCTCAACTCTATCAAAATATTTATTATAAAGAAATTGTTTTTTCAGTGTAGACAGCCGAAAGGGGCCGAACAAATAAGGAAATGCACGAAGACATTTTGTCAAGCTCCAGGCCCTGAAGGCGTCAGGTGTTATATAGAATGAACGACTTATAGATTAATAGATTTTTTTTAATGCAATTGAATGCAAGAAAGGAGTGCACCAGTAAAGATGCAGCTCCTATGGATCTCGAAAGACCCTTGCATTACCGAAGAGAAGGGAAAGTTGATTAAGTGAGAGGGTGTAGACGTAGGTGTCTATGCACCCCGGTTTTGAAGGTTTGAAGATTATAGGTGCTGGGAAAGATGGAGGCTGGGAGAGAGTTCCAGTTCCTTGAAGTCATTGGGATATACGTATTGGCGAATGAAGTGGTCCGGCACTTTTCCAATTTGACCGCGAAAGAGTGTTGGGAATAAGAAATTAAGATAATAACATTTTATATGGTATATACTTGTACTATAGAATTAGTTTATATTTTTAACCGACTTCAAAAAAGGAGGAGGTTCTCTATTCGACTGATTTTTTTTTTTTTTTTTTTTTGTGCCTATGTTACCTCATATCTCCGCCAATTGTCAACCGATTTTGAAAATTTTTTTTGCATTGGGTCCAGTCTAGCTTCCGATTAGTCCCATTTTTTTCGATTTTTTCATAGGTATTAGACCTTTTTATTAGGTTTGTTTAGACCTAACCTCTTTGTTTATGAACCGATTTCGATGGTTCTTTTTTTATCCGAAAGGGGTGTCTTAGGATGGTGTCATATTAATTTGGTCAAGTTCTGATGATATGATCACTATTAATGACATCACTAAAAAGAGAAAAATAAAAATAATTTTTAAGAAAAAAATAAAAACCGACTTCAAAAAATTAAATGCAACAAATAAAATACACTAAAAGGTATAAAATAATTATTATCTTATTTAGTTACAACTAAACGACGAAATATTAACATGAAATTACTTTTTGAAGTTGGTGCCAAATATATACCTTTTATGAATCGCACTCGACGGATCTTACTTAGTACGTTTGGCGGGTACGCTCGCTTATAGGTATAGTTTGTTTGGCACCGACTTTCAAAAAGTAATTTCATGTTAATATTTCGTCGTTTAGTTGTAACTAAATAAGATAATAATTATTTTATACCTTTTAGTGTATTTTTATATTGTTGCATTTAATTTTTGAAGTCGGTTTTTATTTTTTTCTTAAAAATTATTTTATTTTTCAAAAATAAATTGTTAATTCCTATAGATCTAAACGTGGATTTTGTTTACTGTATTAGTACTTTGTTCAAGTAGAAAATCTCTTGTGTAAATCCAGTCTGACATTTACTTTTTTTCGGAGAGGATAGAGTGAGTTCCCCTCACAGGGAGGGGGTGATAATTTCAAGTTGTTAAAAATAAGAAGACAGGGATCAACAAAGTAAAAGTAGATCATCTAATGATGGATTAAAGTTGTTAAGTCGGCTTTAGGGTTAAAGTTTGAAATCGGGGAGAGAAAGAATCGGGAAAATGTAAGAAATTTAAATTTCAAGAGATTTCCTCCTTTATTTTTTGTGTTTGTATAATTTACACCCGGATTTAATGTTAAAGTATTAGTATACAAAATATTGGTAAAAAGTTGATAAAAATTGTGAGTGAATAATAATCCCATGTAAATTTGGCTTTCTAATCCGGACCAGGTCGTTTTTCATGTCATCTTAGCCTTTACAAAGCTCAAATTCGCCCCTGTCTCGAATATGGCTCTCCTCCAATCTATAGAAAGGAGCCTCCAAGCACTCGCTTCTCAATCTGGATGGAATTTAGAAGTGAGCTATCAGACTAAAAAGAGATCCAGCATAAACTACCTCCTTCAATTCCCAGGACAATTGGAAAACCGTCTCCACTTTATATAGATATTAACATGGCGTTTGTTCTGACATGATAAGATCCTCCTAAAGCTTCATTTGTGAGAAATACATGTTCAAATATTCAACACCAATTCGAGATTACATTTTATACTAACCGAACATGGGCATTTGACAACTTTTTCCCTTTTAGATGTAGAAAATGAAGTTACATAAATCTTCCCGAATACGTCATTCCAGCGATATTTAACATTCAATCTTACAAGATCTGCATTCACTGGAACCGAGGGGTGAACCGCGATCTAATATCGTGTACACCTACTTCCACTTCCACTTTTATTTCCAAGTAGAAGACAATAGATGAAGTATATATAATTCCACATAATTACAAAAACGGTGTACACCTAATTCCAATCGCGGTTCGCCCCTGGACTGGAACTTTCAGCTCCCTCCCAATCCTTGAAAGTATCGACATCAAAAATTTAAAAAAATTTTGCAATATATGCTTAAAAATGTCTGAAACGTGTAATAAAATATTTTCAAATATTTTTCTGATTTCTATGTTTTTATCTCGATATCCAAGATAATTCAAGAACGCAAGGGGTAGAAAATTAGTTCTTGCACTATAATGTTTGTATTTGTATAATCCTAAGTACTTGTAACTTCAGAATTTCTGAAAGAATTTCTAGAACGTCGAAATAACCATCCTCAAATGTGGTTAACGCTATAAGATAAGAAAAGTCCGAAAGACAAAATATTGCTACATTTGTTAAATAAAACGTGTGCATACAGAAATGTCCGAAAGCTGGAGAAAAGAGATTTCCAAATATAATATTTGTTCTTTCTGTTTGAATTCCGATAACCACGATAACTCAAGAAAAAAAGTTCGTTCTGGTGCCATAATGTTTGCGTTTTTATTGCAGAGGAAACATAGCTGTGGCTTTTTCTAAACTTAATAATGAAAAAGGCAGAAGATAGAAAAATTGGGAATTTGGGAAGCTCTTGAAATTTGTAGCTAATCAGATAAAATTTGGTACAAGTTTTTTTCCCTGTCTATACTTATGTATATGTGCCTTGATTTTGAAACACTTTATAACTAAACAATTACAAGTAGTTGATAGTTCATTTCTAAGATGTTTGTAATTCCAACCTCCCAAAAAAAAATCTTTGAGCTTTTTATGTACAAAATTTTAGGTTCAAAATGCGGAAAATGAGAAGGAATAAATAATCAAAATCTCACGATAATGAGCTGAAATTCGGCAGAGTATAGTTTGTATTAATAAGCCATACACATCTTCCTCTAGTTTCAGCTTTATATATCAAACTTTATGATGACAAAAAATTACCCCTTCCACAAAATACCAAAATTCGCAATGTACAGAGTCATATGAAAGTTTTCCTTTTTCCCTAAATTGATTGATTAATTAGATAGCATTGAAAGTTTAAAAGGCAAATTAGAAATGATTATTCAAACTTTCTTGTTGCCAGGTGTTTATTTTTCACAAGCGAAATATTCTATAAATTTAATTATCTATTCTATTATTGGAACAAAAACGAAATTGTGTTTTGAGGCTGGGATTAACTGGTAACGCCTCTAGTGTTATCTAAAATGAAATAGAGAACATTATATCCAAGTTTCAGTTTTCTCTTAATTATATTCCTATCAAGTTATCGACCCAGCTTCAATAAATGAATGACCTTTCCACTCTTAGTTGACACTCGCTGTGCATTTCAAAAGACAACCAAATAATAGAAATTTCAACTAAGACATTAATTTTATTGATGATGTTAGATATCGACTGATTCTTAGTAAAATACTGATAAATCAATTAATATATATAATATATATGGCCATTAATCAAATATGTTTTAGTCCTCTTAGAGTTGTTATAATGTTTGTCAGAGTATTGTAGCTTGTAAACTAAAGAAGGTACAAACTTGAAATTTACAAAATGTATGTAAACATTTTCCCTGAAATCAAAAATTTTATTAAAACTTTAATCGAATGTTTATTGTGGGGAAGGTTGAACTTTTTGTGGGTTTGAAAATAACAAATATTTTTTCATGGGGTTGGGTTAGGCTAGGTGGTAGCGTGTCAGCCTCCAGCAGGGTTTTTCATTTGTCTAGAATCTTTCCCTGTATCCAAATAAAATTAAATATGTTTAGTTTAAATATGTTTTAATATATTTAGATTAAGGATAATTAAAAAAATTGTATAATAAACTTAATTATACTCATATTTGTAAATTTTATTAATTATTAAGAACAAAATTAAAATATATTACTAGTGTAAGCTCATAGGGCAGGAAACTATTTATAAGGAACAATTAAAAACATTTGTAAATTTCATATAATGATGTATATCTATTGTCCTTGTAATGTATTGATTTACAATGTTGTATCTGTAAATATTAAAATTATAAATAAAGCTTTTAAATTGAAAAAAAAAATGTGTCAGCCTGCTAACCAAGTGGACCCGGGTTCGAATCCGACTCGAGGCATCCGGCTAAAATCTGACCCCATGGGTAGAGACAAATTAAAAAAAAAAAAAATAATATCGTAAATTGGCTTATGGCTAGAAAGGCCGAAAAGACAAAAAAAACTTTTTGTGGGTTTGAAAATAACAAATATTTTTTCATCATGGAAAATCAAGAATTCCTGCAAAGCTCTCTCTCTCTCTCTCTCTCTATTTAATCAAAATTGAACTATTTTTTTTTAAAATTAATTCATTTTAAAATGACGGCGTGAGATGACTTTTCAACCTGACGAGATTCAGATGTGGATTAATTTTAACTCTAGGAAAAAAAATAATGAATCGAAATGGAAAATTAATATTAGACGGTCCAAGGATAATGAAAAAATAGAATTCCGAATAAAATTAATTTATTGCAAAGTCATTTTCGTCCTATTAAAAACCGACGTTTCGGAGAATCTTCTCTCCTTCTTCGGGGTTTAAAAGGCTCAATGAAGGAAACATACAGGATATTTCCTTCTAGTCTCAGCCTTTGAGTAACATTTAAGGAGATAGGTGTTGGTTCTATGTGAAACATTTTAATATAATAATAAAACTTGAGCAAGATGCGAGGTATTTTTGTGAAACCTACCTCGCATCTTGCTCAAGTTTTATTATTATTTCAGCCTTTGAGTACTCCTAAGGAGAGAAGAAGAAAGTATCTTGTATGTTTCCTTCATTGAGCATTTTAAACCCCGAAGAAGAACAGCGTATTGATTATCAAAAAACTCGAATTCTCTTGGTTAAATAAACTTTTTAAAGAGAAATTAATAAAGTTGTGATCTGCTTAATGAAAATAAAAATATACATATATATATATATAGTATAGGCATATATATATTTCAAATAAATAAATACAAATCTTTTATAAAAAAAAACAATGGTCAAACGTTTATTAAACCACCAAACGTTTCGGGAGAATAGGTTTCGGAAAAATGCCTCCTTTTATCAATGGAATTTAATTAAATTTTTAAAAAATAACAATTAAGTTGCTTTATGTAATGAATATAAGGGTTTTTTCTTTTTGAAATTTAATTAAATTCCATTGATAAAAGGAAAAATTCTCCCGAAACGTTTGGAGTTTTAATGAACGTTTGACGATTGATTTTTATAAACGTTTTGTATTTATTTATATAAATAACAATCAATACATTTTTTAACATGTATACCTATATATGTATAATTTATTTGTTTAAGGACCTTCATAAAATAAATCGATTTTCTTGCAAAATCCTTTTAAAACTTTGAATACACATATATTTATAAGTGTCCTTTACATGTAGAAATTTTTTTCAATAGTCCTTGCGGCACTAAATTTGTAAATATTGACCATTGAAATTTGCATATTTAACACGCGAACCCTATCCCGATTGATGTTAAAGTGACTGTTTCATTAAATAACAATCGTAATTTTCTTGAAATTATTTTGAAAAACTGAGAATCATTAACTGAAGATATAACAAATATTATTCTGTTAAAATAATTGTATCAAGCGGTATTCGTTTTGTATGAAAAATGTTAAAAGTTAGGTACTTTTGATGGTTTTCATTTTTCTCTCATGGCATGGCAAGTGAGAGATGGCGACTTGGCAACGTTGCACTAAAATTACTCAATTTTTCCATATCTAAAAAACTTCTGCAGCTGGTGCATTTGAGATGTTTAGCTAATTCTCTCAACCTAACTATACTGTTGTCATCTGGGATTTAGCATTGAGCTGTTTCATGAAGTGTTTTTTTTATTCTTTTATTCTTTCTTTTATCGTCGGTAAGAATGCAATGTTGCCAGATCCAAGAAACGACGCAGTGAAAATATGTTTGCCTTTCTGCGCAAATGAGAGTAAGGGAAAGAACGAACTGCATCTGAGCTATATTAGGGATCGACTTTAAGATTATAGTGTCGAAGGTTTGACCTTCATAATCAGTCTATTTAAATATAAATATTCTATGTGAGATTTCTCATGGTTTAAATACCCAATTGGATTAGGTAGATTCGTTTTGTGGTAATAGTAAGCAGGCCATTGAACAAACATTTATTTGCATCAAGCAGTGGACAACAACATTGATTTCTCTTTAAGAATCAACAACTCTGCTACTTTAGGCAAAACAAAATCTTTTCAATTAAATAACATTTTGATTTTATAATTGTTTTGTTCATAAATTACGCTCACAATGCCACAAATAAGACCTCATAAGTTTTACATTACACCAAAATTAAACATAAAAACAATTTTCTAGCCAATTAACTCCGAAACCGGAACCATTTTATTTTTTCATGTTTCGATTTATATACCATTTCAATTCTCTCTCTCTCTACTTATCAACTATGTATATTTTTTTGAGGGGTGGTTTTAATTGGATTATAGCTAATATTATAATATGATTGATTTTAATAAAACATGGATGATTTGAGAGCATGTTTTTGGTGTCCAAATGATTGACAGTTCGTAACGCCCCCTCGGTTCTGCCACCTTGCTTTCCACCCGCCCTTCGGAAAACTGCCTGCCTACAATGTTATTAATATGACGGTCGGATTTTGATAGATGAGCCAAACTGGAATTAGTTTATCTGACTTGTAATAGCATCAGGAAAACTATTGACTCACCGGGACTACATACCAAACTTCCCTTACCTAACAGACAATCATTTTTTATCTTTTTTAATCAAGTAAGCATTCATTCATTCCCTATTCTAAAAAATTTCATATTTTTCATTTTTTTTTTAATTAAAATTTTTTCATTTACTAAATTGCCAACATAGTTGCAAAACATTTATGAAAATGATTATATAGATCTAGGGCAGGTATTTTCAGCCCTGATTAAAATATTTAAACAGACCGATTAACTAAATAACTAAGATTTTCGCATTTTTTTGTTAAATTCCATACTGATTAGCTCATCATTTGGATTACCTTTAAGTAATTACCTCAGTAGCAGAGTTGTTAATTCATAAAGAGAAATCAATGATGGTGTTTTCTGCTTGATGTAATTAAACATATACAATATAGGTACATATAAATATCATAGAATAATATAGAGTGGAAGGTTCCATAAGGAGCCAATGTATTTTAGCATATACGAGTTACAGAGCTCTCTGGCGAGACCAGGGCGAAACCATTGGGCAATAAAATGGCGGAAACGGCTCTCTTCGGGGCAAATTTTGGTGACATTATCAAGAGTAAAAAATGCGCTTATATATATATGTATACATATTTATATAACATAAAGGGTATGTATCTTTTATCTATGACAAAGGCTTTGAATGTTCCATGATCTTTGGAGAGCTCTTAAGAGCTAAGAGTTTTCGTCCTGCAGTCGCTAGAGAGCGCTTTTTCGATATACGGTAGCCTTCCACTCTATATTACTCTATGATAAATATGTTGAGGCCAAGCTCCAACAAAAGTCCAGCATCGTCCAATAGATGGTACTGGCAAAACACAACTAAATAAAGTGAGTGAAATACATATAACATATGTTCTCATATATTGAACAGAGAATATATGAAGAATCAAGTCACTCCAGAACTACAACACTCCGAGTGGACTTCACCCAAAAATGGCACGAGAACGCAATCAAATTTTATTTTAATAAATCACAAAAGTTTATAACAATTTTCAATTTGAATATATCTATTAGATTTTTATTTTTATTTCTCGATTCTTCTAAAAAATGGCGTATTATGTCCATTATACCAGGGGTCCCCAAACTACGGCCCTTGAAACTTTTCCATCCGGCCCGCAGTTACTACAGAATTAATTCACAAATATCCACTATATTAAATATTAAAGTCACATAATAGCGTATTATTAATATAATTTCTGTATATGTTATATCTGGCCCGCCCAGAATTTTTCAATGTTCACATGTGGCCCTATCTTTACAAAGTTTGGGGACCCCTGCATTATACAAACAAGCTAATATTTTATTATTAAGTTCAATTTGTCGAGAGAAGTAGAAAAAATCATATATTCATGTCAATTTTATATATATATATATATATCAGTGAGTCAGTTAACACCCGATATATCTACTTTCTATGAGTAAATACAAGTAATACTAGTAGTAGTGTATATAGAATTTTAAGCAACACTTTTATACAAATTGTGCCTGTTCCATTGATTTTATAATTGAATATTGAATTTTACTAATTTCAACTGAAATTCACTATAATATTGGTTGATTTGTAAAAAATAAATAAATAAATATATGTATATTCGAATCAGAAAAAATATAGCCTTTCTATGTATATCTACAATACATATTTGATTAACAAAACGTATGTTATACTATAGTTGTTGTTAAGACCATAAAAACATGACCATGATTAAAAAACTGGTTACGGCCCGATTTATTACAATGATGATTAAATAGAGAGTGAAAGGACCGGTTTCTAATATGATGAATTTCTTTCTCCCTTGGGTTTCCAAATAATAACGTCCATGGAAATTTATTCAAATGAAAATGAAAGTCAAATAAATTCTTAAGCCTTAAAAGAAAAACACGAAAATTACAAGGCATTTATGTTATATATACAATACTTAAGACAAGTGGATCATTTGAAAATCCTTCGAGCTATTTAAAAAGTGAAAACTCTCCCCCACTTCTAGGTTGAAATTAGAATAGAACAAAGATTTAAAATAATAGGATGCTTGAATTTGCACTGGCGGGGATAAATAAATATCTAAAAATGTTGTATAAAAGAAAGGACTGCTTCCCTTTGTTTGGTTTTAGGGGCGTTCTCTCTAAGGGGGTGAAAATGTGGATATATGAAAAGATTGTTGTTGTATAGAAATGACTTAGAGAAAGGCGAGAAAAGCTCGGTTTTATTATAAATTAAGAAAGAATAAAATAAAATTACTAAAAAAAATGAACGAATTTATAGAAAATTATAATTAGAGGAAATAATGAACAATTTAAGACTCAGTATATACATATATGCTATTCACTTTACGTATATTTTTGGACATCGAATAGTTTAATACAAATTTGTCAGAGATGTGTAGTTTAAATCACTAAAAATAATTACAATCTATGGCCAACTTTTTAACCGACTTCAAAAAAGAAGGAGGTTCTCAATTCGACTGAATTTTTTTTTGTGTGTCTATGTTACCTGATATCTTCGCCAATTGTGAACCGATTTTGATGATTTTTTTCATTGGGTTCAGTCTAGCTTCCGATTGGTAAAAATATAAATTTCATTGATATTGGACCTTTTTTGTTATGATTGTTTAGGCATAACTTCTTTGTTTATGAACCGATTTTAATGATTCTTTCTGTGCTTGGATCAGTATAGCTCCCAGATAGTCAAGATACCTATTTATTTATTTATTTTCTGATGATATGATCAATTACGAAATAACGTAAATCTCCAATTCTTATGAGCAAATAATCGAAATTAAAATAAATAAAATCTTTTATAAAAAAATCTTAAAATATTCATTTAACGTTTCGAGAGAATTTCTATATTTATGAATTGAATTTTATTATCATTTTCTGATTCCGCCCGACACTTTCTTTTACGAGATGCATGCAAGGTATTATATTAATTCACTATTAATAACATCACTAAAAAGAGAAAAATAAAAATAATTTTTATAAAAATAAAATAAAACCGACTTCAAAATAATTAAATGCAACAAATAAAATAATGAGAACTCAAAAATCAAATAAAATGCACTAAAAGGTATAAAATAATTATCTAATTTAGTTACAACTAAACGACGAAATATTAACATCAAATCACTTTTTGAAGTCGGTGCTAAACAAACTATATAAGCGAGTTACCCGCCAAACGTACTAAGTAAGATCAAATACTGTATATACCAATACAGGACAGTCTGTCAAAATACAATAGAAAAGCAAACCGTTTTTGGTCTCATGAATTTGAGCGCCACCATGCGAGCAAAATGGAAATCTTGCAGTCAAATCCGACTTTCGGCTACCGTCAAAATTAAAAAAAAAACTTGAGCGTCATGGAAAAAATATATAATGTGTCCGTTTAATGTTATATATGATTTAATAAGATCGATTTTAAATAATTTACGCATTTTAATATTATCCGCTTTATGTAGTTTACTTTTTTCTCGCTAGAGTGTGCTGTTTTCAGGTACCATATTTTTAATCTTTAAAGAATTTGGTGTCGGTTCTAGGTGAACATTTTAAAAGATAATAAGTAAAAATATATTTTTCTAGTGGGTTTCACAAATAAAACATATATTTGTTTTATTTGTGAAACCCACCTAGAAAAATATATTTTTACTTATTATCTACCATATTTTTGACAGGCTGTCCTGTATTGTTATATACAGTATTTGGTAAGATCTGTCGAGTTCAATTCATAAAATGTATATGTTTGGCACCGACTTCAAAAAGTGATTTCATGTTAATATTTCTTCGTTTAGTTAGATAATTATTTTATACCTTTTAGTGCATTATATTTTATTTTTGAGTTCTTATTATTTTATTTGTTGCATTTAATTTTTTTGAAGTCGGTTTTATACAATCTAAAAATGATGGAATAAGACTCGATTTTTGAGATTTTAAAATTTGGTAGAAGGCTAAAAATTAGCACAATTTGCCAGAGATGTGAAGTTTATTAATACAAACTTGTATGCCAAATTTAAGCTTATAGACTATAATAATTCAATAATTTAATAATAATAGATTGATTCCCTGTTTAACAATTCTATTTCTTTCTTTTTTCTGTAATTTTGAACCGGTATTTTCTAAAACAGCCAACCCTTGATATTTAGCCTGGAATCTCAAAAGTATTTTTAAAACATTTTTCATTTACCAATATACTTACATTATTTTGTACTAATGTTTTTTTAACTTAGCTTAATTTTCCCCCTCACCTCCCCCTACCAAAAAAAGATCTATTTGAAAATAAATAGGAAAATTCCATCACTTTTTTAGTAGTTTTTCAACAGACGATGCAAGAAGGATAAAACGTAAAATTTTAATAAAACTTAAGTTTTAATAAAATAATTTAAAAATTGTAATACAATCCAATTACACGACAAAATCCCAAATTTTGCAATAGAAATACAATAAAATGAGATGCCTAATAAGTTAAAAAAGAATCACATTAAAAAAAAAACTACTTATTATTTTATTTTTTTATTTTTGTGGCCTGCAGCCAGCTGCCAAACTATTTAAGTGGACCACGGTTTTATAAATTATATATAAAAGCTAGAAAGCTCAAAATCTAACCAGTTCTTCGTGTCGAAAATAAGAATATTTTAGTGATAAAACAAACAATTTGTGAGTCTACATTAGTATTAGAATAAAAAAAACTGCTTTACTTCTAATACTTCCTGAAGATGGGCCAATAGCCCGAAATATATATCGAGATAAAACTCATAACTTATTTGTTTTATATATGTGAAATCTACCCCGTATTTTAATTTAATTCACTCTTAATTAAAATGTTTCAAATAAAACCGACACCTAACTCATTAAAAAAGTACTTATTTTAGATTAATAAAATTGAAATTTTCTATTAACTTCTATATTTCGGCTGAAAAAATAAAAGATATATTATTTTTGAGAAGTATATTTGAAAAAAAATGTCTGAAACGTGAAAAAAGATAAATTGAAAGTTTTTTTGTGTTCACCAAAAAAATTCTTAAATCGAAAAATAGAAATTTCAGAAAGCCTTATCTTAAAAATTGCGGCGCAAATAAAAACCGTATTAACGCCACCTACAGCCAAAAAATAAAACAAGTATAAATGTCAATTCTTAGCTGAACCATTTGAAAAATTCTAACCTTCCATTCATAAATTAATTCCTGTGAATCAATTGTAATAGACTGATGAAGAGGGCAAAGCCCTCGAAACTATAGTCTCGTTATAAATAAATAAAATGTATAATTCCAGCAGAAGACACACTCTTTTATTGTCTCCTTCGAAAAAAAGATATTTCAATCATGCTTTTTTTTATAACCACAATAACTGAAAACTAAAATGTAAAAATTTCATTCTGATGCTAAATTACTTCAGCAATTACAGACTCAAAATATAGAAAATCAGAAAAAAAGCGAATTGTTATATAGGAAGCTCTTGAAGGGATGTTATTAATTAGCCAAAATTTGGTACATACATTAGTCCATATCAATAATAAGCTACAATTTTGTACTAAGTTTAAGCTTTTGTCTAAAACCCTGACATTAAGGGGACAATTATGCTGATTTAGGGGTTTTATTCGTATAAAAAGTTTCAATCTACAGCCACTATCGTTGCATTTCTGCTATTGATTAAATTTTATTTTAAATAACCCTTCAATTTATTTCATCCCTATTAAGCCAGGCTTGAATAAAGGTAAAAACGTGTCATTCTATATACATGTTCAATGAATAGCGGTATTTAAATAGCGGATTATAATATAAATAAACACGAAAAAAGTCGTAAAATGGTAAAATATGTTGACATTCTATGGCATCGGACACTTAATAGCAAAATAAATAAATAAATAAAACAATTTTCGATTGAATTCTTTAGGAAATCAACTTTCATTTGGACATTAAATTTCAACAAAATCTGTGGTGACTTAATTACGACATGGGACTTGAACATACTTGTCTTCATTCTAGTTTATATATTTATAAAATTTTCATAAAATCGAAATACCACCTATTTGATTGATTTATACAAATTGAACTAGAAAGATGAAATATGACAGGAAAGCTAGTTTTAGTAAGTAGGTATTCATTTAAAAACGTTTTTTTTTTTAATTTTTTAGGAGATAAAAAAATAAAATAAAAAACTCTTAAAAAGACGATTTCAGTTTATAAGATATTGCGATTTCTCCGGGGTTGTTAGAAACTTGAAATTTCGTATCTACATTACTTTCAAAAGATAAAAATTTAAATATCAAAAAGGAATATGAAAAAATCACGGTTTAATCCCTGAAAAACTAATTTCAATAATTTGCAATTTTGTAAGGAGGTAAATTTTTAGGCGTAAATGCTTAATAAGAACAGAATTTAAAAAATTCAAATTTCAAAAGAGTGAAACAAGGAAAAACAATAAAATCACCTATTAATCACGATTTCTGACGCGCTACTCGGGCCAGAAACTAGAGATTTTCTATAGAATTTACTATTAAGATCTAAATACTTGCTAAGAATAGTTGTGTGACTCTTAAGGCTGGTTCACACGAGACATTTTCTCTTACTTGTTCGACCTACTTGCAATTTGAAGCTAGTTCAATCAGGCTTCACACGGAGCTTTTTCAGAAAATTTTCAAATTGGCCAGCTAGGTTGCGCTCCCATGCTTTAAGCCAAACAGCTGGACTATCATCATTCAGTTTCAGCTCAGATGCAAACAAAAATGGCTGACAATAATATTATTGCAGAAATTATCAATCGCAGACGAATTTGGAAGGCATATTCTGTTTATTCATTCGAGTAAAGAGATGAAAGAGAAACAAAATATCAGCTGTTCTGTGATATCAGCTGATGTATTGTGCCAATGCCCATCTCAGCCACGTGATAAAATAATGCCTTCCGATTGGCTGGCCACTTCCCGGTTCAAGTAGTAGCTAAACGTTGTTTTTAGAACATGCCCTATCTTTTGAATCAAGCAAGCATGCTAGTAAGACAGTCCAGAGTGACGTTATTTCGACCCCCCTCCATGCCCCCAAATTGCAAGTTAGTCGAACAAATAAGGAACAAATAGCAGAAAAAGCCCCGTGTGAACCGGCATTTAGAAAACTAAAGTGAAGTGAGCGTCAAAAGGGAAGCTTTATTTCAAAATAAAGTTGATATTTATTCACTTGTATTTTGTAAAATATTAGATTAATAAGAAAAACTATATTTATATTTAAATATTTATTTGCAAAGGCGGGCTTAAAATTAAAATGGTTTATTTCACCTCTATGAGAATCACAGAATAAAAGAAGAAACTCGATTGACGGTTGTTAACAGTTTTCTAACTGATGCTAATTTGAAAAAAAAGTTTTAAGAGTCAATTAAACATTCTGTAATAGTCGGAGGTCAAACAAATATTCCTATTATAAAATGATTAAAATTTACATCCAAATAAAGGTAGATTTGGTATAATGTCTGTGTATAATGATCAATTAGTAATTAGTATTAAGAGCCGATGTTTCTGGCTTGTCAACCCTTGTGTATAGGAAATGGTACTACTAATAATAATAATACTAATAGCAGAGAGACAGAACAGAAGTAAAAGATAAGCAAACAGAAGTAATGATGATGAGTTTCCATATCATTAATTTCAGCCACCAATCACAGGCGTGTTTGTTCAATATTTTCATGCTCAATAAAATATTGTTCAAATAATGGACGAATTGATCATTTGATCATCACAGCCACCCACACATTGACTATGTTTTTTTTATTTCCACTCAAAAATGGATTAATTACACATAGTACGTTTAATTCTATCATGGTTTTATTGATTTCCATTCGGTTCGATATTGTAGGGAGGATTTATTGATAATTGGTGAAATTCTTTTCAAAGGATTGGAAATCTCCTTTCTCTCCCCCTTTAGTAAATATGCAATTTATTTATCTACTGTACTTTTACTTTCACTTTCATTAGAGGTAAGTAAATTATTTCATCCACTTTCTGGAAGTTGTAAATCTTATATCTACAAAACCATAAAAGAAATTTCAGTTGGACAACTCCAAGTGTTATTTTCAATGCCATTGAGATATAGAAACTGAATTTTGAAAATAAAAGTGATTTTATGGGTGCCAAAACCAAAACTATCTCGAAAACTCGATGTGCAGAGCTATATCTCAACATCAATAGATTACAAATCTACGAAATTTGAAGCTTAAGCCGGCAACGTATGATAAGCTTTTGGTCAAAATCGAAATACTCCTTGCACTCCTTTATTTAAAGTAAGGTTGGGGTTGTTAATATATATGTTGCAGTAAAAATCCGTTTTTACTAGTAAAAACGCGTTTCGCTGAACACCTTTATGGCAACTAGAGTTTACTGATGTTGGTTGAGGTTGGTTCAAAGGCCTAGAATCTTCATTTTTGACCTTCCGCCTCATTTCGTGTGTTTATTTTCAAAAAATTTTATAGGAAAATGTCAAAAATTAGAAGAAAAGTTGTAGAGGATGTAATTTTTGACATTTTCGTTTAAAAATTTTTGAAAATAAACACATGAAATGAGGCGGAAGGTCAGAAATGAAGATTCTAGGTCTTTGAACCAACCTCAACCAACATCAGTAAACTCTAATTGCCATAAAGGTATTCAGCGAAACGCGTTTTAACTAGTAAAAACGGGTTTTTTCTGCAACATATATTTATTTATAAATAAATCTTATTTTCTTATAAAATCACTATTTCAATATTTTGTAAATTTAATTTTTCATATTATACAAATGTTTTGAGTTTACTCTTTTTAAGTGACTAACAGCCAATTTTAATTTTAATATTGTTCAAACTTCTTAGAACTATATGTGATATAATTAATATCTATATAAATGAAATTTGATGTTATTTAAAAAAATTAAGGTGACTGAATTTCATTATCGGCCAGGGTATTCACTCAAATAAATAAATTACAAAAATATTCTCTAGTCGAAGAGATAATATTTACCTTCATAAATTTCCAAAAAATCATCGAGAAACAGGTTTTCACGCTGATCGATATTATGAAATGCGTGTTTCTCGTGTTGAATGCACTAAACCAAATGAGGAAGCTGATGCAGAGGTTGCGCCATACACGATCCGGTCTATCTGTGCAGACAGAAAATACGAAATGTAGTATTGACTCGTGTCGCCTGTGCAGACCATAAAAACTATATAGATTTAAACCACACATGCTCCGGTCTATCTGTGCAGGCACACCTTCGCAACCAGGTTGAAAGGTCTACCTAACCCTGTGTGGTGCCTTAAGGACGTTCTCTAATGAATCAATTTTCTTGAAATCCTATTAAAACTTTGAATACACATTGAAATTTTTTTCAATAGTCCTTGCGGCACTAAATTTGTAAATATTGACCATTGAAATTTGCATATTAAACAAGCGAGCCCTATCCCAATTGATGTTAAAGCGACTGTTTCATTAAATAACAATCGTAATTTTCTTAAAATTATTTTTAAAAACTGAGAATCATTAACTTAAGATATAACAAATATTTTTCTGTTAAAATAATTGCATCAAGCGGTATTCGTTTTGTATGAAAAATGTTAAAAGTTAGGTACTTTTGATGGTTTTCATTTTTTTTCTCTCATGACATTGAAAGTGAGAGATGGCGACTTGGAAACGTCGCACTAAAATCACTCAATTTTTCCATTTCTAAAAACTTCTGAAGCTATTGGCATTTGAGATTTTAAGCTAATTCTCTCAACCTAACTATACTGTTCTCATCTGGAATATCGCATTGAGCTGTTTCATGAAGTTTTTTTATTCCTTGTCTTTTAGCGTCGGTAAGAATGCAATGTTGCCAGATCCGAGAAACGACGCAGTGAAAATATTTTTGCCTTTCTGCGCATGCAAGAGTAGGGGAAAGAGCGAAATGCATCTGATCTATATTAGGGAACGTCCTTAATAAGTATCAAATTTTACGATGTGTATTTTTTTTATCTTTATTAAAACACTGTGAGTGGATTAATTTGAAAGGCAAAAATTAGTAAGACCACAAACGAAAACGTGGTTGTAAGTGAAAAACGTTGTTTACCTGTTTTTGAATGTATTGATGCAATAAGGGGTTACGCCACAACTAGCAAAGTTGCTTTATAATTTTAATACTGTTATGTTTTGTTTCTAAACAACAATTATTAGTAAGTACTTGAGCCTTTATAAAACAGCAACAAAACATAACAGTAGCACAACCTAAAAATTATAAAGCTGCTTTGCTAGTTGGGGCCAAGACAGACAGGCCTCTGCCATAAGAAATAAAACGTTAGAGTAAAATGAATTTAAAGGTCATTTATTTTTACTTCTATCTCTTGCTTCGATATTAATCTCCGTTTGGTCTCTTTGATTATTATCAATTGAATCGGAAAAGGAAATTGCAGAATAATAATAAATATATCGATCGACAGGAAATGGAAGTCTGAAGCTTCGATGAGTGAAGTGGGTGGGATATAAATACTAAGAAAAAAAAACTTTCCGAATGATTTAGATAAATTTCTATCTCCGACCTTTGGCAAGGTGAGTTTCCTAAGCCATTGTATTGCTAAAGGCATTTATCTTGTAATTCCACGCCTCCCCCGTTCGCTTACGCTTACACCCTCCGTTTTACAACAGGCTGTTAATGCTACCGACCTATACAAACGTATAAGCCGCCATTATCTTCGTGGTGGCTGGAAGTATGATTTTTTTTCAAACTGGGGTTTTTGTGTAATAATTTTATTTTTATATTATATATTAAAAAAAAAAGTGTTTTTGCGACCGAAGTATTTATCATTATTATTTTTTAAAAAGTTCCTTGTAATACGTAAAATATTTTCAAAAGCTTTTTCTATATATCAATGTAGTGAAAGTTAGAAGGGATATTCAATGGATACTATATTCACCTACATTTTAATATATGAGTAAATAAAAAATGGATTAAATTTAAAAGGTTTTTTGTCAAAAGAAGAGATTACACTGCTCGACAAAAATTAAACAAAAATTTCGCCTCATAAACCTAACAATGGATTCCAGTAGAGTTTTGTACGCTGATTATCATGCGATTTCCCGATTTTTTACAACACGTCAGAGTTTTGAGATATACTCGGTCAAAGTGACGAAAAAGGCCATTTCGACCTATTTTTGAGTCCCAGTAGATATTAAACAGGTATATTTGAAATCAAAATATTTTTTTGACGTAATAGAAAACAGGCTCCTCTTTGATTTTCAAATTACCGCTTGTTTTTAGCTCAATTAGAACTCGAGTTATAACTAAAATAATAGGCTAGAATTGGTACATAAACAATAAAAAGTTTTGAACTTATTAACTATGAATCCTTATTGTCTGTTTTATATACTCTAGCATTAACTTTTTGCTAGTATTGTCGAGAAACAACTACCTTAAGATAGTAAGACTTCAATCCTCACTTGAAATTGACTAAGAAATAGGTGTCGAAAAGTTGTGCATTCGGAAAAATTTATCTCATTCTTCTTCTTTAAGTGCCATATTAGGTCTCTCTGACGTTTTGGCACCTCTCCACATATATCTGTGCCGAGTGTGTTTAGCTGTTTTACACAGATATACGGGACCTACTTTTTAACGCCGGTTCCGAACGTCTAGGCAATTATAGTCTTGGTAGTTTGCCATTGCTTTCCAAGAGGAGGCGACTGCAAATATGTGCCAAGACTCAGTCTCGAACTAGCATACTTCAGGACAGCGGCCCGACATTCTGACAACTGACCCACAGTCGCCTCTCTTTATTCAATTAAAATATGTAATCTAAGTGGTTTCAGTTGAAACATATTTTCTGATATACTGGTATGACTAATACTGGATAAAACCCCAGGAGCTAAATGGAAGAAAATTTCTTATTTCTTATAGGAGAATAGAGTTTATTGTCCCGATAACTTTCTAGTAATAGATGTCAGGAGGGATGAATTCGCTTTTACATTACATGTAATAATTAATTTTATTTATTTCGAAGATATGTCACGGCTATAGTATAGCCAATATAATATAATTCTTCATCAGATCCATAGTTTTATTTGTTTAATAAGTTAATGGAGACTAGTGGAAAAGTCCACAGTGATCTTGTACCCAAGGTTTCCGTTTGTATATATTATTATTGGTGTAGAATATTGAGGTATTTCGGAAAAATCATATTTTTAATAATAATTTATTTGTTTATTTAAAAATGTCACTAACATTGCGACTTTAGATTAAGGCCATCTTCAAAGCAGGAATTCTTCAATATTTGGAATTTATCTTTATAAATATTGACATATTCCGCTGTAAAGATGGCCTCAATCTAAAGTCGAAAAGTACGTCGGAAATTTATATACAGAAATATTTAAGACTACACGGCTCATTTAAATAATTTATAAAACCCCATAATTTTATTAAATAACAAGCTTTTAAAGGAGTAAATGATCGTATAAATAAGCGTTGACTAAGTACATTATCAATAGCGAAGTTGCGCCTTTAATTAAAGACTCCTCAGGCTCTTGATCTTGTACTATACAGTTTAGATAATACTATACTATTATAGATATACGAGTTGTTTCTAGAGTGACAAAGGCACGCCTTGCAAATCGCACCCCGGCCAGGTTCCCCTGGTGGGCAGTGTCTCGGATGCCCAAAAGTTTAGTCTACAAATAACTCCAAAAGTAACAAAAAATACTTTAAATATCCGATTAAATGGATGAAATAATTTATTTGTTGAAGCCGAATTAATGTGTGACGTCATAGATCATCTGTTTGGACTCTTATTTTCTCTCATTTGAAACGATTAGTGTGATTCAGAGAAATTTTTGTATGAAAATTGTTTTATACACAGTATAGATATAATAATACTATACTATTATAGATATACGAGCTGTTTCTAGAGTACCGGAGGTACGTCCTTACAACTCGCACCCCGGCCAGGCTACCCTGGTGGGCAGCATCTCGGTTCCGCAAAAGATTAGCCTCCAAAAAATTCAAAAAGTAACAAAAAAGACTTTAAATATGGATAAAATAATTTATTTTTTGAAGTTGAATTAATGAGTGACGTCATAGGTCATCTGTTTGGACTCTTATTTTCTCTAATTTGAAACGTTTAGTTGTGATTCAGAGAGAAAATTGTTTGAAAATTGTTTTTTGGTTTCCGAAGTAAAAGTATTTATTTAGTTTTTAACAATGTATTCCTATTTAAAGAGATTTAAAGGTTTTTTTTTGGCTTTTCGGCAGATTTAAAGGTTATTAGTAAATGTTTCGCTGCAAACCAACACCGTATTTTCTTAGTTCAAATTATGAATTCCCATTCCTCACGACTTACTGTAAAAAGAGAGAAAAGAGCCAGAGCTGACGTAACTAAGTTCAAACACCCACCAACAACTTGGGTGCGTCACTTTCCTAAATCCCTATGTATTAAAGATATATATATATACTTATGGCTTATTCTCATTGCGCCCCTGGAGTCCTCACAGCAGGGGCTGCGGGTGGGAAAGTGGGGGTGTATATTCACACCCACTTTTAATTATAGCTAAATGGAAAATTCATCGTTGATTTTATAAATGAAAACATTGACAAAAAAATAAAATAGTTATTACGTTATTCATTTATTTTGTAAAAATAAATGAATTCAAAAGCAATATACAATATAGATATATGGATGGCATCTATTCAATGATTACATTTTTTTTTTTTTTTAGTTAATGAAAAAATAATTTTTCTATTCAAATAAACGATTTAAGATAAACATTGCATAATGGGACGAGTAATGTATAAAAATGATATAGAATTGAAATAGCGAGCGAAGGGGTTGGTGGGAAATATATATTAGAATTATTAGGAGGAAATGTAATTTAAAATATATTTATATGGATGAGTTCAACAGTTGGCATTTGTTGGCTGGCATAGCGAAAATTCTTAAAGCAGGTAACTGACAAAGTGTGTAAATCTGTGGTTATCTAAATTGATTTTATTAACATAATTATTAATTCTAGGGTTCCGTACAAACGAAAAATAATTTTTATAAAAAAAATAAAACCGATTTCAAAAATTAAATCCAACAAATATCATAATAAGAACTCAAAAATCAAATAAAATGCACTAAAAGGTATAAAATAATTATCTAATTTAATTACAACTAAACGATGAAATATTTACATGAAATCACTTTTTGAAGTCGGATTTTACTTACTACGATTGTATGGTAAGCTCTCTTATATAGTTTGTTTAGCACCGACTTCAAAAAGTGATTTCATGCAAAATTTTGTCGTTTAGTTATAATTAAATTAGATAATTATTTTATACCTTTTAGTGCATTTTTATTTGATCTTTGAGTTCTTATAATTATATTTGTTGCATTTAATTTTTTTGAAGTCGTTTTTTTTTTATAAAAATTATTTTTATTTTTCTCTTTTTAGTGAAATTATTAATAGTGACTTAATATAATACCTTGCATGCATATCGTAAGAGAAAGCGTCGGGCGAATGAATCAGAGAGTGATAATAAAATAAAATTCATAAATATAGAAATTCTCTAGAAACGTTTGCGGGTTTTAAATGAATGTTTTAAGATTGATTTTTTATAAAAGATTTTATTTGATATAATTTCGATTATTTGCTCATAAGAATTGGAAATTTGCGTTAATTTTTTATTGATCATATCATTAGAACTTGACCAAACTAATATGGGACCACCCTTAAGGAACCCTCTTTCCAATATAAAAACAATCATCGAAATCGGTTCATAAACAAAGAAGTTAAGCCTGAACAAACAGCAAAAAAAGGTCCAATACCAATGAAAAAAAAAACGGGACCAATAAGAAACTAGACTAAACTTAATGCAAAAAAAATCGTTAAAATCGGTTCACAATTGGCGAAGATATCAGGTAACATAGACAAAAAAAAAATCAGTCGAATTGAGAACCTCCTTCTTTTTTGAAGTTGGTTGAAAATCAAAATCTTTTAGTGTCGATACATATTGTTTCTCTCTCTAGTCTGTCAGAGTATAAGCTAAAAGCTAAATAGGATACAAATTTACAATTTAGTATCTATTTTCTCAAAAACCAAAGCATGTTATGATTTTTTTTTTTTGATTATTATAATGGAGAATTTTCCGTAGATTCAAAAATAAAAAAATATTTTTTATCATGGTGATATATATGTTCCGATAAAGATCTCATAGATCATAGAAGTAATTAGGTTTCACACAATCCACACGAAAAGTTTTAGCACTCTATACATATGAACGATGCTAAAATTTTGGGTTATGTTTTTTAACGTGACTGTACTTTTCACACTGCTATATTCTCTTGATGAATGAATCGTTTCCAAGAGATTGATTTTATATCCCCGCCACTAAAAATAATCGCCCAAATATGTTTTTTTTTTATTTTTTTATCAAAATTTTTTTTCAAATTACTCCGAATATATTGTTCTAACAAATATTAGTTTTTCATCAAGATGGTGAAAGTCCTTCAATGAAAAAAATAAAATAATGATCATTTTCCCACCATTTCCCAATCTGCCATATGTAAAAAATTTCATTTTTAATTGCAATTATTTTTGTTTGTTGTGGTAAATCGTCTTCAAATTTTAACAGTGTGTATTATGCTTTTAATGACTTATTTTCCAAGTTTCAAAGACTTCTTGAAATATTGGATTTGTGAAAGAACTACCTTAATTTATTAACCACATAACATAGGATTTGTTATATGGCTTGCTTATTAACAGAACAAAAATAATTTTTCTATATCCAAACGAGTAATTAAACTAATGAAAAATAAAAGATAAAATAATTCTAAATAAAAGACTGATAATGAAGGTCAAACCTTCTAAACTATAGTCTCAAACAAATAAATTATATATATGCATTAAGAGTTGAAATTTTAGTCAAATCACACATAATTAATTATAATTATTTATTGAACACGAATAAATAATACATTAAACTACGACGTTTTGATCGACTTATTCTGAGATCGTTTTCAAATAAGAGTACCCCAATTTTCAACTTATAAGGTAGTTCTTTCACAAATGCAAAAATTCAAGAAGTCTCTGAAACTTGGAATATAAGTAATTAAAAGCATAATAAATACACTGTTAAAATTTGAAGACGATTTACCACAGCAAACTTGAAATATTTGCATTTAAAAATGAAATTTTTTACAAATGGTGGATTGGCAAAGGGTGGGAAAATTATCATTATTTTATTTTTTTTCATTGAAGGACTTTCACCATCTTGATGAAAAACTAATATTTGCTAGAATAATATATTCGGAGTAACTTAAAAAAAAATTGAAATTATTTACCTCGTAGTTTTAATGAAAGAAAAAAACATTTGGGCGATTATTTTTAGTGGAGGGGATATAAGAACAATGGCTTGGAAACGATCCATTCATAAAGAGAATATAGCAGTGTGAGAAGTACAGTCACGTTAAAAAAACATAACCTAAAATTTTAGTACCGTTCATATGAATAGAGTGGTTACGAGGCTAAAAAACTTTGTGTGGATTGTCGCGAAAGAACTACCTTAATAAAATTAATCACAAAAATAAAAGCTTCAACAGTTTCATTAACCTATATTATAAACATATTTATACATCTTATACATATGTACCTATATGTTTATTCGTATCAAGCAGAGGACAACCTCATTGATTTCTCTTTATGATTCAACAACTCTGCTAATCTCAGCAAAACAAAATCTTTTCAAGTAAATTCTTTTATCTAGGGCCCCTATATTTATATTTCCCTCATCCGGCACTGAAGATGTATGATTAATTTTTTCCATAGATTGATTTAATAGAGCAATTTATTGGAAACCATTAGAACTGTATTATTTGAAGAATGTCGTTCACGTTGGCTCCCCCGAGCCATTTATCTAACGTGTTTATGTTTGATATCTTTAGCGCAGACTGTGTACGTGATAAAGCGGGCTTCCTAGTCTGTGATTGACATCCGAGCGCCCTATCTAAGCTCATGGACGAATCCACCTGACCAGCCAACATCATCATCATCCCAGCATCCCAACGGAATAGAAAGAGAGGATGTATGTAATACTGCATTGCTACGCAAGGGACGAATTTAATCAAGTCTCGAGGAGAACTTGCGTGAAAAACTCGTGCGAGATTAGCACGGCGGCAAATAACCTCAAGGGATCGCTACCCTTCGAGGGTGGATCATATCAAAAGAGAGACTCGCCCTCCCCATTTGTTCTTTTCTATATTGCTCCACGTCCTCACCAACCATATACTATACCCACCCATATCTAGATAGATATATCTATAGAGTGCACAATAAATTGTTCAAGAGGATTCCAAGCTGAGTGTAATATGAACACATGTCGAAAGCGGGTAGGTGATTATAATTCAAATAAATACTGGGGAAACTAAAGATATTAAAGATATCATATTTATTAAAGAAAAAGAAAAATACATATACTATCCGAAATTGGGAAAATTAAGAAAATAGAAATTTATTTGAAATAAGACAAAAAAAGCTCCAAACCATCATCCTTAGTTGGCGATAGTGTGTTTCTTTTGTATTTTGTCATTAAGGAGGTTCGGGACAGCTTATCTATCTGGTTGATCTTCGAAAAAATCTTTTGTATTTCTACAGTGACAACGTCTGCTTACTAAAATTTTTAATAAAAACAATTGTTAATAATCAGGTTAATTTTGAATAAAATTTTTTGTTTTGTTAATATTAATAAAAATAATATGCAGTATTAAAATTTCATTTTTCGAAAAAATTTCCACCTCTAAATTTCAGAACAAAAGGGTAAATATAAAACATGTTCACAATAAAACTATGCACTAAAGCTAATATACGTTTTCCTGAGGAGATATGAAAAGATAGGAAAGAGCTAAAAATCTTTTAAAATAGACAGACTCAATTATAAATTACACTATTAAACAAAAATTTCTTCCCGTAAACCTAACAATGGATTCCAGTATAGTTTTATACGCTGATTTTCATGCAATTTCCCGATTCTTTACAAAAAGTCGGAGTTTTTGAGATATTATCGGTCAAAATGACGAAAAAGGCCATTTTGACATATTTTCCCATTAAATATTAAACAGCAATATTTGAAATCAAAATATTTTGTTGATGTAATAGAAAACAGCTTCCTCTTTGATTTAAATTACCACTTGTTTTTATCTCAATTAGAACTCGAGTTTTTCTATGCCTTTGTTAAAAAAGAAGAAAGTTTTGAACACTACTGTGGAGAGAAGAAGGAAACATTTTATTTGTTTCATTCATTGACCCTTTGAAACCCTGAAGAAGGAGGGAAGAATTCTCCGAAACGTCGATTTGAAAGGAAAGGAGGAAGGATTCCAATAAATTACACCTTATTTGATATGTGTTAATTTTTCTTTCCTCACTACCCCTGGGCTGCCTTCCATTACATATAATTAAGATTTCTACCAGTCCATCTCTCTCCAGAGAAAATTTCGTTGCAAAAAAACTAAGACACTATGTTTTTATCTATGTTTATTATCCTTTATAATCACATAATTTTAGTTTTTTTGTTATAACTCGAGTTCTATTTGAGGTAAAAACAAGTGGTAATTTGAAAATCAAAGAGGAAGCTGTTTTCTATTATGTCAAATAAATATTTTGAATAGATAAAGTTACTATGATTGTTTATTTTATTATAATAATCAAAATGAGGCTTTTTTAAAAACACATGGAAAACGTTGGTCGTTCCCTTATCGGCAGTAAGGCGATGAGTTGTCAAAAAGAAAATTAACATATATGAAAGTTTTCTCATTTTTTTTTTTTGAAGTTATTGTGTAATTAAACGGTTTTAATACTGTATTATTTATTGAAAATTCATATATAAGGAAGGTGTATATGTCCTGTTGTTTTGGGGTTTTTGCAATCAAGATTTTTTTTCATTGTTTTGAGAGTTCGAAATATAGAACAAAGAAATTCATTCCAACTGAATAGAATTATAAAATTTATAGAACTGATTTGTATAGTAGTTCTGTATGTAAGAAGCCGCAGGAGAATGTTGGGTTTTTTGATACTACTATGTCTTGCTAGAGACTGAAGATGGCATGAAAATATCGGCCGAAACTGTCTCCATGGTGGGATTATTAAAATCTTATGAAAAGAAGATATGTGTTATAATTGACCTTTCTCTTGTCCATAAGGGAACGACCAACGTTTTCCATGTGTTTTTGAAAAAGTTTCATTTTGATTATTTTAATAAAATATTTTTATTTCAAATATTACTTTTTAATATTTAATGGGACTCGAAAATAGGTCGAAATGGCCTTTTTCGTCATTTTGACCGATAATATCTTAAGACTCTGAAGTGTTAGAAAAAATCGGAAAATTGCATGATAATCAGCGTATAAAACTCTAGTGGAATTCATTCTTATGTTTATGGGCAAACCTTTTGTTTAATTTTTGTCGAGCAGTGTTATTTATGAATTGACGCCTAAATTTAGAAATTGTAGGTAGATAAAATAAATAAGTCAATGGTGATAAATCTATAGGTATTGGAACATAAAATATTTGATCTAATTGTAATTTTTCACTCAAAAAAAAGTTAAAATACAAAAAAAAGGACATTAAAAAACTGATCGAGGGTATACTTATCAAAATCATAATTACTCAATGTCAGGCGAGTCCCTTAGCAAAAATAAGTTTTTCCCAAGACATTTAAACAAAATTAGAATTTTTCATCTTTATATACAACACTCATTTAAATAAAAATTTAACTTTTTTAAATATAAGGATACTGGAGAGGGGGCCGCACCCAATATTTTAGCTCGGGCGATGGTCTCAGGCGAGGGGTGAACAGCGATTGGAATTAGGTGTACACGTATTTGAAATTATGTGGAATTATTTTGGAATTCGTTAGATAATGCCCATTCCTCCATTGTCTTCTACTTGGAAATGAAAGTAGGTATACACGATATTAGGTCGCGGTTCACCACTAGGTCTCAGGTGACCATTGTTTAGCTTTTATCTATATTTTTACTTTATCCAATGCGAAGCAGCAATTGGTGACGACATGGAGGAATCGACTTAAAATCAAAAATAGCTATTGATTCTCATCTAGTACTTGAGGAATAACCATTCTATATTGGATTTTTGACGTTTTGGTTTTTATTGGTAACCATTGCTGAAGACTCAAGCTTGAGTTCTTTACCAAAAAAGAATTTAGTCTTTTTGATTTTAAGTCGATTCTTCCACGTTTTCATTAGAGGTTGCCATTAATAGTCAAAACATCAAAAATGAAATGCAATAAGGTTATTCCTCTAGTATTAGATAAGAATCGATCGTTATTTTTGATTTTAAGCCGATTCCTCTATGTCTTCAGCAATGGTTACCAATAATAATCGAAGGGTCAAAAATCTAAGGTAGAATTATTATTCCTCAAGTATTAGATGAGAATCAATCGCTATTTTTGATTTTAAGTAGATTCCTCCATGTCTTAAGCAATGATTACCAATAATAACTGAAATGTCAAAAATCCAATGTAGAATTGTTATTCCTCGACTGTTAAATGAGAATTGATCATTATTTTTGAATTTAAGTCAACATGAACTGCAAATTGCAAGTGATATCTGATTTATATAAAGGAATAAACATATTAATATTTCAAATGAATTTGGATAAAGTTTAGCAACGATCCGTTGCAGTTTATTCTACTTCTTATTAGATGGATTATTATAGTATGTTGTTTAATAATATTATTCCTTTTGGTGAAATGAATGAACGGAAAGAGACATTTGTCATAAGACAGAATCGATTTTTTTCTGCCACTCAGAAAACTGAAACTTGGTAAAAAGTTACAATTTATTATTAAAAACTCTTTTGTCAAATTAAGCCTCATTACAACCGTTGAAGAGCCTTCCAATTAAAGTTTAAATTATTTTCTAAATTTAAACTTTTTTCATTTTGAATTTCTGAATTCTAAACAAGTCTTGATAATTCAAATACAAACATTTCGGAAAGTTGAATCAACTAAGTGGTTTAGCTAGTATGCTGTTTCTAAAACTATAAACCAGATAGACCTAAAGCCCATGGGCACGATTCTGGTCCCTAGTTACCCAACAAAGTGTTGCTTAACTTCGCAGATCTTTGAAAACGAAGGGGTTTAAATCTGCCAAGTTTAATTTCATTATGGCTGTAAATGACACACTTTAATCTAATTAATCTACAAATTTGATTATATTAATAAGTAAATTTATTAGATTTCTACTTCTAATTTTTTTTAATATTAAAATATTAAGTTAAAAGGAAGGAAGCTTTTTTTCTTATAAGATGAGATAAATTCATTTATTCTTCATCTCATTTATTTATATAAATTATTTTCATTTCCCTCAGGATCTTTTGATGTTCCAGAAACAAACTTAAATTCTTTTGAGCCAAGTAATTTCCTACGTGTATCCTGGAACGATCAAGTCAGATGAGAATCCACAAATTCTCTTATCCCTTTTGAACTTCAACATTTCAAATATCATAAAATTATGCTCTATCAAATCAGAACAATTTTTAAATAGAAATCCAACAAAATAATTGATTTTCTGAATTTTACAGGTTGAAAAATTTTCAAATAAAAGAGTCGAAACATCGCAATTAAGTTTGGGCAAATATTTGGGATTTGATAATTTTTTGTCAGCAAATGATTTGAGATACAAAACTGAAAATGCACACAAAAATATATATTTTTTTTACTCAAACTTGTGTACAAAATTTCCAGAGCGTGCCGAGTCTTGAAAACAGTTTTTCTTCCAATAAATTTAAATGCCACGTTTCGTATCTTTTATTCGAAACTTTTTTAATCAGTAAAATGCAGAAATAATTGAAAAGTTTTTATTTTGCCGAAATTAGCAGAGTTGTTTTTTCATAAAGAGAAACAAAGAGTTTGTCCTCTGCTTGATGCAAATAAACATTCACATATATATTGAAATTATATATCTGTTTATATATATTATTTATTTGTTTGAGACTATAGTTTCGAAGGCTTGGCCCTCATCATCAGTCTTTTTAATTATAAATATTATTTTTCATGGAATCAATATCGCGTGGATATTGAAGATTTTTTCCTTCTTTCTCAGCTTGTGAGCCAGATAGAATTAAAAATCCCATGAAAAATAATATTTATTATTGCAACGAAATTTTCTCTGGAGAGAGACGGACTGGTAGAAATTTTAATTGAAAGTAATGGAAGGCAGCCCAGAGTTAGTGAGGAAAGAAAAAATCAACACATATAAAATAAGGTGTAATTTATTGGAATCCTTCCTCCTTTCCTTTGAAAACAAATAAAATGTTTCCTTCTTCTCTCCACAGTAGTGTTCAAAAGCTTTCTTCATTTTTAACAAAAGGCATAGAAAGACAAATTTTTTTTCTCTTCTTTTCTTAATAAGAAGGAAAAAATTTTTTTGTCTTTCTATGCCTTTTGTTAAAAATGAAGAAAGTTTTTGAACACTACTGTGGAGAGAAGAAGGAAACATTTTATTTGTTTCATTAATTGACCCTTTGAAACCCTGAAGAAGGAGGGAAAAATCCTCCGAAACGTCGGTTTGAAAGGAAAGGAGGAAGGATTCCAATAAATTACACCTTATTTTATATGTGTTGATTTTTTCTTTCCTCACTACCTCTGGGCTGCCTTCCATTACTTTCAATTAATAATATTTATAATTAAAAAGACTGATGATGAGGGCCAAGTCTTCGAAACTATAGTCTCAAACAAATAAATAATATATATACAGATATATAATTTCGATATAGTGTGTATGTTTATTTGGACAACCTCTTTGTTTCTCTTTATGAAAATGCAGAAAATTAAAAAAAAAAACCGATTTGAAAATCAAGCTTCCCTAGTAGCACATAATGAGCTGAAATTTGACACATTTATATCAATAAAATGAACATTTGTATCAAGTTTCAGCTATCCAGAACCTTGTGCTGACAAAATGATTATCAAATTCCCACAGAGTGTGTTGAAACTTGGAAAAAACTTTATCTTTTCAATTAGCTTAATTGTAACGTTTAGTCTTGTTGATTTGAAACTTTATCAGGCTCTTAAATTGAAAACATATTTTAACAAATAATAACGTTTAATAAAACAAACGGGAAAAAAGGCTCCAATAAAATTGTCAAAAAGTGACGATTATATAATTTTTGTTTTGATTTACTTGAAGTTCCAGTAGGAATCTATATTTGTATTTTTTAAAACTTTTTTAAGCAGTAAAATGCAGAATATTAAAAAAAAAATCGAATTATTTTTAAAAACTAAGCTGAATCTTGGCATATAATGAGCTGAAGTTTGACACTCACATATTTATATCAATAAACTGAACATTTGTATAAAGTATTGTGTATTCAACCTTAGTAAATTGGATATTGAATTGTATCTAAGTTTCTGAGATTGGCACGTGATCCCGGCTTCTTTTCCTTCTGCTCTGTTCTTTTCACGATGGAGGGGCCAGCCCATACAGGCCTTTAGGGGATCCACCTTCTGGTGTATCTCCTTCTCACATCAATATCATAAAAAAAAAAAAAAAGTTTCAGCTATCCAGAACATTTTTGCTGACAAAATAATTATCAAATTCACGAAGTGTGTGCTGAGACTTGAAAAAACTTTATTTTTATTCAATTAGCTTAATTGTAACGTTTAGTCTTTTTGATTTGAGACTTTATCAGGCACGGTCTTAAATTGAATATATATATTTTAATAAATAACGTTTAATAAAACAAACGCGTGAAAAAGTCTCCAATAAAATTGTCAAAACGTGGCGATTATATCATTTTTGTTTTGATTTACTTGAAGTCCCAGTAGGAATCTATATTTATATTTTTTTAAACGTTTGGACATGAATCCACATCACAATATGTATTTGTTTTTTATATTTATATTTATTTATTTATTCAGTAATGACATTGATAAGTTTATGTGATATTCGAAAAGCCGACAAGTTAATTTCAAATAGGAAAAGAAATATCGAACTATATCTGTATAGATAGATTGATATATTCGTGTATATATATTAATCTTGTCATACTATATAATAGACAGGTAAATCCCAAAATACCCTTAATTATGCATACTGTCAATGTCAAATTGCATAGATAATTTGGTTGCATAACTTCCAGTGCCCTTTCGCAATGAAAAAAATCCTGGAATGACTTGACATATCACTTATAATGCTATAATAACCAAAACTTATTTAAAAAAAAAGATACAATTTAACTTTAAATTATTGTTATTTTGTTCGTGACACAAACTGGATTAAGGTAGTTAATTCACCATATGGGTTTTCTTAGGATTTTTTTGAAATTTAGCTAGATTATTATTTAAATACTTCTGCATCGATTGGTGGGTGGCAAAACGAAATTTATGAACAATATAGTTCCGGAGATTTAAATTCCAAAGATAGAGTATTCCAGACTCTTATACATTACACTATACGGGATTTCGGAAAGTTTACATACATATTTAATTATAATTAAGAAAGTCTTCTTACCATTGGTATAAAAAACTACACCAACATTAAACAATAACTAATACATTTTTAACACAATTTTAATTCATAGTTACAACACAGTGTCTGAGATAATAATGAATAAATAATGAAAAATTTACACTAAAAACAAACTGGCAACAACGCATTTATTTAACCTAAAAAGTGGGTTTAGTAGTGGTACATAATTAGCAAAAAGTTTTGGGCTTATGAATTATGAATCCTTATTGTCTGTACTATATTCTCTAGTAATAACTTTTTGCTAGTATTATCGCGAAACAACTACCTTAATATAAAGGGTTTAGAATTTATTGATTTTAACTTAATTGGATGCCCTGAAGCTTTTCGGTTAAAAATTAAATTTATAATATTTTCAAACTAAAAACACAAGAAAAATTAAATATACTATAAAATAAACCTAAAATAACGAAAATATTTTTTTTCTGAGGCCAAAATTAGGGAGGTGGGGCGTCAAAAAATAAAAATCTAGGCCATTTGAGAAAATTTAACCAAATTTTGTACAGATAATCAGTGGGCCCCTAGAACACTAAAACACTAAAAGTGCAAAAACAAATCACTCAAAAAATTAAAATCTAGGCCCTTTACGAAACTCAACCAGAAGTGTATGGTAAAGTTAAGTGGATGGCCACATCAGAACGTGTCAATTTATTTAAATAACCTGCCATGCTAGGATAGTAGACTTTTTTTTTACATTAAAGAAGATTAAAAGTTAGCTCATCAAAATTTTTTAACACATGAATCCGAAAAAATAATTTTTTTCTCCAAAAGTATAGTACCTACTTATAGTTTTATTTTGAATTGTAGTCAATAGCAGGGTTATTCTGGATTGCGTAAGAAAAATTATAATAAATATACAAATTTGTAGTCACAACACCTCATCATTTCGGGTAGGGTAGCGATTTTCACCATTTTCAAAAAATACCTACAATTTGAAAACTATGAGACTTTTATTTAAAAAAATTTTGCAAGTTCCTGGACCGGCATAAACTGGCCTATATATTGTTCACGGTTTATCGTTGTGACACGGGACACCCTGTATATTTATTTTTAAATATTTAGTAAAGTCAATTTATATTGAATGAAAAAATAAAAACCCAATCTTTAATAAAAAAAAAATTGATCAAACGAAGATAAAAGAAAGAAACGGAGACAAAATAAAATAAAAAAATATATTGAAGTAAAGTACACTTCATTTTTCCTCTTTATATAAGAAATTTCTTTCTTTTAGATGTCTAATAAGGTTTGTCTGAAAAAAATGAAAAGGTAGAGGTGGAAGATATAGATAGAAAAATAAATAACAAGTAAAAAAAAAGAATTATCTTTCCCAAAAAGACAAAGGGAATGCAATTTAATTTTCAATAAATATATAAATGAACAATAAATTTTTAAATTTCATTCAGAATTACTTCCCCTTTTGCTTGATGAAACGTGATAAATATTTCAATCAACAAATATAATCACTTTATACGTATTATTTTATTTTATTATGTGTTTTATTCTAAATTGAATAATAAATATTTTAGCCGAAGGCGTTAAAAAAATGTAAATGTTTCATTAAATAGATGTGCAATATGGAGTAACTAAGATTACTTATGCCCTCCTCTAAAAATGGCTACACATCTCCCAATCTTAAATATTAAACTTGTACTTGAGGTAATTGTTTAACCATATGGGTTTTCTTAGAATTTTTTCGAAATTTAAAGAGATTATTATTTAAATACTTCTGCATCGATTGGTGGCAAAACGAAATTTATGAACAATATAGTTCCGGAGATATTAAATTCTAAAGATAGTTTTTCAGACTCCTATACATTGCACTAGACGGAATATCGGAAACTTTACATACATACCATATTTAATTATAATTAAGAAACTCTTCTTACCATTGTTATAAAAAACTAAACCAACATTAAACAATACCTATTCAAAATATTTTGAACAACCAAACAGACATCAAAACTTAACCAATAATTGATATTTTAATTAATGATATTTGATTTGAATTTAAAAAATAGATGTGTGGCACTCGGGGACTGCCGCGGTAAAGCTATTACATAGCATTTTTTATCAACTTATGCAATATTTTTTTTTCTTTGATATTAATTCATGTTTTTTCTTTGATATTAATTCAAGTTACACTTTTTGAGCGTGGTGACCGATAAGAAAACAATGTTTTTTCTTTTTCTTTTATTGAATAAAGTTAATATTGTTTAAAATATTTATATTATCTTACAATACATGTAGGTTATTCAGGAATTTTTATCATTGTAACTATAGGTTTATGGTAACTGCAATAAGAAACATAAGTTTGAGACTTGATATCCTCTAAATATCTGGAAAATACCGCGTCAATGGTGGTCCCGTCCATACGTCTAGTGGCACGCACACAAACACCGTGCCGAAGTCTGCCGAACTGAAACGACGTTAGACGATGCACGGCTTTCAAAGCCGCACCGCTGTGCCGGTCGGAGTGGGTGGTGTTAGGTTTATTTTCGTTACGGAATTTCTTGATTCGGTCGCCGCGCTCAAAGCTCGTGATAAAAGCTATGCAATAGCTTAAAAAAACAAAAATAAAAAAATAAACTTTCATTAGCACCTGCACATCACATTACATTGTTTACTACTCGTTTTACGGTACATACATAATATCTACACCTTCCAAGTATAAATATTCTTTCTTTATTCCCAGCTTAGGGCTGGTTCGGTTCACCTGTTTATTCGGTTTTCCCACTTTGAAACCATTCCATTCATTCTCTGATAATTCATTCATACCTACACAAACCCATAAATAACTGTCCATCATATTAAATAAATTCTGTTCATCATTTTATTTTATCTCCAGTCAATGTTCTCCTGATGAGTTAAGAGCTCGAAATATATAGAGTAAACTTAAAAAAATCTTTGTATTTTAATTTTTTCACCTTGTGAAACACCACCAACTCCAACCCAATTTAATATCTAATACATTTTTAACACAATTTTACTTCATATTTACAACACAGTTTTTGAGATAATAATGAATAAATAATGAAAAATTTACACTAAAAACAAACTGGCAACAACGCATATATTAACCTAAAAAGTGGATTAACTTTAGTACTTTTTGACGTTTCGTCGCTTCAGCCATATTCGCAACAGCTTTTAATCGTTTATTAAGAACTTTTTGTTTTATATATCTCTCTTTATAATGTACTTTATCTGAAATTTCTATGATAAAATATATACAATCTCGGACAGTGTTGCCAGAATTGGCAAACGAGCACGGGATTGGCTAGTAGTGGTACATAAACAGCAACAAGTTTTGGACTTATGCATTATGAATCCTTATTGTGTGTTCTATATACTCTAGCATTAACTTTTAGCTAGTATTGTCGCGAAACAACTATGTTCCGAATTTTTTTGGATATATCATTATTTACTATCCTCGTATATTCAAACGCCTCACAATCAATCACGTACCCAAAGGTCGAAAATTATTTTTCTTTAGACTGGCTCGTAATCACAACAAGGCAGCGTCCAAAGACAATTTTTAATTAAATTAAATTAGAGAACCGAAAAAATATTTCTTTTAATATAGATATATAGACAAAAGATCAGGCGGAGTTCGAACCCACGATCTTCGAGTGTCCGGGCTGATGTCTTTTAAAAGACTAGGTATGTTAAATATGATATAGGCTTTTTTCTCTTAGCCATGATCCCCGAACAAGCAAATACCTATAGTAATATATGAATCTGACAAATTCCATTTATTTAATCTTTACTCCTCTCTTTATTCATTTTCAACGACTCTATAGTGTCCTGAAATATTATTAAACTATATCAGGAGGTGTTTGAATATACCAATCAAATAGTGTAATATTTTATATAGAAATGAAAAAATATTCTATATAAATATTAATATATCTCTTTTTGCACCCTAAGCAGTTACGTAAATAAAATAGCCCTCACCCCCCCCCCCCCCAATACAAAACCACTATATTTTAAAATATTTTTTCAAAACGCCAAAGAGAGGCACCGGGAATACTAAAAGGCACCATAATAATACAGGAGCTTAAAAAAATAAGATTATAAATCTTAAAGCCTAAAATATCTTATCTATGAGTAGATTTGTATGCCTTTTATTATTTTAGCTCCTCTCTGTGATGTCTAGTAAAAATAATAAATACCTCTTAAAAAGTTTAGAGCTAATAATGTATTAATCCATAGATGTTTAGTGAAAACTAAATGTATGAAAGTATTTTTTTTTTTTTTTTTTTGTTTTTTATGTGAAGATATAAATTTTTCTATTAATCTCCAAGGGGTTGTTATATGCTTTTGAAAGGGCATCCTAAGGGCAATTAGTTTTTTTATTACCATCATTCTCTAGTGGATACAACAATTGTATTGTTAATATCTTCTGATGGGAACAAAATAAATGAAACTTGTTTCCAAAGTAGAGATTGAAATTAATTTGACCAAATTTAAACAGATTGTTATGGTCACTTGCCGGGAAGAGATTTATTTTATTTCTAAGGGTAGATTTAAAATGAAATGAAAGGTAGTAGAAAAAGTGTCTTGTTGCATAATAAAAGAAAATGAGGAAAATAACATTTTAACGACTAAGAACTATCATGTAGTTAATTTTAGATTCTGAAAAAGTCGAATTTTTTTCATTGCCCCCGAACAATCGAGTTGCCCCCCTGTGGGGCATATGCCACACGTTGGGAAGAACTGATCTAGATGCTTTAAAAAATGTATCTTTAACAACACTATGTAGGTATATTAGCACTTGGGGGCTATCGTTTGTTTTCAAGAGTCTTAATCTGACTGATTTATCTCTCAAATATTCCCTATCTAATTAAAACGTGTTCAAATGTAGCTAGGCAAAATGTCAAAGTCGTTTTCAATGGGATATTGTAGAAGATGAAGAATACTTGAGAGCATATCTAATTTGACTAGGTGGTATTATGGACTACCCGGAATGGTATGTATGACCGGAAGGATTTGGCAACATTTCCATTTGCGTCCCTCCCCCTTGAGCGTGCAGACAGCAAGTTGGCCGACGATCGTTTTATTCAGATTAGGAGCCCACGTTCATTTACATTCCCTCTTTTGTGCAGAACTCCTTTGGCATTTCTCACGCATCCACTGTCGGCGTCGCGACGTCGTCATGGCTGGTTTTACTTTCGTTTTCATTCTTCCCCTCAACGAGAATAAATATTGATACAAACAGGAACAATTTTTTGTAACCAATTACATCAAAATCCATTAAGCGATTAGAAGATACGAACTACATTTCTGAAGTAACTACATGTTACATAGTAATTAGGCTTGACAATTACGCTTTTTAGATACCAATCGTAAAACCTATACATGTTGAGCATTTTTTATAATAAAATTGAAGAAAAAAGTGAAAACTTTATCAAGGCTGACGTCATGAATAAACTAGAAAATTGTAATAAGTTTTATAATTTCAGTCGGGATGGTCTAATCCCATATTTTTTTATGTAATCGTGCATAAAAAAGTGTTTTTATTTCGTTAAGCAACAGAGATGTCCGAATTTCACCAAGTCCTCTAGGGCACTTTTATGTTGTTAGATAGAAATCATTTAGTGGACTTAGGGCCAGTTTCATAAAAAAAATTATCGGCTGCTTACTCAACCCTGGGTTGAGAGTTACCCTGGAGTTTCAAACAAAATAATTTTCATAAAACAAAGTAGGGGTCGAGTTAGGTCACCAGGAGAAAAATAGGTTGGCAACGGCGAAATTCCCTGCATTTTAGTTATTTTTATAAAAAAAAGAAAAGAAATTTTTAACAGTGCAGGAAAAAGAAAAAAATCGCTTAATTCAAATAATTTTGCTCGGGGTAATAATTTTGGTGAGACAGCTTTGCTTCACCTGCCCCAAAAGTCTGGCTACGCCATTGACCACAATTCACATTAAAAATTGATTTTAGATCGAATTCAAAAAAAAAATCATTTTTCTGCACACCTATTAAAAACCAAATACAGTAGAGTCCCAAAAAACTCGGCACACGATAACCTGTCAGGGCGAAAAAAAACCCACGGAGAAAGTCGGCTAGTTAATATAATTTTCATTATAGACAGCTTTATGCCTTCATAAAGTATTTTTCTGAGGTCTGTCTTATCAGGTAAATTACTGTACACTGTGTAGGTATTCATTAATTTTCATTTTCATGTAGTAAGGGCTCTATGCCTCCATAAAGTACGTACTTTTCCTTTGTTTAAGGGAATTTGAACAGTTTATTCTCTGTTATATTCTCAAGCAAACAATACATACAAGTTCAGTTGTACAGTACTGTATTTTCTGAGGAAACACTTGTACTTATTCTTTTTTAACCCCATTCCTGATAACACGGCATTTTCACAAACTCGATCACCCTTCAGTCCACACTAGGCCGAGTTTTCGGGACTCTACTGTATTCCGAAAAACCTCACAAGTTATCCAACCTGGCTGTAAAATATTTAATTTGAAAAAATGAATTTTTTTAATATTTTTCAAAAATATAGGTAAAAAATTTAAATCTCCTTTGATACCAATTACCACACAGTCATTAATAAAATACTAACTATATATCATATTTACAGGTATTGTAAACAATTACAAGTTATCATGTAAGTAGAATTGTAATTCTTATCCTATATTTCAATTATATATAACAAATTAATTCCTATCCCAGAAGGGAAATCGATTAAAATGATTAACTTCCCATATCTCATTTCTAGCTGATGTTCTTTGGAAGAAAAAAATACTTCCAAAATCGTATAAAACACCGGACATGGATTTATTGTGAAGGAAATAGAAGAGATATAATAATTCTTAAAAATGTTGAAAATACTTTTTTTGTCTTTTATTATATTTTCATCCGTTCTGCTGTCTTTTATATTATGAGCCATTTTAACAGTTGGTCGATTTTCTCATGAGCAAGGAACAATTTTTGATGATGACCATTCAAGGGAGGAGATTGCGGATTGTGATAAATGACAATGTTATTGCGATTGAGAAAATTCAGTCATTTATAATAAATAAAGTAGAAATCAAATCTGCAGAGAGATTGTACACAGCTTCTTGGCTAAGGAAGCATCTGAAATTAATTAGGGCGTTAAGATTCTAGTGCTCTGAATATGTTTCCTAACAAAGTTGTTTATCAAAATAAAAGTTTCAAGACTCAAACCACCTAGATTAGACATTTTTAATGAGATATTTTCATTAGAATGTATAACGTTTTGACACCTAATTCTTGACTCGTTTTCAGGACAACTGGGTTTATTAGAGCATAACACCAACGTCTTTTAATTGATTTTAAATGCAACTGTGACACAAATTATTCTATTAAATATCTTCATATATTGCAGTAATTTGGCAGGTGCAGCAGGTGTCACGTATATCTGTATAAAACAACTAAACACACTCAGCACAGGTATATGTGGATAGGCGCCGACACCCGTTTCGGGTATGGCACTCGAAGAAGAAGAAGAACAGGTGTACCCAGCCTCTAAACGAGTTCTTAAAAAGCCCCGAGATAGTAGAAAAAATAATATTTCTAATAAAATTAAGGTTATAAATGTTGCATCTTTTGGGTAAAATGTCTTCATGCATCTATATATTAGTGAAGAAAATAAAGCTACTTATTGAAATAACATATTAAATTTCGGATTCAAGTAGTTTTAGAATATTATATTTGAGGCGACTGTGGGTCAGTGGTCAGAGTGTCGGGCCGCTGTCCTGAAGTATGCTGGATCGAGACTGAGTCTCAGCAGATATTTGCAGCCGCCTCCTCTTGGAAAGCAATGGCAAACTACCAAGAGTATAATTGCCTACTCAACTTCTCCAAATTATCCGTTAGGAACCGGCGTTAGAAAGTAGGTCACGTATATCTGTGTAAAACAGCTAAACACATTCAACACAGGTATATGTGGAGAAGTGACGAAACGTCAGGGAGACCTGATATGGCATTTAAAGAAGAAGATATTAATATTATTATAGACGATTCATGTTCATCATTTTTTAAATTTTTTAAAGTTTTCAGGGAAATGGACTCCTGGAAAAATCAAAACAAAAATTAATTTAAAAACGACGTTTCATCTCTTTAGTGAAACTTTTTCTTCTTTTTCTTTTATTGTAGGCTTTTAGCCTGTTTTTCTTCACAGTGCCTCTGGTCTCTGTGGAGGAGGATTCACAGCTCTCAGCCCAACTCTTCGGCGGTCTGCCTCTAGGTCTCACTGCTGCTGATTTTCCATCCCTGGCTATTCTCAATAGCCGTTCTTCGCTGGCTCTATCGACGTGGTTGCTCCATTCTTTTCGGCGCACTCGGATCCATTTATTTATGTCCCGTATATTGCACTGGTCCCTCACATCTTTGTTTCTCATCCTATCCCACAATGTGACACCAATTGCAGATCTTAATGTTTTCATTTCTGTTCCCATCAACTGCTTGGTTCTTACGGTTTCAGTTCGTGTTTCAGTCCCATAAGTTGTATAATAGGCCTCACAGTTGTTTTGCATATCTTCATTTTGGGTTCTATGGTCATGAATGGATTTCTCCAGACCACATCTCGTAGATATCCAGATATTTTTTGAACCCTTTATAGTGTTTGTTCTTTCGCTTCGATGTATGACATCCAAGGTATTTAAATGACATCTCTTGTTCAATGATATTTCCTTCCAATTCTAGTTTACATCGAATCGGTTCTCTTGAAACAACACGTGATTTGGTTTTCTCGACTGAGATTCCCATATTAAATTTCTTAGCCGTAATGTTGAACCTATGGAATAATCTTTGCAGGTTATCTTCCTTTTTCATGCTCTTAAATTAATTGTTTCACGATGGATTCAATAATTAACATATTTTGTTTAAATAATACATACTCATAATCACTATTTTAACAAACATGTTAATTAATGAATTCAACGATAAACAATTAATTTAAAAGATTGAAAAAGTTTGAATAAAGAGAAGAAACTTCGCATTTCAATTAATTTTATCCTGAAGTCTAATTCCCTGAGAACTCTTATTTAAAATTAAACAAAATGATGGACAAGAAACGAATAATATACTTAGTATAATAGATTAAAACGGTTTGAGCCTGAAAGCTAACGTTGTTATTGCAATAAGAAGCATACTCTTTTATGATAGAGATACAAGAAGACGTTTCATCAAAAAGATACAAAAAATAGTTAGGAATGTTAGGATTAACTCGCGCATCGTGAGAAGAAAATAAATAAGCTTCAGGGGTTGAATCGGAATCAAACTCGAGAAAAACCCTTCCGAATCAATATTAGGCTTGTGTTTCATTTAAATGAATTCGGCCATCAAATCAAGTAAAAGGATCTAAAGAAATTCGCAACCCTCTAATTTGTAATCCCTATCTCCTCAGGTTATCTGCTCAGGCAGAAGCACAGTCATTAATAGTGAATTCTTTCTAATATACAAACAGGTATATAATTAACAGATTTTGAAGTTGTGATGATTGTAATCTGACTTAAGGCAAATATTGTGTTTTGTGAATCGTTTCAATGTCTGAGATTCGATTAAAAGAATAAAAATTAATTATATAGGATAATCTATCTTGAAGAAATTTAGTAAAGTAGTAAAGTGGCGGCGCTCGAAGTGTTACCATCAACCGTGAAAAAATTTTAAACGATGCTTTGTTACCTTGGGCACGTAAACAATTCTGTAGAAACCATTGGACGTTTCAAAAAGACTATGGGCACCATCCCAGAAAATCCGTGAAACCAAACGTTTTTTACAAGAAACAGTTCCCAGCTTCATTTCTTCACAACAATGGCCACCATATTCCCTGGACTTAAACCTAATGGATATTTTATATGGTCCATTCTTTAGGCCAAAGTATCAACTAAAAAATATCAGACGGTCAACGCCTTAGAGATTGCTCTTCGCAAAATACCATCAGACCACATTCGTGCAGCGTGTAAAACCTTCCCGGACAGACTCGATGCTATTATCCGTGCTAAAGGCGGTTACATCAAACAATAACATATTTTTCTTAAAGTGAGAAATGTTTTTACGATATTCTGAAGTTAAAAAATTAAAAAAGAAAATTCAAATTGGCAAAATTACAGCATTTTTAATTGATAACACTTCGAGCGCCGACCCCTGAAGTATCTGAAAAAGTATCGTAATCATTTTAATCAGGCTATAGAAGGGGCTGGAACGAATGTTTAAACAAATAAACATCCTAGCAGCGGTCCTAAATAAATTGAAAAATATACATAAATGTATATCGACGCTCGAAAACAAATTTTTAAATGACAATGTGGGAAGAAGTCATAGTAGATAGTCAATTTTACATGGTTCTTTTACCGAACGGTATTTCCAAACCACTGAACGGAAACATATGAAAAAATTCCACAAATTTGTTCATTTCCTCCCTATCAACGACAGAAGGAAAATCAATAAAAATAATTTTTAAGAAAAAATAAAAACCGACTTCAAAAAATTAAATGCAACAAATAAAATACACTAAAAGGTATAAAATAATTATTATCTTATTTAGTTACAACTAAACGACGAAATATTAACATGAAATTACTTTTTGAAGTCGGTACCAAACAAACTATACCTATAAGCGAGCATACCCTCCAAACGTACTAAGTAAGATCCGTCGAGTGCGATTCATAAAAAGGTATATGTTTGGCACCAACTTCAAAAAGTAATTTCATGTTAATATTTCGTCGTTTAGTTGTAACTAAATAAGATAATAATTATTTTATACCTTTTAGTGTATTTTATTTGTTGCATTTAATTTTTTGAAGTCGGTTTTTATTTTTTCTTAAAAATTATTTTTATTTTTCTCTTTTTAGTGATGTTATTAATAGTGATCACATCATCAGAACTTGACCAAATTAATATGACACCATCCCTAAGACACCCCCTTTCGGATAAAAAAAGAACCATCAAAATCGGTTCATAAACAAAGAGGTTAGGTATAAACAAACCTAATAAAAAAGGTCTAATACCTATGAAAAAAAAAAACGAAAAAAAAATGGAACCAATCGGAAGCTAGACTGGACCCAATGCAAATTTTTTTTTCAAAATCGGTTGACAATTGGCGGAGATATGAGGTAACATAGGCACAAAAAAAAAAAAAAAAAAAAAAATCAGTCGAATAGAGAACCTCCTCCTTTTTTTAAGTCGGTTAAAAATAAGACCTATGGAATACAGGGAGGGTCCCATAAGTTTATCCCTTGGATAAATATGGGTTTGTTTAATGTGATTGGGGAATAAAAATGAGAAATTGATATTATATGAAACATCTTTTGAATTTCTAGAATCGCGAAAATAATATCCAAAATTGGAATAATTTTAAAATAATATAAGAATCTGTTTTTAAGTGTCACATTCGTTATGGTTTTAACTCTATAAATGTCGTCATTAATTTAGGCTTTACAATTTTTTTTTTTTTAAGATAGGAATTCTTCCATCTGGTTGAGGTGAGATAAAGATTTTTTTATAAGAATTCTCGCTCTAATAATTCAAATGAAAATCTCTTTTTTTTTGTTATCATTCTTCATTTATTTTTTCTTCATTTACACCCTTTTTATTATTTTTCTCATTTTATATTTTAATGAGTAAACTAGATTTTTTCTGAATATTCATAATAAATATAGATATGTAGGTAATGAAAAAAAAATCTGGTGGGAGTTGGATTCAGCACGTGACTTTTCCACATCCATGGCTTTCTCTTATAATTTATGATTTTCTTACATAATGGAAATTTTATTTTCTTGAAAAAGTTCCTTTTGAGTTAAGTTTAAATCAATATTTCCTCTCAATATTAAGCGATGATTAGTTTTTGGTCATAAACATTAATACCTTGAGTACCAGATAATATATATACCTATACATTTTTTTATAATGTCATAATTTATTTGTACATTAAATTACTTTATTATTGTAAGCTAGTGTATTTTTATTTAGTTTATAGCTGCTAAGTTTTTAAATATAGCTATTAATATTAAACCTTGTTTAAGCAGAAATATAAGTGATGATAATAACTATTGTGTTGTTATTAATTTTTACTTTATCCAATGCGAAGCATGGAGAAAGTATTGTAATCGGTCTCGCGGCAAGCGCCACTTCAAAGGGCCCTCAAGTAAAGAGTCCGGAACCCATGGACTCAATTAAAATCACAAATCGTATTATTCAATTAGGTTGAATTTTAGCACGTGACGGTTTTGCCAAAAATTGCTTGGAGTCGCGTCGAGAGGCCAAAAAGTGCGATTTTTTCATTTAGTGCATGCGGATGGATGTATGGGATGTATGTATTTATGGATGGATGGATGTTATCGTTTTTTTGGCCCACGATTTTTTCCACACCGTTGCACCGATTGAAATGAAATTGAAAACCAACCATTAGTTTAACAAAATGATTAGTTTTTGGTACATATCGACCACAAACGTTAGTAACTTTTAAGGAGTTCGGTGTTGGTTCTAGGTGAAACATTTTAATATAATAATAAAATTTGGGTAAGATACGAGGTAGGTTTCACTAAAAAAAAAAACCTGTGAAACCTACCTCGTATCTTACTCAAGTTTTATTATTATACAAACGTTAGTACTTTATTTCGGTACTTTTTTAGTTTTTTCTAAATATCTTGAAAATGACTTAACCAATTTTGATGAAATTTAATATCCTAATTAAGTACCTTGGGGACCACAAAAAAGGTTAAATAAAGTTTTTAGTAAAAGTATATTTTAAATGATGGAGGAACATTGGCAGGCTCCAGCGTGTCCTGGCTTATAAAATCTAAGGGATTGGTTTGATTGCAGTACTTTACTCTAGAGTAAGATAGTACTTTTTTAATTCTTTAAAATTTATTCATTTGATCGTTTTATATAGCTCATTTAACCTAACTTAAGTATGAGTGGATAGGCTTCTTTCTCTGTGAAATGCTAAAAATTACGGAGGAAATTTTATAAGTAACCATAGCAACAGCGTTGTTTTCTTATCCGTTACCTTTGCTGAAGACATAGAGGAATCGAGTTAAAATCAAAAATAGCGATTGATTCTCATCTAGTACTTGAGAAATAACCATTCTATATTGGATTTTTGACGTTTCGGTTTTTATTGGTAACCATTTCTGAAGACATAGAAGAATCGACATAAAATCAAAAATAGTGATTGATTCTCATCTATTACTTGAGGAATAACCATTCTATATTGGATTTTTGACGTTTCGGTTTTTATTGGTAACCATTTCTGAAGACATAGAGGAATCGACTTAAAATCAAAAATAGCGATTGATTCCGATCTAATACTTGAGGAATTACAATTCTACATAGGATTTTGATATTTCGGTTATTATTGGTAACCATTGCTGAAGACATGGAGGAATCGAGTTAAAATCAAAAATAGTGATCGATTCTCATCTAATACTTGAGGAATAACAATTCTACATTAGGTTTTTGACGTTTCGATTATTATTGGTAACCATTGCTGAAGACATGAAGGAATCGGCTTAAAATAAAAAATAACGATCGATTCTTATCTACTACTAGAGGAATAACCTTATTGCATTCCATTTTTGATGTTTTGACTATTAATGGAAACATCTACTGAAAACGTGGAAGAATCGACTTAAAATCAAAAAGACTAAATTCTCTTTTGGTAAACAACTCAAACCCCGGGGGTTTGACACTTTGAGAATCGGTTTCTTGAAAACGGCTAACGATTTCGATGAAAATCACGGATTAGGGGTGGTTTTTGGGTCAAGAAATGGATCTGACAGGGTCTCATTTTCGGGTAACTTAAATTTGATATTTTTTTCTTAATGTAAAGTAATTATTCACAGATGGGTGTGTCAATAAAAATTTATAATTAATTTTTTACTAATTAATTTTTCTTTTTAATAATTAATTGTTTTTCTTAATTTTAAAACAGGTTAATAGTTCATTTCAAATATTATTATATATGAAAATTTGGAAATGTAAGTAATTAGAAGTATTTTCTATCGAAGAGGTTATGCTAGACCAAATTAATGCTGAATTGATGCAAAGGCATGCAATTGCCCAAACATAATGAAAAGATGAAAACCACAAATTTCGAATAAAATAATTTATTAGGAGGTCATTTTCATCCTCTTAAAAAACCCGACGATTCGGGGGATCGTCAGGGTTTCAATAGTCAACGTTGGAACCTATCTCCTTATTAATATTATTTTTAATTGCCTTTAATTTCAAACTTTGTGAAAAGCGATGGGTTGATTTTGACAGGAGTGGGTCAAAAAATTGAAAAAAAATTATTTCAGTTTTATTCAATTCTGGCTGCAAATATTCAATCTTTTTCAACCAAATCTAAAATAATATTAATATATTGCTTTTAACTAAAGCTATCTACTATAGGTACATAAAGAATAGTCTAGAAAAACTCTCCGCCTGTATCTATGCAACCGATAGATGCCTCTGTTTCGTACTTAGCCTACCCTACAGGCGTCCTTATAAAATGAATATTTTTCATAATGTTTAAAATTTGACGGCTATTTCTCATGAGTTCATTTTCTATTTTTCCAATTACTTTTAAGCAATGCTGAAGACATGGAGGATTCAATATAAAATCAAAAATAGCCATGGTTGCCTATCTAATACTGAGAAAATAAACTTGTGAATTGCATTTTTGAAGATTTGCTCATTTTCTGAGGAATCAATTTAAAATACATGTATTTAATAATGACGAATAAACATTAAATTAATATTTTAAACGGCTCACCTTTGCTTCTTTATTTGTTTTTTGAATGATTTAAATTCAGAATTACAACCCAATTTTATTTCAGAAAATATCAAGAAGAAAAAATCCTAAATGTATTTGAAAATTCTCAATTGAATAATAGAAAATCACAATTGAATATTAGAACATCGCACTTGTATTTCAGAAAATAAACATAGTAAGTATGTAATAATAAAACTTGAGTAAGATACGAGGTAGGTTTCACAAAAAAAGAAATAAAACAAAATTGAGTTTTGAATTCGATATATTTCGGGGGTTAGCCTGAATATACTAGGGTAATTGTACTCTCTCATGTACCTTTCAAGTTGTACCTTCTCAGGTACTTGTCCATTCGTTAATATAATAGCACGTATAGATTCCTTTCAGCCAGTTCAAATCTCAATAGAAAATATTAATTCTTCAGAACAACTTCTCCTCTTCCCCTACTTTCCCCTCACCACATACAGTTAAAATTTTTTTAAAAATTGTTACTTGTAAAACTAATTTTCCAATATATAATCAGTTTTCTTAGACTCCTGATGATGGGCTAACCCCCGAAATATATCGAATTCAAAACTCAATTTTGTTTTATTTCTTTTTTTGTGAAACCTACCTCGTATCTTACTTAAGTTTTATTATTATATTAAAATGTTTCACCTAGAACCAACACCGAACTCCTTAAAAGTTATAGTAAGTATGTTTATTTGCATCAAACTGAGGACAACCTCTTTGTTTCTCTTTATGAATCAACAACTCTGCTACTCTCGGCAAAACAAAAACTTTTCAATAAGCTTTAACAGCTACTTTTCTAATGAAAATTTTGATTAGTTTATTTTTTGACCAATAGAAGACTAATGCTTAATCCCAAGATTCCTAAAATTGTAATGCCAGTATAAGCGAACCTGGTCTATATATTAATTAATATTTTAAAATAATTTCTGTTTACCCCGATATACTATATATAATTAATCAAAAATGTTTTTCCCTAAGCTTAATCTCTGCTTTTGAGTAATTAATTTTTTACGCGCCCTTTGCTTTGAATCCTTTCCAATAAATTCCTCATTTACTCTTCTCTCGTGGCTTAATTCGAATCCTTCCTACCCTCCCTCTTTAATTTATTAATAGATTTCCACCTTAATATTATGTGTTTCGACCACACGTGACTAGATTAAATGGATACAAATTGCCTTAATATGAGAATACAAACGATTCATTATGAATTTATTCGGCTTTCGCCCTCTCGCTCTCACTCGAAAGGCAATCAGACAATATACTCTACAGTCATTAGTAATGGCATAAAACGGCGGGATGAAAGAGGTTTCAGAACACCCTGCAACGGTGAAATTGAATCCCTTATCTTCAAAATACATTATTTTGCCCTTTAATCTTTGCACATTTTGTTTGTTGCTTGCCTAAGCAATATTTTTTCGCTTTATGCCGGTTCGAGGATTATAATAGCAGACAATTATTCCAATTGATTTGTTAATACTAACGATTTATATAAAAGTATTTTATTTTTTTATTATTTCTCAAACCATCCACTTAAAGGGCCAATTTATCGGGTGCCATGCAAAGGGCGAATATTCAAATAATAAACGATCATTGATTTTTGCTTAAGTAATTAGAATCTAAGAATTGCCTTAAAGTGACCTGGGAATTTATTATACTCGTGTCATAAAAGAATTATTTTTATTTTATTTTTTCTCTTACTGTTATTCATCTCTAGTAGCATTCAACGGTTCAACCCAATTGGCAAAACTTAAGCCGCCTCACCATCATATTTCTCCAATTTTCAAAAGTCTTTTCGCTTTTATTTCATTCTACACCTTTCAATGTGTATTTCAGAACATGGCATAAATTTAAGTATTTTTGAATTCTACATAAAAATCCGATAGAAGTTTATTAAATATTCCCTATACCTAAAATGAATAGTTTTTTAAATAAAAAATATTTTAAATTTCATTAGTCGAATAAAAGATTTCACTGTAGATGGTAACAGAATTGTTTTTATTTTAGGTTAAAAATAAAATGAGAGTCTTCTGTTTTTTAAATAAAATAATTTTTAATTATTTCTAGAGACTATAGTTTCGAAGGCATTGCCTTCATCATCAGTCTATCACAAATATTTCAAATTAGTTACAAATTAAGATTTATACATTGAAAATTTTGAAAAATATATAATGTCTTTTTCTTCATGTTTCCTCTTGGGAGATTAGAATGTGTGTAATGTACATTCTAATCTCCCAAGAGGAAACATGAAGAAAAAGACATTATATATTTTTCAAAATTTTCAATGTATAAATCTTAATTTGTAACTAATTTGAAATATTTGTGATAGACTGATGATGAAGGCAATGCCTTCGAAACTATAGTCTCTAGAAATAATTAAAAATTATTTTATTTAAAAAACAGAAGACTCTCATTTTATTTTTAATTTTAAATTTCACTCGTCTAGATCTTATTTATTATGTTAGTATAAATAATTAGGACGAGTGAAATTTAAAATATTTTTTATTTAAAAAACTATTCAATTTAGGTATAGGAAATATTTAATAAACATAATTAAGTAATGGAGAGGGATTCAGCCAATGGGTAGTCTCTGCTGAATAAAAAACTCCCAATTATGGAAAACGTTTCGGCTTTAATTAAATAATAAATAATTAAAGCCGAAACGTTTTCCATAATTGGGAGTTTTTTATTCGGCAGAGGCTACCCATTGGCTGAATCCTCTCCATTACTTAATTATATACATATACAGCCATCAAAATTGTATCAATATTTAATAACCTCCTATTGGATTTTTATGTAGAATTCAAAAATACTAAAATTTGTGCCATGTTCCATTTGAAAAAAAAATGAGTATTAACAACTTTTTTATTTTCAGAAATAAATGATTATTATGGTCATCCTGGATATAAAATTTGAATTTTTATGATTAAGTAAGATTCTTTAATGTCTAATTAAGAGTTCTGATTGATCATATTAATTCTACAAACAATAATCTAATGATTATTAATTTTTAAAGATGAACGCTAAATTATAAGGTAAATAAAGCGGATCCGGAGGTTCATTTTTTTGGGAGGAGGGGGGGGGGGGTATGCACCTGGGTCCCCTTCCTCTCTCAGTGAACATTTTAAAATTATAAACTTCAAAAGTAGTTTTTTACAGGCGATTATTATCCTCTGAAAAATTAAAAACAAGTATGAAAAGAGCATGTTGGGGCATGGATTTTTTTTAAGTTATCTCTTATTCACCAGCTATTAGAAAATTGACTTTTTAGGATTCAGAGTGTGCAGCTCTTTTTAAAAATTAGCAGCTTTGGGGAGAAAGTCGGGAAATTAAAAAAAAATAAATAAAAAATAAATCTTAAAAACTAAAACAAAAATGTCAAAATAATAAAAACAAATTTTAGACTTAAAAAAAAAAAAAGATTAATGTTTTAAAAATAAATATAATATCACACGGTGGAATTAAAAAAAAATAATTCACATTTGCTAGAATTAAAAAAAAAAATTAAAATAATACGCGTCTTGAACTCAAGACGTCACCGTCGCCGTCGCCCAGCCAATTAATTAATTAATCGGCGACCTCTCACTGTATCCCCTCGGACAAGCTCCCTTGATAAGAAATCGTTCAAAAAATGGCTTTAAGAATCCCCACCAAGCAAATGTCAATATAAGTAATTTAATTAAATTTTTTATTCAAAATTCAGTGGAAATATGATCAAATTGAATTCAAACATGTCCATTGTTGCAATTTAAACTTTCAAATTGACATTTCATTGTTGAATTGATATGTTTATTATTATTAATTAGTTGATGATTGTCAAGAAAAAAAATTCAAAAAAAATTTTCTCTCTTATTTTAGAATCAATTCCAATTCTATTTTACTTAAAATTTGCCAAAAATTCTATAGATTAGAATTCTAATTGGGATTTTCATGTAATTCCTGAATAAATTTTTATGAACTGATGAAAAATTGCTTAAGAGGAGGCGTTTGCATCCCATGCATGAATGAAATATATATATGAGTTCCAAATTGTTATTAGTAAGAAGTCAAAGAACTTACTTACGGAGAGGGACTCCAAAGGAAAACCAGGCGGTTTTGCTAAACTCAGATCGAGCGTAACGTGGTTATATGTATACAGGCTGCTAAGCAGCCTGTATACATATAATATAAGACTCTTAAAGGAGAAGCTTCTCAAAGAAGAATAGTTTTTTTTCTTAAGAAACTTAATGTATTATTTTTGTTTAATCTACCATAGGTGTCTTCTAAAATTCTTCTCCCAGTTGAATGGAAGCAAATGCTTTCTTCCATGACTGGGAGATTTTTTACAGAGTGAGCCTGTTAGCCTCACGTCCAACCTCTTTTAGTCGCCTTTTACGACAAGCAGAGGATACTATGGACCTATTCTACCCCCAGTCCATAAGGGTCTCAAAGTGCATTATTTGTTTTTTTACAATTAGCAGATATTGGTAGAAAGTTTGGAAATTAAAAAAAATCAACTGCAACGGATTGTTGGTAAAGTTTATCCAAAGTCATTTGAAATATTGATATTATTATTCCCTTATTATTAATCAGATATCACTTTCAATTTACAGGCAATGTTGACTTAAATTCAAAAATAGTGATGATTCTCATCTAATACTTGAGGAATAACAATTCTACATTGGATTTTTGACGTTTCGATTATCATTGCTGAAGACATGGAGGAATCGACTTTAAATAAAAAATAACGATCGATTCTCATGCGTGTAGTTAAGGGGGGGGGGTAAAGGGGACGTTGCCCCCCTCCCCTAGAAAAATCGAGTCAATATCTCAATAAGTATTTATGCTATGAGATTAATTTTATGCTTAAAAAATCAAGAAAACTACAGATTGATAAAATCCAAAAAAGTTATCTTCCCATATAGCCCAGTAAATAGGGGGGGGGGGTTTCACCTTACATTAATTTCGGGAAAATAATTTTTACGATCGTTTGCTATGGTTCGGGTATGAGAAATCTTAGTTTGCGACCTCGAAAGTCTGGGGGGAAATTTTCGGACTTTTTCCAGTTTTTCGCTTATAACTCGAAAACAGTTCATATTTTGTAAATAACTGTTCTATAGGAAATTAAAGAGAACAAATTTTCGCGTCGATTAAAAAAAGAAATGCAAAATTGGTCAAGTAGTTCAATTTTTGATGGGGATCCAAAAAACACCCCCCGGGATCACTTTTGAATATCCCTAAAACTCGCACTTTTTTCGATTTTTTCCCACTTTGACCATGATGATTCAACAAAGTCTACTTTATAAATTTTTAAACTACATTAAATTTTTTTATCAAAACCACGTGATAAATAATTTCAATTTTTTTTAAGTTACCCCGAATATATTATTCTAACAAAGATTAGTTTTTTTTCAAGATGGTGAAAGTCCTTCAATGAAAAATAAACTGCAACGGATCGTTGCTAAACTTTATCCAATGTAGTATCTTATTCTAGAGTGAAAGTACTTTAAAATATAATTTTACAAAAAACTTTATATGACCTATTTTTGTGTTCCTCAAGGTACTTAATTACAATATTAGATTTCATCAAAATTGGTTTAGTCATTTTCAAGATATTTAGAAAAAACTAAAAAAGTACTGAAATAAAGTACTAATGTTTGTGGACCGATGTTTACCAAAAACTAATTAGCGCTTCATTTTGTTAAAATAATGGTATGTTTACAATTTTCAATTGGTCAATCTGTGCAACGGTGTGGAAAAAATCGTGGACGAAAAAAACGATAACATACATCCATCCATCCCCAAGCACTTCCTGAAAAAATCGCACTTTTTGGCTACTCGACGAGACCCCATGTAATTTTTGGCAATACCATCACGTGCTAAAATTCAACCTAAATGAATACTACAATTTGTGACTTTAATTGAGGCCATAGGTTCATTAGTCTTTAACTGAGCACCCTTTGAAGTCGCGCTTGGCGCGAGACCGATTGCAATACTTTACCCATGCTTCGCATTGGATAAAGTAAAAAATAAAATAATGATAATTTTCCCACCCTTTCCCAATCTACCATATGTAAAAATTTCATTTTTAATTCGAATTATTTAATGTTTGGTGTAGTAAATCCTCTTCAAATTTTAACAGTGTGTTTATTATGCTTTTAATGACTTATATTCCAAGTTTCAAAGACTTTTGAATTTGGAAAAGAACTACCTTAAGTAATGCGTTTTTAATATCTAAAACGTAGCTAAATGACTTTGATCTCTCTTGGATTATAAAATCAACCAACTAGACTAGACTTGAGGGGTGTAAATATGAATCAAATCTTATCTTTAGAAGAAATTGTATAGACGTGAGGTGAGGCGAAAGCAGCAGGAGTAACAGCAGCCACGGGTATTGAGGATAATTGAATTTGCATCATTCAATTTCTGATCGAATTATTGGAGTAGATGGGCCGGGAGTGTAATCTCTAACCGGATAGGCGAATGTATTGCTTGAATTCTCCCATCGGAATCCTTGCAGGTGAATTTAACGAGAGTGGGGTATCAAGGGGTGGGGTGGGGTGCATAGATATACAAGAGAGTGAGAGAGATTAGAGCAATAGGGGTGGAGAAATTCATTTGATAGAATACCAGACATATCCGAATTGATGGATATAATTCAAAAAATACCTAATGAGAAGCCATTTTCTATAGAATTTTCAAAACAGTTTTTTTTTTGGATTGTATTTTTTTGATTTATATATTTCTTTACTTAAACCCTCGAAACAAAATAAAAATAGAACATTGAATGATTTATGATATAAGAAATTATGAAAATTTCAGAATATAATGAGTTGCAATTTCAGTTTCATTTTTTTTTTTGGAAAGGAAATGGAATAAATTGAATAAATCAAAAAAAGAAAAAAAACATATTACTCAAGAAAAAAGTAATAAATCTTATGACAGAGAAACATAATTTAATAATAATAGCAAAACAAATATCCATTAATCGATTGTAATGCTATATATACTAGTATGTATGTATGGATTTATTACTCTTTCTAATTAAATAAAAGTGTATTTTTTTAAAAAAATACAATTTTTTTTATAAAACAATCTCAAAACTTTGAATAGAATTCCAAACGTTTCAGGGGAAATTCTCCTTTTATCAATGAAAATTTGGAAAATTTGTTCATTTTAAAAAGGAAAAATAAATTATTTGAAGCTAATAGCTGTTGCATTATAAATCCATTTTTAAAGCAATTATTTTTTTAAATTTCCATTGAAAAAGTGACAAATTTTTCCGAAACGTTTGGATTTTTAAAAATGTTTTGAGATATATATATACAATTGGTTTCTCGAAAACGTCTCTAACGATTTCGCTAAAAATTATTATGCCTCATGAGTTATTAGACGTGTATAAATTTTAATCCGATTGAAATAAAGGAAGGTGGTGTAAATTAGTCATGTCGCAAAATAAATATTTTAATCGTTCATTTCTTGGCTAAGTCGCATAGTCCCGGTGGGGGTAGATGTGGGGGTGAAGTGGTGGGGGAGGGTCTGGAGGGAGGCGACGTGGGGGGTTTCGAGGATTAATATATAGCTTTTAAATGAAACAAAAAGTAGCGACCATCACTCGGTGGCCAGGTACTTTATTTAATACGAATAAACAATCAATAGATTATTTGAATAGTATATTTTTATTAAATTAAATTAGAGAGCAAAGAATTTTTCATATATTATTATGGACAAACGGATCCCACGGGGTTCGAGGCCCAAGACCTTCAAGTGTCCAGCACGAAATTCGACAACAGCAGTTTTCACCCTTTTTTTACTTCATTTCACTATAGTCCAAAATCTCAGTTTAGTCACCCTTTACCCTAAAATGGTCTATCTGAAAGGGTTAGAGGGCGTATTTCAAATAAATTGATAATATCTAATTATTTATTTTTAAAGAAAATGGAATAAAAAGAATATATATAAACAAAGAAACCAAATGAATAAGCAATTAATTAATTATTAGTTAATAAATCTTATGTCAGAGAAATTCATTTTAATAATAACCAAGACGAATAATATTCATGAATCGTTTGTAATATTTTATATGTATATCTAGTATTGATTGATCTTTACTCTATTTAGACAAGTGTTTAAATGAATAAAATAAATATAGATGAATGGATAAACACAGAAATAAAATATTTTAGTATTATCATTCAAAATACTAACACAAATTCAAAGATATATTATTTATTAAACAAATATGTATAAGAGAAGCAGAAATAAATTATTCTAATGGATTTAGAAGGTTTCGACCAGCTATAGAAAAGGGGATATAAAATTAATTTTATTCAATACATAGACGGTTTTGTTTGATGTAAAGTCTTGGTGAAAATGATTTTACCACTATCCTGTCATTTTGAATATTACAATAAAATAAATAAAAAATGGTGGTTCATAAATTTAATTTTTAGGAGGGATATAAAAATAAATATTATATTCGAGCTCTGTATATAATATACTATTAGAATAATTTAAATTTCTTGAAAAATAAAACTTTTTTTTTCTTAAAAAAATCTGAAAATGAGTGGTAAGGGGGGAGGGACCCTTTGTATCACTTCACCCTTTTGTGAATGGTTAATACATTTAATTTTTAGGAGGGATATAAAAATAAATATGTATTATATTCGAGCTCTGTATATAATATACTATTAGAATAAATTAAAATTTCTTGAAAAATAAAACTTGTTTTTCTTAAAAAATCTGAAAATGAGAGGTATGTGGGGACCCTTTGTATCACTTCACCATTTGAAAATGGTATAATTTGTATAGAAGCTATAGCCCTTTTAATAGCTCAGTTCATTTACTTCCATGTTAAAAGGACAATTTTCAATAATTTATTTCTCGGTAATGAGACAGACGATCAACTTCAAATTTCGGGAATAAATATTTTATATCAACAACATCAACGATTCGATGGTAAAAATTTGGGAGTTTTCTTATACAAATGATAAACAGTCCCGAACCCCCTTATAGGTGCATCGGACTGCTAAGCTTATTAGCGCCTGGAATCTCTGAATACATTACAGTTTTAATTACACACCCATATATAGTTATATATATATATATTTTAAACCTAATACTTTTTATGAAAAAACAATACCTGAAATGGAATATTTATATACCTTATATTATTAACAGCCGTATTAAAGAACATGTTAAATTAACATATTTTCATGTGTGATCAATAATAAAAAAATATCTACCTATAAGGGGTTCGGGACTGTTTATCATTTGTATAAGAAAATTCCCAAATTTTTACCATCGAATCGTTGATGTATATAATATTTATTCCCGAAATTTGCTGATCGTCTGTCTCATTACCGAGAAATAAATTATTGAAAATTGTCCTATGGAAAGTAAATGGACTGAGCTATTAAAAGGGCTATAATTTCTATACAAATATACCATTTTCAAATGGTGAAGTGATACAAAGTAGCCTTCATTTTCAGATTTTTTTAAGAAAAGAAGTTTTATTTTCAAGAAATTTTAATTTATTCTAATAGTATATTATATACAGAGCTCGAATATAATACATATTTTATTTTTATCTCTCCTAAAAATTAAATTTATTAACCCACTCAAAATGGTGAAGTGATACAAAGGACCCCTTTGTATCACTTCACCATTTCGATTAATAAATTTAATTTTTAAGGAGAGATAAAAATAAAATATGTATTATATTCGAGCTCTGTATATAATATACTATTAGAATAAATTAAAATTTCTTGAAAAATAAAACTTCTTTTTCTTAAAAAAAATCTGAAAATGAGAGGTAAGTGAGGACTCTTTGTATCACTTCACCATTTGAAAATGGTATAATTTGTATAGAAGTTATAGCCCTTTTAATAGCTCAGTCCATTTACTTCCATGTTAAAAGGACAATTTTCAATAATTTATTTCTCGGTAATGAGACAGACGATCAACTTCAAATTTCGGGAATAAATATTATATACATCAACGATTCGATGGTAAAAATTTGGGAATTTTCTTATACAAATGATAAACAGTCCCGAACCCCCTTATAGGTGCAGGGACTGCTAAGCTTATTGCGCCTGGAATCTCTGAATACATTACAATTTTAATTACACACCCATATATAGTATATATATATTTTTTAAACCTAATACTTTTTATGAAAAAACAATATCTGAAATGGAGATATTTATATACCTTATATTATTAACAGCCGTATTAAAGAACATGTTAAATTAACATATTTTCATGCGTGATCAATAATAAAAAAAATATTTGGGGTTTTTTTGGTCACCCTAACGTATAAAATGTTTATTTGCAAGCAGAGAACAACTTCAATGATTTATTTTTATGAAATAAAATTGAATTAAAATTCTATTTATTCTATAATATGTGGTTTAAGCAAAAAAAAACTTTGAATCGTCAATTTTTTTTTATTATAATAAGACATATCGTTCGTAGAGTTTTATTTTTTTCTCTGCTATAAATTATGTCCAAAAAGAAGAGTTCCTCTGCTGCATAATGTGCGGATGATTATTCTCCCCCGGTTGCGACAAAATCCAGAGCTTCCACCTTTATTCCTGAATGTTTTATTATTTTATAACTCCACGAATGTTTACTTTATCGAGTTGGATCGTGCAATTTTATTACTCCGCCGCGGATCAATCATGTGGACTGTATATTAGCCCTATAGTAATAATCTCAGGAGAGTTTATGAAACAAAAGCTATTTTAAAACGAAAAAAGGAAACATAAATAATACATGATCGAAACCATAAAATGTAATTATTTTACAAAATTATGGAGATGATCAAAATCGATTTTAATCAACACAAATTTATGGTGCTTATCTTTTGAAAAATTAAAACGTGATGGCTAGTATAACAATAAAATTATCAACAAACCTCTGAATCGTTTTTCAATTACTAGATCGTAATTTTATTTTATTATTTTTTTTTTCAATGTTTAATAGACGGTGAATTAGGAATCAAAACACTTTATAATTCAGTTAAGATCGAGATATATAAAATTTTCACTCACTATCAAAAAGTTAGATTTCTGTTGGAGACGCCAAAGTAATAAATTTAAATATACCTAATAAACTATTAGTAAATATTTACTTAATTTATTTTAATATATAATTATTCGTAATAAACTATTGGCGGATCTTAAAATAAGTAAATTAATTAATTTATTGAAGTAAATTTGTAAACGAAACACCTAGCATTTTGTTTATACCTCTATCTTGACAAGGGCTTAAAATTTAAATAATAGATATTTTTAGCAATTTTGAATCTGACGTTGGGGGGTCGGGTAGGCTAGGGGTTAGCGTGTCAGCCTGGTTACTAAGTGGACCTGGGTTCGACTCGGGGCATCAGGCTAAAACCTGACCCCGGGGTAGAGACAAATTAAAAAAAAATATAATTAGTATCGTAAATTGGCTTATGGTTAGAAAGGGTGAAAACCCAAAATCTCAACAATTCTCCGCATTGCCAGTACAAGCATTTTAGTACCAGAACAAAACTTATACAAGTTTGAGTTATTGTGGGTATCAGAATCCAGACACACTGACAGATAGGAAAAATGGTAGAACATTATTTTTTCCATTGAGACATGTTTAACATAAAGTGAACATAAAAAATGAGTGACCAGAGATTTTCGGCATTCAAGTTTAGTGAGTAAAAACTTTAAAGAATTAGAATTAAGTACGCTAGTTACCAAAAGATTAATTTTCAACGCAAATTTAAATTATGTAAAATATAATAAATTTCATTACAAAGATAATTTAACACTGCCCAACAATGAAAATGTCTCGAGCTCAAAAATAGCTGATTCTTATAAATTTCCATCTGCTGAATTCAAAAATAAAAATAAAAATTACCGATTAGCTCTTGTTTTGGAGATATTATCAGTCAAATCGACGAAAAAGGCCATTTTGACATATTTTTGAGTCCAATTAGATATTAAACAGCAATATTTGAGATCACAATATTTTGTTGAAGTAATAGAGAACAGCTTCCTCTTTGATTTTCAAATTACGCCTTGTTTTTAGCTCAATTGGAACTCGAGTTATAACTAAAAAACTAAAACTACGTGATTATAAAGGATAATAAACATATATAAAAATATATGGTCTTACTTTTTTAGTTATAACTCGAGTTCTAATTGACATACAAACAAGTGCTAATTTGAAAATCAAAGAGGAAGCTGTTTTCTATTACGTCAACAAAATATTTTTATTTCAAATATTAATATCTAATGGGACTCGAAAATAGGTCAAAATGGACTTTTTCGCCGTTTATTATTATAACCACTACAAATTTTATACGGAATATAGGTACTTTTCCTTTATTTTGGTGCACAATGAATAGAAAAATCATGAAATAAACTTTCGGACAAGGAAAAAAAATTTTTGTAGAGGTGTGTAATAAATAATCCAAAATGGATGGATGCAATGGAAATTCGTCCCTCGTTAGGAACTTAGTTATTATTGTGTGTGTTTTTGGAATCGCTAATCAGATAAAAATAATATAATAAATAATAATAATCATAATAAATATTATGTATTAAAAAAAATAATAATAATAAGGTGGCTTTAACCATGACCCTTGACACACGTTGTAATCAAATACTTGAATTATGCAAGCAGAAATAGATTAGAAGAAATTAACAACTCAGTTAATTCACTGGCCAAATATCTATAGATATTAAAACATCAAATATTTAATTTAATTGTTTTTTTTTTCAAAATTATTTAAAATATTATAAAATGATATCAAAACGTATTGGTTGTTGTATTTTAATCCTGTTTTAATTCAAATACTATTTTATTTACCATAAAATTTGTTAAAAATTCTGGTAACATATCTCAAGGATTGGATCTGAGTTACCTGTGAATGTAGGTCTTGAAAACTGAAGGTTGTATGCCAGAAGAAAGCCCGATGCGGGAATTGAGTTCCGGTTTCTAGAAGTCATTAAAAGATATAGTAAGTTAACTCTGTTAGAGAATAAATCTCCGAAACGTCGGTTTAACAAATAAATGTAAAATAGAATTGGTTTTTTCTATTCGAGATGAAAAAATTTTATAATGTTTTTTTGGCATTGTCAAAGGAGACGAAGTAATTATGATTTGAACTACTTTCATTGACTTTTTGTTACCCTGAAGAAGGAGAGAATAAATCTCCGAAACGTCGGTTTAACAAATAAATGTAAAATAATAAAACCATTATAGTCTTATTTTTTACAACCACCGTGGACTGCCTTCATCAACATCCAATTGCATATTTATACCAGTCCGTCTCCCTAAAGAAAAACGCTATCAATAACTCTGTTACTTCAACATATGATTATTCTAAAAGTTCAAATCGCCCTTAGAAGCAGACTTTGATTCTATAAAGAAATCGCGATAATGTTATCTACTAAATCCGGGATGCCATGAATACATTTCAGAAGGGTTGTGTTTACCTCCTCGGGAATCGATCCCAACTGACAGTCACAGGATAGCCATTTGACAGAATGCTATTTTTGGCACTCGGGTTCGATTCTTGAGTTAGTGAACTCAACCCTTCTGACATGTAATAAAAATTACCCATGGAAGGTCGGATTTAGTAGCTAACACTCTTTCGTGACATTATTATACCTGTTTTTAAAAGTTTTTTTAGCAAAATCATTACAGCCGTCTTTGAGGAATATTGAAAAAAGTACAAAAATAAAAATAAATTTGTTAACCCAGGCACGCACTAACATACTAACAGGCATTTTTAACCGACTTCAAAAAAAGTAGGAGGTTCTCGACTGATTTTTTTTTTGTGCCTATTTATTGGAAAGGGGGTATCTTAGGGATGGTGCAATATTAATTTGGTCAAGTTCTGATGATATGATAACTATTAATAACATCACTAAAAGGAGGAAAATAAAAAAATTTTAAGAAAAAATAAAACCGACTTCAAAAAAATTAAATGCAACAAATAAAATACACTAAAATGTATAAAATAATTATCTTATTTAGTTGCAACTAAACTACGAAATATTAACATGAAATTACTTTTGAAGTCGGTGCCAAACATATACCTTTTATGAATCGCACTCGACGGATCTTACTTAGTACGTTTGGTGGGTACGCTCGCTTATAGGTATAGTTTGTTTGGCACCGACTTCAAAAGTAATTTCATGTTAATATTTCGTCGTTTAGTTGTAACTAAATAAGATAATAATTATTTTATACCTTTTAGTGTATTTTATTTGTTGCATTTAATTTTTTTGAAGTCGGTTTTATTTTTTTCTTAAAATTTTTTTGACAAAACAGTTATTATCTCGGAAAATATTATTTTTTCGATCTTCACTTATTAGGGCTTTTTGTAGACCGAAATGCCATGGTGCCATGGATTGTTTTTTATAAAAGATTTGTATTTTTTCGTTTTATATACATTTATATTTTAGTAAGAGATGTAAACATAGTTAGATATTTTTCACTTTTCATAGCAGCCTGAGCTCCACCGTAGGGCACTATAATATAGACGCTATTTACGTCGAAAATAACACACAGTGGCTTTGAATGGAATTATTTTTTATTCTAATATACTTAGGGAGCCATTTGGGATATTATATAAAATTAAATAAAAATCCATTATATATATATATGTATATAAATATATATATATATATGAAGATAGGTGGATAAAAAAGCGTACTCCATTAAATATATTAAATAATAATGCTTCTTTTGAAGTCCGCTATCTCTCAATCCCTTTTGTTAAACAAATCTTCAGAGATTAATAAGATAATCAAGCAATTAGTTGTTAACGTAATTGGAAAAACAAAGTTCAAAAAATAGGCCCCCTCCAAGGGCAGTAGAGAATTTAAGGAGTTTTTTCTCTTGGAGCCCACTTATATGGTATACCTCTACATAATGCTTGTTACCATACATAAACCTGAACCCCATGGCTATGGCTTAATAAGCTGATTTTTGGAGTATTTGTTCACCAAGACCCTAAAGGCTAACTGTGCAAAAAGAATTCAAATTTTTAAAGTCATCTCCGTAGTTTTAAACACACACAAATACACCCATTTAAAATTGTTTTTAAATTCTTTACGTATCAAAGAGAATTTTTAACAAGTATAAGATTAAAAAAATGAGATTATTTAACTTGAATCTTGCATAAATATTTTAATCAAAAACTGTTTAGCTCTATAACCTCCATATAAAATATCTAAATATATCTAAAATTTTGTTTTGATACCTGCATTGGTTTTAGTTTAGTTTTAGTTTCATTTTTTTAGAGCATATAAAAAATTAGTAATGAATTCTTCCACTCACTCACAAACAAAAAAAATCAATATGTCGAAACGGCATGAATTCGACCAAATTTTTTCAACAAAATATTTTTAGCCGTTTTTGAGAAATTTCGAAAATAGGAAACAAAAAAAAACACTCTTTCATGCACGATTACAATACATGACCTATATCCCATTTGGTAAAGTAAAAATAATTATTAAAAAATAAGTTAATATATTATATTTTCTTTTAGATATTTCTGGATTTAAATGTGAATAGACTAAGCTAAATGAAAATAAAATTGTAATTATCATTTTCGCCCATAATTTTATTAATGAGAGTTTATAATGAGAATTAAGGACAAGTTTTTATGTGATTTTTTTATTTTTTCACCAACATTTCGTCGACTTTGGCCTACAATAGCTACATCACACATTCGTCTAAAATATTATACATTATTTTTCTTTATCTCGGTTATCAATGACCATTAGAAATTGAAAAATTCAAAAAATTTGGCACATTCACATAAACAATAGGTAATCAGAAAAGGAGTTTCAGAAACAATACAAACAGAATCAGACAACGCATTTTTAGAACAATGGAACGGAATTATTTTACTTATCAGTTTTTAAACATTTCGAATCCGACTCGAGGCAACCGGCTAAAAATCTGATCCCTGCATAGAAGTCTTAATTTAATATCAGTATCGTAAATTGGCTGATGGCTATAAGGGCCGAAAAGCCAAAAAAAATTTAAACATAGAAATATCAAATTCAAAAAAATACAAAATTTGATATTTCTATGTGTAAAAATGGATAAGTAAAATGATTCCGTTCCATTGTTCTAAAACTGTGTTGACTGATTCTGTTTGTATTGTTTCTGAAATTGTTTGTATTTGTGATGTAACTATTTTAAACCCTGAAGAAGTCGCCAAAGTGGACGAAACGTTGGTGAAAAATAAAAAAATCACACAAAAACTTGTCATTAATCCCCATTATAAACTCTCATTAATAAAATGGTGTTAAGCCCCACAAAAAGTTCAACTTCTCGACCATATAAGGTATATTACCCTCCTCACAAAAAAAATACTCTATTAAACCCTCACTAAACTCTTCCTATCGTAATTCGTAATGTATAATGTAATATTTCACTTCAATCCATTTAATATCAAAGATTCTATCGATTTATATTTTCCACAATAATTTCCCAAGTTGGACCGATATATATAGGGGGTTACATAAGGTTATTTGATGGTTGGGTACACTTTCAGCTCAACAAATATATTTATCTTGAAGTAGTTGCACGTGTTTGGGGAACGTGATTTCGAAGTACCAGTATCCATTAAAAGGGGAAGCTTTATTGTCACACAGTCTATCCCCATGGTATCTAACTAAACAACAAGGCACTTTAGAAATTTATTTCTTTCAATTAACATGGACCATAATCCAAATATACCTTTCTGATCTTCTATCTATCTACATATATATATAAAATGGAAAAGTATGTATGTAAATATGTTTGTATGATCCAAACGATCTGATTGGCCAGTGCATAGCCAATAGCAAAGCGTTAAATTATTAGAACGATTATGATTGGTCAGATAGTGATCGTGCTTAGCCAATGTGTTAAATAAATCTTTCCTCAATTTCATTCAGCAAATTCTTTCAATACTTACAGTATCATTTTAAATTTAAATTATTAAATTGGTATGAACGAGACGCTCCCCGCCAGGGGCTAGGTGAATCCGGGCCGAAGGCCCAGTCGTCAGCTAGTATGAGATAAAATATTAAAGAATTGAAGACTTGTTGATTATTTCGATTGAAACCACCAAGATTAAATATTTTTAAGAGATACTTCAATCAGAATACACAACATTTGTAATTACCTATTAAATTTAGTTTTAAGTTAGCACAAATTATGGGGATAAAACTCCCTAGCCCTTCTAGCCTTGCCATTAATTGTTTTCCCCAAGGCAAAGCTATTTATTAACTATAACGAAGTCTATAGTACGTAGTACAATATTTGAGTAAGCTTTGAAATGAAGCGAAATGTGTGCTGGGTCAGCATTCATTTAATTGATCATTTATCTTTTTAAAAGCCAATCAAAATTAATTTATATTTTGTTTAATTTTAATATACAAGGAGGTCAGGACTATGGTAAAATCATGTGGATGTCCAGAGCTACTTTGCTCCTTACCATAACCATCCGGAGAATAGTGAACTATTGTTAATTGTGGAAGAAATAGGTTTTTTTTTGTATTTTATAAATATATAAAAAACGACTAAAACTATTTTGATCAAAAAAAAAAGAAAAATAGTTAACTTATGTCCCCCCTTTCGGCTTACAATAAAACTTCATATAGTGAATGTAAAAAATTATATTAATTTTACAATCTATTAATTATTTTGTCAAAATATATGTAAATGGGTGAATTTTTTTACGCTAGCTCAAAAACCAATGATCAAAACGAAATTGTATATTTATATATTTTTTATTAAGATTAAGTACTGATAAATTGATTGCCCTATTGAAAATTTATTAAGATCATTGTCTAGATTCATAAGTAGTTGAAATTTGTATTTTTAAATATATGTATTATGTTTATTAGTATAGTTAGCTATTGCTTTTGTATTAATTTTGTAGTTATATTTTATATTAATTTTATGATTTTTTTTGTAAAATTTTAATTTTTTTCATTCTAATATAATTTCTCTCTCATCTATGTATTTAATATTTTTATTACTCAATGTATTTGGTATGAGCTCGTAGTCAAACCTAAATAATAAAATAGTACTGATAGATTTTCCATGAAATCAGAGCAAAAATTAGGTGGAGGATTTAATATTTTCGTTTTGGACCAAATTTTGTACAGCTCCTTTTTAGGACGTAACTATTGGGTAAATAATGAATTTTTAATACATGAAGAATGTGGGCAAAAGATGGTCCTATCACATATTTTTTTAACAAAATATTTGGCAAATTTAATTAATTACCTATTACAATTTGGGCAACTAGTCAACACTCCCTAACATTTATATCTTTTTCTCAAAGAGAAACAAAGAGGTTGTCCTCCGCTTGATGTCCATATGGATATTGACTCCATGAAAAACATTTATAATTGAAGAAAGAGTGATGATGAAGACCAAGTCTTCGAAACTATAGTCTCAAACAAATAAATAATATATATACAGATATATCATCTCGATATATATGTGTGTATGTTTATTTGCATCAAGCAGAGGACAACCTCTTTGTTTCTCTTTGTGAATCAACAACTCTGCTACTCTCGGCAAAACAAAAACTTTTCAATTATATCTTTTTCTTATGAATTAGATAAAACAAAGAAAGTAATAATTATAAAAAATTGCATAACTTTTAAGGAGTTAGGTGTTGGTTCTAGGTGAAACATTTTAATATAATAATAAAACTTGAGCAAGATGCGAGGTAGGTTTCACAAGTTTTCTTTGACTCCTGATGATGGGTTCACCCCCGAAATATATCGAATTCAAAACTCAAATTTGTTTTATTTCTTTTTTTTGTGAAACCTACCTCGCATCTTGCTCAAGTTTTATTATTATAAAAAATTGCATATTATTTCTTTTATATTTTTACCTGTAAATGGAAGTGGTCGGTTGGGTAAGCGGAGGTTTTAAGGGCAGTTGCCCTCACTGGCGATAATTGGCAAAAACAAAAGGGGCATTGTTCTTCTCTATTTTCATTGATAAAAGGACGAAAGGGAACGGCGGGTGGGGGTGGGGGTGCAGGGTTTTGGGGGTGTTTGGCTTTGCAATGCACTGCACGCCCCAATCGTAGTCATGTTTACGACACACAGGTGAGCGCCTAACCTCAGCGATACACTTATCTAAATTAAATCGGACTGGGACTGGGACAGGTCTATTTAAGAGAGGATTTCCATACACTATCTCTCTAAGAAACAAAAAATAAATACTATTACAATGTTCAGTTTATATTAAATAATATGCCTTTTGGGAAATTAATTAGATTATTTATTTATGGATAGTAATAAAAACCTGAAGATTTGTGTCTTTTCGATTAGTACTATCCATCAAACACAGTTAGACAAATTTAAATTTGTTATATTTGCAATTGTATTATTATTATTTTTTTTTATTTATTTATTTATTGTCACCGGAAACACAGCCCATTTAGATAGCACATCAGTAAAGTTTTAGTAGTTTTAGTGAGGGAGCCGAGTTTTAGCCAGTAGAAATTTTATATTCTAGCCAGGCTCGAACCCGGGTCTCCCGCTTGAACATCGTCATTAACGATGTTGAAGCGAGCCCAGCGCCTTAGCCAGCTCGGACAACCCGACTCCCTTTAAGTGTATTAGAATATATATAAATGTATGTAAATCTACGAAAATTTACTACCTATAGGTATAATATTTTAAAATTTCATATTATTTATATTCCAATGTAAGTTTAGGCTATCCCCAAAAAAATTTTAAATACGTGATCCAATCATTGATAAGTTAAAATCACTATTAGATTTATTCTTACTTGAAAACTACTTTAGGATTAAGAGTCTAAATGTCCGGAATAACTTAATTTATAAAGAAAGAATTTAAATTTTAAGGTTAAAATCCAGATTTAAGTAGAAAATACTTTTACATTGCATATCAGAGGCCTCGATCCCCTCAGGAGTAGAACCAACCCGAGTATTCACAAGCTTGTTAGTTTGACCATCGAGACAAAACACTACTAACATACTTCTACTTAAACCTGTTTTTCACCTTAAAATTTAAATTATTTCTTGATATATTTGGATTATATATACTGTGAGTTGTATTTTTAAAAAGAATCCACCTATTTTTCAAAAAATATACTCCAATCTTCGGGTTAATTATTTTAATATTAATAATGATAATAATAATAATTTCTAGAAAGCATAATTATTTGTTTTAAAAATACAAGTCATCAGAATGAATTTTTTACCGAGCTTATTCAAAATTTCATGACAATCTTTAAAAATAAAAATGAAGAACCAAGGGGGTTGGAATGGAGAGGGGTTTGGGGGGGGGGCTCAAGCCCTCTCCCCTCAAAGATACGCTAATAAACTGAAATAATCTACTTTTAAACTTATATTATTTAATATGAAAGTTTATAATAGGAAAATAAGGACAAGTTTTTATGTGTGACTTTTTTATTTATCAGCCAACGTTTCGTCGACTTTGCCGACTTCTTCAGGGCTTCAACAAGAAAATTTAGTCGAATGTGTGGCATGACTTTTGAAGCCCTGAAGAAGTCGGAAAAGTCGACGAAACGTTGGCTGATAATTAAAAGAGTCACACATAAAAACTTGTCCTTATTTTCCTATTATAAACTTCCAAATTAATACAAATTATGGACGGAAATTATAATAATAATTATTTAATATTAAATCATATAAATGTTTACAAATAAATAGTTTTATAAACAAATTTTTATTAACAATTTCTTTTCTATGAGGGGAACGAGGTGAGAAAGAATTATGGAAATGGAATAATTATCGGAAAAGAGGTTTTTTTATTTAATTAGTTTTTTCCTCTTAGTTAAAAACAAGGACTAAAAGATGATCAAGGACACTCGATGGTGGAGAAGTAATCTCCGGAATCGAAGCTTAAAAACAATGTATGCATAAATTCATGTAAAATAATTGGTTTAATAAAATTTATAAAAAAAAAAAAAAAAATTCTTTTCTATAAAGTCAAAATATTTCGAAGATTAATTGTTTCTATTAATTCAAAAATAATTTTTATATAACATAAATAAGAAAAAACGAAAGTTATTTAAAAAAATTCAGCCCCCAATATATTTCGAATTCATTATGCATCTGAGAACAAACATTTATCTATCAAATTATGCGATAGATTCTAGACATTGCATATTAGATACTAGTATATATACCTACCCGTATATAGAAGAAACATGAAAGTCCTAAATCAACCCTCGTAAAAAAAAAACTTCTGGCTAAGGCCCCTGCGTGCTCTGTGTTTGGATTTTCGTTGATTTTATTACTTTGTTTGGAAATCCTCGACAAATTGTGGTAAGCCTCAATTTGAAATGGTTTGTTAGTAAAAAATAAATAAATAAATAAAATAAAATAAAATAAAATAAATAAAACTTCACCATGTTATTAGGCGTGTTATTCACTATTAGAAATCGGGTATTCATTCATTCAATTTTCCACTTTCTGGGTCAAATTTTGTAATCATATTTTGGCCCACTTCAAACCGATTTTCTTCAAATTTCACTAACAAGGATTGAAATGGCAATTCCCTCACAGGACAGCCCCGATTGATAATTTTAGCACTCAGGATCGAATTCCCGAGGGAATAAAAACAACCCTCTTGTCATGATTAAAAATAATTCATTTCAAATTGGATTTAAGAGATGACACTACTTTGTGATTTTATTAGAAAATTTAAAATCTATTTCTATCGGCAACTTGAACTTTTATATTCAAATTATTTACCAATATCTCGGCAGGCATAATTTCCGACACTTTTTATTCATATTATTAATGTTGCTTAACCAAAACATAAGTTTTAATATAAATTGAAAATACCTAAATTAGGCATTTTAATTGTAATAATCTTATCAAAATGTACATTTTGAAACTTAATTCTGGAGTTATTTCCAAGTACTTGTGAAGTCATTCCAAGAGAAAAACTGCTAAACCTTAATATTTCCAGTTTATCTCTTCACAAGCACATAAAAACAACTCCAGAATTAGGAATCAAAACGTTGTGCATTCTGATGAGATTATCTTAATTAAAATGTAGAATATACATAGGTTCAATTTAAATCGAAACGTCTCTTTTGATAAGAAACTCAACCAGCGAAGCATCAAATCTGCAATAAATTTAGCTGTACTAAAGATCAAAATGAGGCGACTGTGGGTCAGTGGTTAGAGTGTTGGGTCGCTGACTCGGAGATCGCTGGTTCGAGACCGAGTCTCGGCAGATAGATATTTGCAGTCGCCTCCTCTTGGAAAGTAATGGCAACCTACCAAGAGTATAATTGCCAAGTGACCTCTCCAAATTAGCCGTTTGGAACCGGCGTTAAAAAGTAGGTCCCGTATATCTGTGTAAAAACAACTAAACACACTCAGCACAGGTATATGTGGGGAGGCGCCGACACCTGTTTCGGGTATGGCACTCGAAGAAGAAGAAGAAAGATCAAAATATATAAAATAAAAGTACCTATATTAAACTGCTTTTTAATAAATATATTTTTATTTCAAAATCTACTTAAAAGTAGAAAAAAGGGTACCCTAAAAATTTGTCATCAAACCAATGACTAAATATAAACTTAAAATTGAATTCAATTAAGATCCCCACACTTTTGTGGGTCGGGTTGAAGCGTAACAGCCTGCTAATCAAGTGGACCCGGGTTCGAGTCCAACTCGCGGTAACCGACTAAAATCTGATCACTTGGCTGATGGCTAGAAAGGCCGAAAAGCCAAAAAAATCACACACTTTTACATTCAGTTATTGGAGTATTAAAACTTTTGGGGTAATGAAGAAATTTTTTTTTACTTTTAATTGTAGCAAAGTGTATTTTGAAATATAAGTAGATATCTTTTTTTCTAACACAGTTTTTTTGGTTCATTTTATTTTCAGTGCTAATTTAATTTTCATTTATTAAATCAAAATTTCTCTTTTGATATCATCAATATCCGATATAGCGATGGGATCGTTCGTATTTCGTTACGAGAGCATCTAATCTCGCAAAGGAAATTAAAGGGATTTCAATTAAAAGGATAATCAAGAACTGATAACGGATTAGAAATTCAACTTAGATGGAATAGAAAAATCCCTAGCTAAAAGGCAAAAAGAGGAAATCAAATAATTAGAAGAACTTGTCAAAGAGTTTGGAATTTCTGTTTTCAAGCAAAACTAAAAGCAATCGAATTTTTTACTTTCACTTATAATTAGAAAAGTACCCGGAAGACTGAACTTTGCTCTGTAATTTTTCTTGCTAGTCAAAAATCATTATATTTATATTATTCTAATTATTTATTGATTATTCATTCAACTACTTGTTTTGGTTCACCCACCTGTTAATAATTACATTAATTAATAAAAAATATATATCACATTGATTTTTTCTCTTATACAAGGTATCCCGTATCACATCGATAAACAGTGAACAGGGGATAGGCCAGTTTATAACGTTCTAGAATCTACAATTTTTTTTAAATAAAAGCCTCAAATGGGGTCGGGTTGGCCGAGAGATAGCGTAATAGCCTGCTATTCAAGTGGACCCGGGTTCGAATCCGGCTTGCGACAGCGGGCTAAAATCTGATCCCTATATAGAAGACAAAATTTAAAAATAATATAGTATCGTAAATTGGCTGGTGGCTAGAAAGGCTGAAAAGCCAAAAACAAAAAAGTCTCATAGTTTTCGAGTTATGGTCATTTTTTGAAAATCGCTACCCTGTCTTAAATAATAAGATGCCGTGGCTACAAATTTACACATTTTATTATTCTAATTTTTGTTACCCAATTCTGATTAATCCTGATATTGAGCAGAATTCAAAATAAAACCATAAGTAGTATACTTTTGGAGAAAAAAATATAATTGCCGGACTTATATTTAAAAAAATTTTATTCAGGTAGCTTTGTATCATTTTTAAAATAAAAAAGTCTACTATCCTAGCATGGCAAAAGTTATTTAAAAATTGGCCCATTTACTAGAGATTTCAAAATGGTACAGCACTTTGTACTATATATATATTATAGTTATAAGGATTTTTGAAAATGTTGACAATCACTACCCTGCCCTAAATATCGAAATGCTGTGTCTACAAATTTACTCATTTTATTATTATAATTTTTGTTATGCAATCCTGAATAATCCTGCTATTGAGAAGAATTCAAAATAAAACCATACCATAAGTACTATACTTTTGGAGAAATAAAATATTTTTCCGGATTTATGTTTTAAAAATTTTTGATCAGCTAACTTTTAATCATCTTTAATATAAAAGTCTACTATCCTAGCATGGCAAAAGTTATTTAAAAAATTGGCCCGTTTAATCGAGATTTCATAATGGTATAGCACTTTGTACTTCTTTAGAAAAAAAAATATTTTAACAAATCCAACATATTTTGCATTGGAAAGTCCACTAGGTTTTTTTCCAATTTGAGATAAATTTTCCATTTTTAATAATATAGTCTTTAATTGTATACATTATTTATTAGTGCACTCATAAATTTTTAACTCCGATTTTACTCAATTTCATATTTTTTCAATTTAAATAATCTACAAAAAGTTAATCCCGTTCACTGTCAAATTTGCCTGTTTAATCTTCAAACTCGTGTATTTAGTTGAAAAATGTTCAAATATGACTGAATAAAATAGCACCTAAATAAAAAAAAAGATGAATGAAGACAATATAATTTAATAACGTTTTTTAGTTATTAAAATCTTGTTAGAAAAAATTATTAAAATTGTCCAAAGGCAGTGTGTCAATTCCGTCCCCAGTATACTTTTAGAATTTAATTTGACTCATGCCATCACTCCAGTGGTCAAGAGAGAAACTATTGTCAGTTGGTGAGTTGGTTTGTTAATACCAACCAGTGGTGTTAATTTTATTCTTATGGTAACACAGAAAAATGACTTCATAAAGGTAGTGATTAATTATGTCGTTCATAAGTTGTCATTTCCGTCCCTGCGATAACAAGTCATAAAAATATTTATTTAAAAAACTTTCTAGTGTTGTTTTACTTTTAGTAAATTGTAACCAAAATTGTAACTTTCCATATTTTTAAGCCAGTCTCTGCCTATATTACCAAATCAAAATTCTCTAATGTCAATTCCGTCCCCTTGATTGTCACACCTGAATGGGAAAAATCATAAAAAAGTGAAAAATATATTTTAATTCATGACCATTATTAGAAATTGGTTTATAGATAGTTGAGCCACAAAACTATATTATTATTGGGGTGCGATAAAGTTATATTTTCAAATTTTTAGATAAAAAAATGCAAAATATGTTAGATTTACTCATTTGTATTTTTTTGTCAAAATTAGCTAATTTAAAAACATATATGGATAGTGGTTATTTATTTAATATGTTAATCATATCGCACCTTGATTGGACTAATCTTTGGCTATTAATGGCATTATTAATCGCTATTTTAGCATTAATGTCATGATCTCTTGACGTTCTGAATCTAGGAAGCTGAATCAGTTCTTTATAATTTAGGGACTAATAAACTTTCTACGAGTCTTAGATAGCAAGTTATAGTGGGTATCAAAATCTAAATACACACATATACTTATAGATGAGAAAAATTATGTATGAAATCGATTTATTTTTTCGTTTCTATCCATATTTTTTTTTCAAGTTAAATAATTACTTTATCGTACGTCTTCAGTAAATAGGATATTCGATATACCTATATATTATATTGAAAATGTCAGAGAAGCTAATGCAGTTGTAGAAGAAACTTTCCGACAGGTAGTTATTTCAACCCGTTAACTAACCAACTCAATTCTAGCCCCTTACAAATACTTTCGTTTATTGAGTTCTCGAACGACTTTGAGACTTTGACAGTGGTATTTCAAAATGAACTCATGGATAAAAACAGCAAGTTAATAAAAAAATACTATAAAATTAAAAAAAGAGAAATTAATTAAAACCGAAAGGATGTTAATCAAAAAACAAAATTCCTCTGCTTTTTCTAATTTCACTTATATACCATACAATACCAGGTGCCCCCTACCCCCCTGGACACCGCAGTACGTTATAAAATAATAATTTAAATTTTCTAATTTTAATACATTTGTCATGAAATATTAGTGGGTTTTAAAATTAACAAAAAATCACATTGGCCGATTATAATAAGTTTAGATTATACTAGATGAAGGAGGAGGTATCAGCTAAAGATGGAATACTGTTCAATAAAACACCTTTAACGAGATGTTTCGGCCTAAATTTTATTTGGCCATCTTCAGTCAATTAGCAGTTATACACAAAATGTGGTACACATATGTGATCGAACCAGTCTTGTCAAAAATAAAAATTTCTTTTAGTTTCATGCGAATTTTTAACGTGCCTGGACCCAAAAGTTTCAGAATGAGGGCACGTTAAAAATTCGCATGAAGCTAAAAGAAATTTTTATTTTTGACAAGGCTTGGTTCGATCACATATGTGTACCGCATTTTGTGTATAACTCCTAATTGACTGAAGATGGCCAAATAAAATTTAGGCCGAAACGTCTCATTAAAGGTGTTTTATTGAACCCAGTGATTCCATCTTTGGCTGATACCTCCTCCTTCATCTAGTATAGTTTCATCACAGCCACGAACTCTTACAATAAGTTTAGATTAGATATGGAATATGCCATGTTGGAAAATTGACTTTTTGAAGTCCTTCTAATTTTACTATTATAAATTAGACATTCAGTTTTTGAATATTATTTGCAAGATATATTTCAACTACTAGTTATTTTTTGAAGTTAGAGAGGTCCTTAAAGAGCAAAAAGAACCCTAAAACGCATAAACCCGTCTCGGCTATAAATAGCTCAAAAAATGTAAATCTCTTTGCCCAATTTTTTTCTTATCAAAATAGTTTTAGCCGTTTTTGAAATATTTCAAAAAAAGCAGAAAAAAACACTTTTTTCATGCACGATTACAACACTTGACCATACCCTGTATGGTAAAGTAAAAATCAAAATTTGTATTTTTCGTTCCACCCTACTAGACCGGCATCTGATTGTCGTACCCGGACTCAAAAGAAAAATAAATAATAATTTCTTGAACAATTTTGCCATTAGTATTCGAAAATGCTGACATAGACATGCTAAGTAAGTTTTAAAAAAAAGAAATCGAGCGATAAATTAAACAGAAGGGATGTTAATTAAAAAATAAAATTCTGTTTTTTTTTGTTTTTTTTTACTATTAAGTAATTTTTCATGTAATTTTTTTTTCGAGAGGATTTTATAAAACAAACAAATCAATAAAAGAAATGGAATGATATTATTTTATCTCTCCTCCTTCGGTCTAAGCCATTATATTCCGTCATGAAATCGTCTTGAGATAAAGGGGGCCATCAACATTCTTGCGAAAAAGAAGAAGAGAGAAATGCACTGACTAAATTTACTTTATTTGATTCTTTTCACATTAGATTATAGGGTGAAGAAATTTCATTTGCAATAATCGTAAAAATTGGATAGAAAGAAAAAAAAATAAGTGGGTCGGAGATTCTATGGAAATAAATATAAAAAATTTCATTAAGCTCTTAAATAAATTTATAAATTTAGATTAAGTTAAATATACATATATATATATTATAATGGATCACAAAAAGATAGTGACGTCACAAGAGTACTATATACACCATCAAAAAAGGATAGTCAACAGAAATATTCTAATAAATCTTGGCAATTTTTTATTTTTTTGCTTTTCGATGATTTATTCAGCAGAAAGTTAATATATTTTTTTAATTGTAATTAATTAGTAACTGGAGAAAATATTGGAAACTTTTCCAATACTCGGTAAACTCTCCGCGAATAGTCAGCGAGGAGTGAATTATCATAGGCAACTTCTAGAGAGCCGTCATACTAAAATTTATTAAAGCATTAAAAAACTTTTCAAATTTTTTTTTTTATTTAATTTAATTTTAATTTATTATTTATTTTTAGGTTTCCGTTTAAAAAGTAAAACGGTTGAAAATCATTAACATAACAATCCTAATAAAATTATTGAATTAAAGATATTTTTATCATTTTTGAACCAGAACTTTCGAAACAAGATAATATTATTAATCAGATAGCCGTTTTTTTGGAAATTTTTAACAATATTTTGGCACCTGAACAAGCTTCTGTTTTTGAATTATCATGGGTATCGGAATTAAAAAGCATAAATAAATCACAAGTTAAAAATGATTTTTTTCTTCGTTTAGGACAATTTCGAATTCACTGACCAAATAATAAATTAATTAATTAAGTAATAAAAAAATGAGTCATTTCAATACTAAACCGTCAGGGTGATAGGAATTAATTAATTGAAGATTCGCAAGACGGTAGTGTTGATTTCTTGATCCTATATGTTTTTTGGCACTTTTGACGATTCCTGTCATGTAAAATGCTGGATATCGTATAAATCTGAGACTTTTATTAAAAAAGTGGTCCAAGTAAACGTTCAAGTCAATAAAATTTTATAGATAATAAGATAGAAATCAAGTTTCTAGGATGAGTGGTTTTCATTTTATTAAGGTAAACTGCGATTTTTTGCAAAAAAGTGCAGTTTTTCAAAACATCAACCACATTGCGGCACGGGTTACCATTATCCAATTAAGATGAAACTTAGTTTATAATTGTATCAAATTTCATCTAGTTTAAAATGTATAGAGTGGTCTTTGTCGAAAGCGTATTCTTTCATGGTCAAGATGGGAAAAAATCGAAAACAATTTTGGGATTTACAGAAACTACGGGAAATTTCAACTAGCGCTTGAGCCCGAACGGTTGGTGGGAAAGAAACCTAAATAATGAAATTTGTAGGAAATTTTATGCATTTCATTTTGAATAGGAAAGTTGTTTAGGAAAAGTTGATAGTTTTCGATTTATATGGAAAAAAACCGCCAAAAAATCAGAATTTTTACCTTTTTTGCATTTTTGACAATGTTCCGTCACAAAATTTTATTAGCAAACCTCAGATTCGAATTCACCACACCAAAAAACATATAGGATCAAGAAATCAAAACTGCCCCTAAACTTTCCGGGTAAAAACACAATTTAACTGGACTATTTGTTTTAATAAAAAAAATGCCCACTAAATAGTTTGCTTTGTGGATTGACCCCTCATTAAAATTTTCTGGTTACGCCACTGGGTAAGATTACTTTCTATTAATGTATTTTTTCCGAGTCTGGAAAAAAGATTTCACTTTTAATTCAAGAACTATTTTGAAGTATAAGTATTTGTAGAGTCAAGGATTCAGGGCTACTCTGTATAAGAGCTAGGGAAGATTATTTGGAAGTAAGAAGGGAACATTTCAGGGACTAGAAGTCATATTGTTGAATGATTACACATGGCTTATTTCACGCATCATATACTATGGAGGGGATTATTGATATTATTTAATGGTGAGTGATATGAACCCTAGGAGAGTCAATGCGGATAGATACAGAGAGGCTGGGGTTTTAAGAGAATAAAGCTTTCAAAATATATTTCCCTGAAGGGTTTTGTTCAATATATGGATAGATAGATAAACGAAGGTATGCATGTATGTTTGTGAATGAGTTCACCACAGATAACTTCCGAATGGATAAACCGATTTAGTACGAATTTAAAACATTTGTGTTTTGTAGATCAAAAAGAGAAAAAGCTTATTGAGTCGGAATAGGATCATTTTATATATGTATATACTCCTATATATATAATGTTAAAATATATTTAAACTTTTTTGAGATAACAAGAAGTTTAAAAATTACAAAATATAATAGGTGGATACATTTACATCTAAATATAATATAATTATTATACGATCAATTACATCTCAATAATAGAGAAGGTTTAAAATGAAAAATAAAAATATATGCCAAATTTTAAACAATTTCTCCACTAGCAATGAACAACTTTATGCCCTTAGGGTACACCTGGTAGAGATAGTGGGGGATAATCGCAGCTACTTATATCTGCCTTTAATTTTTATAAAGCATGCAAACGGTCACCCATTTAAGATTTGAAATCCAGCTCCATGATATCTAATTTCAAGATCTATGAAGTTATTTTGGTATCTATAACATTCCAAGGTAAAACAATTTTGAATTATTATATAATGAGTAAATATACTAGAAGAACACAAGATGTTAGAGGGTCACCCATTTCAGAATTAAGGACGTTCCCTAATAAATCGATTTTCTCGCAATCCTTTTAAAACTTTGAATACACATATCTATAAATGTCCTTTATACGTAGAAATTGTTTTCAATAGTCCTTGCGACACTAAATTTATAAATATTGACCATTGAAATTTTCATATTTAACACGCGAACCCTATCCTGATGTTAAAGCGAGTGTTTCATTAAATAACAATCGTAATTTTCTTGATATTATTTTGAAAAACTGAGATTCATTAACTGAAGATATAAGAAATATTTTCCTGTTAAAATAATTGTATCAAGTGGTATTCGTTTTGTATGAAACATGTTACAAGTTAAGTACTTTTGGTGGTTTTCATTTTTTCTCTCATGGCATGCCAAGAAAGAGATGGCGACTTGGCAACGTTGCACTAAAATCACTGAATTTTTCCATATCTAAAAAAACTTCTGCAACTAGTGCATTTGAGATTTTTAGCTAATTCTCTCAACCTAACTATACTGTTCTCATCTGGAATTTTGCATTGATCTGTTTCATGAAGTGTTTTTTAGCGTCGAAAAGAATGCAATGTTGCCAGATCCAAGAAAAGACGCTGTGAAAATATCTTTGCTTTTCTGGGCATGTGAAAGCAGGGGAAACATCGAACTGCATCTGAGATTTATTAGGGAACGTCCTTAAGTGCGATTTTTTTTTAATTTCGAACCTATTTTGGTATTTTTAAAACTTGCCAAATTTCAAATTTTATACTAAACCATTTCATAACGAAAATTGGCAAATAACTAAAATTTGCGAAAGCGTACAGAGTTTTTTAAAATTGATCGCAAATTTAAAAACGCATGGGCCAATAATATGGAAGGGTCGAAAATACGGTCGCGCCTGCAAGTTATGCATTCAAATTGACAGTTCTCCTTATCCAATGGCGACTCTAAAGGGAATCCCATTGAAGTTTTATTCTTATACAAAAGAGTGTAATTTCACACCTTAAGCAGTATCAATGATCGAAACTATAAGTGACGAATAGTAGGGAAAAGTTTAATCCAATTCCATAACAATAATGGTATGCTCTTTCATTTAGTAGTTTAATTTATCACTCGATGCGGATCATAATTTAGATAACCGAGGGTTTCATGAGCGCGGCTGTTTGGACCATAGTTGCAGTTTAGGACCATAGTTGTGTGAAATTACTATATATAAGACTTTAAAATCATGGGAGGGGGGGCGACTTGTTAGAGGGCGAGAGATTATTTCCAAAGAGAAGAGGACAGTTTTTAATCAAAATATTAAACATAGGTTTTGAGACTAATGTACGCGTTTTTAATGTATAGGGAACTGAAAAAATATATTTTTTTTTTAATTCTTAAAGAAAAGTCACTTACATGGCTGTTGATTAATTTGAGCCGGGAATGTGTTAAAAAGGGATTAATGATGTTTCGTCTTTTAGAGAATTTGTTGTTGTTGACAAAGAGTGATAGAATGGGCCACTGAGGAATTCAAAATAAATTGTGGAAACGTCTGGCCCATTTAATAAAAAAAAAACTCAGTGTTTTTAATGTTGTCTAATTCCCTGCTATTCACATATATATTTCACTAAAATATAATAAATTATTATACGAACAATTACACCAAGATCGGTGGCTACGTTGGCTGTGAGGCAAGTGGCCCCGTCCTGTTGAAACCAAATGTCATCCATGTCATTCTCTTCAATTTTCGGAAACAAAAATTTTGTGTTTCATTCTTAAATAAAAATGTTCAATCTTTTAATAAACTCATAATTTTGAAAAATATTCATTAGATTTTTTTATATAGCCGATTCAAATTCCAAAAGTTAGATGGCCCACCCTATATATAATTTATTTTTTTAATTTATTTCTTCTCACCTATGGGTGTATAAATTGATCGTATAATACAGGAGTGGTCAAATTTTTAGACGGGGGTTGAATTTTTAGGGGAAAGTGTATCTCAGGGAGACTACGTTTCTTAGAATATACCCTAGTAGCACAATGTTTCAAAATATATAGTAACTATATAGTGTCTATATAGCTTTCGAGAATCTATATATCCCCTATATAGTTACTATATGGTTTGAAACATTGTGCTACTAGGTATACTTACGAATTATGTTTTTTTCTTTTTTATTCTAAGGACTTTTTAAAATAGTGAAGTTTCTAGAAGAACTAAGGATCTGATAATTTTTTTGGTGAACCTTCAGAATCCCCCCTCCCAAAAAAAAAATGTTTTTTGCCTTTCGCAATCTCTATTGAAAAAACTTGTAATTTTAAAATTTTGCCAAATATGGTATTTAGATCGAGAAACATCAATAATGTTTTGAAATACATTTAAAAATAAATTAAATTTTTTTTAATGAAATTTTAGGTTAAAAAATTTCTTTGGTATATTAAACTATTCATTAAATTTCTCATTTCGACTTCATCGTTCTTCAACATTGTACAAGTGTACAATAAATAATGACTTCCAGTGGGCCAACGTTTTGCCCACCCCTGGCATTATAATTTTATTTTAGTAATCTTATATTATTAAATGAGCAATTCTTATATAGATATAGTATCGAGTTCTCGAAAACGGCTCTAACGATTTGGATGAAATTGAAACCTACCATTATTTTAACATAAAGCCCTGATTAATTTTTGGTACATATCGGTGCACAATTAGCACAGTACTTTATTACTGTACTTTTTTAGTTTTTTCTAAATATCTTGAAAATGCCCAAACATATTTTGATCAAATTTAATAATCTATTAAGTAACTTGAGGTCCACCAAAAAGCTTAAATAAAGTTTTTAGTAAAATTACACTTTAAAGTGCTTTACTCTACAATAAGTACTTTTTCTTAAATTCTTTAAAATTTATTTATTTTGTCTCTTTGACATAAATATCTTATCTTATCTTATCTTATATTATTATATTAAACGAGAAATTTTTGTATATATCTCGTATAGAATCGGTTTCTCGAAAACGGCTCTAACTATTTGAATGAAATTCACGTGTTAGGGGTTTTTTGGGTTGACAATTCGACAAATAATATTAATATATAGCTTTTATTAGCATCGCTCGGTGCTCCAGGTACTATATATTACGTGACGAATATAGAGTCGAGTGAAGGCAGATAGATGAGTCGAACCAGTCTTAAGACTAAATACTTTAAGGTTAAAGATATGATAATCATATAGAATTTCTTGGCTTCTTTTGTTTGATTAAATATCTTTTTCCTAATTTATTGCAAATTGAAATATTATTCTCTGCGATGATGTTAGTTATCGAATTTTGGTTAAATATAATAAGAGATTAATGAGCTTGGCTGTCAGGTGGATTTCTCGCACATAAAAGATTGAAATATAGCATTATAAGATTCATGGCAAAAAATATACCCTTCATAATTAGCCCACAGGGGTGAATTTTTTTTCTTTCTCTATTTTGAACCAAATATAATTAATTTTCTTTATCTATTGTAAATATGTAAGTTGAAATAAGAATTTGAGAAAAGACTGAAATTTTTTTCAAGACACGGTACAATATAAGCATATTTCGCAGATAATGGTGGGAAGGAGGGGGTGGGGGGGGTGTCCTATCTCAGGAAAATATAGGGTTAGAGCATTCCTGGTAATAAATTTATATGAATATTATAAATTATAGGTTAGTTCGTGTCCATGGTCTATAAATTTAATTGAATATTCCTAGGGATCATGCAGCTTTTGGTATTTATTTTACTTAAAAAACTTCCAACTAATGTTTCGGATAAAATCCATAGCCAATTTTTTTTTGCCTTTTTGAACCGTAAGTTCTAAAGCTTAGTGAGTCTAAAATGTAATTAATTGAATTGGAAATATAAACATTTTATTAACCATAACGAAATTTCCGTTCGTAAGTAATAGTTCAAGATCCCGACTTAGGTCGACCTTCAACTATCGAGTTTCCTAATGAAATCGATATTTTGATAATATAATGTATTAATAATCAAAAACTTGATAGGGTTGACATCCAATTTCTCAGTATAGCTAATAATTTATTAGATTTATTTATTTTTATTTATTTATTATTTATTTATTTTATTTTAATTTTTTAATTATCTACATTTTCATATAAAACAATAAAGGAAACTCTATAACTACAAAATCGACAATTCGAAGATACCAGTTGATACCCTGTCTACCTGGACTTATGCAGAGAAAATGATGGCGACCCAACTTTATAGCCGGCTATATATTTAAATTTAGAATCACTATATAACGAAATTTTACAAATTAAGATAACAATCATTGAAAAAAAATTTAGCTCGTTTACATATGTCAGAGAAGTTCGCACCTAGCAGGCGAGCCAGATTGCTCGGATTGCTGTTACTGGCACTCGGGTTCGATTCCCGAGGGGTTAAAAACGAACCCCTCATGACATATAATTAAAAATATTACATTCCATTGGATTTAATAGATGACACCATCTTATGATTTTCTAGTAAATTTGAATCTATTACCATCGGCAAATTAATATCTTTCATAATACATAATATTATCAAAATATTAATTTCATTAGGAAACTCGATAGGTGAAGGTCGACCTAAGTCTGGATCTTAGGCTATAATGTTGGCTATCGGAAACCATGCATAGGTACATATAAACAAGAGAATAAAATCATAGATGAAAAATATTTGTTGTATTTATTTATTGATTATAAGATTAAAGAAATAAATAATTATTTTTTGTAATAGTAGTCGCGAAAGTCTGATGTTTGGTGGGGTAAGCCGACTGATTTCTGACTGTATGTAGGTTGGAAAGTCTTTTGTTAAGTTGACAGACGGTCAAAGCTTAGTATTCACCATATGCCTGGCCGGAAGGCCAATCAGATCAAAGTGCGTGTCATCTGATTGGCCATCTGGCCCAGCACTTGGTGAATACTAAGGTTTGACAGTCTGTCAACTTAACAAATACTTTACAAACTAACAAAAAGTGCGTGTCATCTGATTGGCCACCCGGCCCGGCACTTGGTGAATTCTAAGGTTTGACCGTCTGTCAACTTAACAAAGACTTTACAAATTTACAAAAAGTGCGTGTCATTTGATTGGACATCTCGTCTGGCTCTTGGTGAATATTAAGGTTTGACCGTCTGTCAACTTAACAAAGACTTTACAAACTTTTTTTTTTTTTTTTTTTTTTTTTAATGCAATCGAATGCAGAAGGGGTGCACCAGTAAAGATGTAGCCCCTATGGATCTCGAAAGGTTCCTTGCATTACCGAGGAGAAGGGAAAGTTGATTAAGTGAGAGGGTGTAGACGTAGGTGTCTATGCACCCTGGTTTTGAAGGTTTGAAGATCATAGGTGCTGGGAAAGATAGAGACATACAACTGGCCTAACTATAGTACATACGCTTTTTTTGCACGATTGGCGTAACATTCCACTTTTATTTACAACTCCCTCTACTTTCCCACACGTATATTATTTATTAATACATTAACAGTGACATAGATTCTTGTAAACAACTTCAATCGAGTGTGAAACTGTCGCCATTTACTAGTAGATATTTATATCAAAGAGATCATTGCCTAAAATAATGGATCAAAGGTTAGAAAATAACACTTATAGTATACCACCAGATATTAGTGAAAAAGCTAAGCCTTATTTTCTCTCAAATTGTTATTTCTCAGCTGGGATTGCAAAAAAATATAGTGTATTGCATGAGTGTAGTGAGGAACACCCGACATGCAAGGTCATGGCATTCATTAGAGCTTATACTACATTCACCATAAGCTCTCAACTTGTTTGATATTTCTCCCTTTTATACCCTTGCAATATTTCAGCTCTAATATTTCTCCAAGCTTCGGAAATTTTTACACACGATCAGCAAATTAATTAATTAATTAATTAATTAATTTCTTGTGAATTCAATACTAAGGCCAAGCGGATCTACCTGACGATAAGCACCTGAAGATAGATCATTTCTATGAAGAGTATTTGATACGAGCTAGAAAATTAATTATTTAAATTAAGGCTAAAATTACACATGTTTCGAAAATTATTGATGGATATATTCTAGCTAACACTCATTAAAATATTATAACACACGTATTAAAATAATCTTGCTCTCAAACATTTATCAAAATCAATAATAATGTACAGGGTGGTTCATTAAGGATGCCTCAAGTCTTTTATTCAAAAATTTAAAGAGATAAAATTATTCTAAAAAATGGTAGTTAAACTAAAAATACCCCTAAATAGAAATTAAAAAAACAAAAAAGATCGCGACGTCAAATGTCGCTTTTATCATTTTCCGCATTGTCATACAATAATTTATTGGAAAACTATTTTTTTTTTCGAAAAAATCTAAAACAAAATATAAATTGATACATCATTGGAGAACTAATTTTTTCCAGAGTTAATTTTTTTTAACTTTTATAGGTTCAGTATTAGATGAAGGAGGATGCGCTGGGTTCAATAAAACACCCTGAATAAAACGTTTCAGCTTGAATTTGTTTGGCAATCTTCAGTTAATTGGGAGTTATACACACAATGCGGTACACATATGTGATTGAACCTAGCCTTTTATAGGTTTAATTTATAGATATGTAAAGTTATAGCCCAAAAAATATAGTATAGTTGAATTTTTCGACTCAAGAAATTATCCCATTTTAAAAATGTAATCAAATCAAAAGAAATTGCGAATGAAAATGTAGCGCAAACACGCTGGCAGAGGACGAGGTCATTATTTTTGCAATTCACTACATAAAACGAAGTATGACCCATTTTTAAAAATAATTCTCTATCAATGCTGTTGAATATTTCCGGATTTGTTTACTTTTTTCACCACCTTGTGCGCTTCGATCGATTTTCTTATCCTCACCAGGGAGCATGCACGGAGCCAATAATGATTATAAAAATATATGATTAATATAAAAAATGTTTTTATAAATAATCTAATATCAATTTATTTGATAAATTTTTTTGAATATATCCCCCATTTAATCTAAATTTTTATATAAGAATTAGAGAAAAATGATAGAAAAAAAATCTTTCTTCCGATGTTTCAATATTATAATTTTTCGTTGTAAATTAAAATAAAAAATAATCATTTTAATTAGGTAAAAAAATTTGAGAAAAATTAGCTATTCAATGAGAAATAAATGACAGTATGACAATGGAAAAAAAATGATCAAAGCGAGACTGGACGTAGTGATGCTCGTTTTTTCAATTTATTTTAGTGGTATTTATCGGTTATTTAAGGCCCCCTAAAAGGTCAATTTTTCAGAATGATTTTCTCTCTTTACATTTTTGAGAAAAATACCTGCGGGCGTCCTTAATAGAACACTATCTTCTTCAAGTGCCATACTCGATTCAGAGTGACGGCAAATACGGTAGAGAGCGAGGGGTGAACCGCGATTGGAATTAGGTATACACCGTGTTTGGAATTATTTGGAATTACTTTGGAATTCATTAGATAATCTATTGTCATCTATTGTCTTCTACTTGGAAATGAAAGTGGAAATGGACGTAGGTGTACACGATTTTAGGTCGCGGTTTTATCCCTCGGTGGAGAGTATCCTCACCACTGTAATTTTCTTGGGAAAATTTTTCAAAGGGGTGGTTTCCCATTGCCTTCTCCTGGAGGGATCAGATTATAGCCGGTCAAATATTTGCAGCGAGTCGTGCTTGAACCCTTGCTAGCTTGATTAGAAGACATGATCTATAACCACTCTCGGCCTACCTGACCCCCGAAACACCCTATACATATAATAAATAATCGATTTTATTAAACAAATATTTATTAGGTTTAACTGATTTAGTTTATTATTCTAATAGAGGATATCGAACATGATGTAAATAATATTAAATGAGAGATGGTTATATAAATAAAAATATTAAATTGAAAATTGAAAATACTAAGGTTGCTCGGACAGTACCCCGCAAGTCAAAATAAAATCTAAAATTTGTTTTCGACTAAAATTGAAAATTTTAACACATATATTACTTATTTTAATTTAGATGTTAGCTAACATCATTTTTAATCTGAAATATGAAATAATTTAATTAATAAATATAATAAATAAATTTCTTTTGACTTGAGCCACGGGATTTATTTATTTTTAAGTGAAGCGGCCTGATATTTTCGATCATTTAGACTTGAATATTTACCAAACCCTGGGTCAGAAAGTTTTTTTTAACGCTACCTACGATAATTTATCCATATAAATAAAAGTTTTTTGTTTTTTTCTCATAATACGATTTGGCTCGATTAATCGAATTATATGCTTTCAGCCAACATTCCCTTTTCCCTACGTGTTAAAAGTTCCGATTTTTAATAATTAATTACACGAAAACCCTTGGTCAGATCTTTTTCAAAAAATTATTTTATAAGAATTTTTTATTGATTAATAACATATTAAAAATTCAGATTTTTAATTCAACATTGTATTAATGTCCGAGCAACCTTAAGAATCGATTTCTTTTTTATTTGTAGATGCTTGGATAATTTTGTGGAGTTTTTCCTTAATTTAAAGTTAAGTAATTTCTTAGCACCGACAGGTAAAATAATGACCTAAAAATGAGCAATTCAAGTGAATTAAATTGAGAAAAAAACATTGCTAAACCCTTGCTAAAATATTCATCCAATTATTTAATTCGATGAAAATAAATTATATTACTTCTAAATTTAAATTTCTATCTTATTTAGTTAACAAGCTACAATGCTCTGAAAGACAAACAGTGACATTAATGGGATTATAAAGGAAAATTGACAATATATTAAAAAATAATTTAGAAAATTCGACTATCGAATGAACATTAATATTATAGAAATTTAGTAATGCATTATTTATGATCAAAAATAATATATTATTAAAATAAATCCGAAAAACCCAAGTGGTAAGTTTATTTTTGACGGGCGATGTATTTATAAATGAATATTTAAATAAAAGAATAGAGAATGAAATAATTTATATAGGATTTATATTGAATGGATTTTCTATTTTTTCAATGGTCACGTAAAATAATTGTATCTATCCTAAAAGCTAAAAAATTTCTATACTAAAAACAAAGTACAGTGGAAATCGTTTAACGCGAAAACCCTTAACATGAAAAATCGGTTAACACGAAATAATAATGCGGTTCCGACTAAATACTAGATATTTTCATACATTTTTTTTTCTTTCAACACGAAACAAAAATCGCTTAACACGAAAAAATTTCGATTCTCGGAATGACAAAATATGTTATTTTCCAAAAAATCAATAAATTTTTATTTATTTTTAGAAAAAAATTAAAGTTACATACATATAATTTTAAAGTTTATTAAGTTTTTATTAATATTTTTATTCATTTTATTGTTTTTTATTAAATACATACATACATATATATATGTATGAACAAAATATATTATATGTACATAATTTGAAACGTAGACTGAAAAAACGATTTTTTTTTCGAATGCAAGAAGGGTGCACCAGTAAAGATGTAGCCCCTATGGATCTCGAAAGACCCTTGCATTACCGAAGAGAAGGGAAAGTTGATTAAGTGAGAGGGTGTAGACGTAGGTGTCTATGCACTCCGGTTTTGAAGGTTTGAAGATTATAAGTGCTGGGAAAGATGGAGGCTGGGAGGGAGTTCCAGTTCCTTGAAGTCATGGGGATATATGAATTGGCGAATGAAGTGGTCCGGCACTTTTCTAATTTGACCGCGAAAGAGTGTTGGGAGTCGGCAAAACGCGTGCTACGTGCAAAGCATGCTTTGGGGGCGATATATTTATAGTTAAGAAATTATATTTGATATGAATAGATCGTGGTGTTAATTAAGGCGAAATCGATCTCTGTTCAATATGAATAAATGATATACTCTATGTACGTATTTTAATATTCTCATATTTTTTGAGAAACTCTAGATATATTAATAGTTAAGATGCAGCTATTTGAACCAAGCACCAATAAGTAAATTATGAAAATATTGTTATTTGAGTAAAATAGTGGAATAGTTAAATTTAATAGTTGGGTATTTAAATGGAATAATACGTAATTACGACAAGAAATGATATAAACTTGAATATTTTTTATTTATAATAAATATAGGTATTTATGACTAGAAGATGGGCATGTATATTCATTTGATGTAGAATCTATATTCAATCAAATGAATGAATTATATAAATATTTATTTTAATTATTCATTTGGTTGAATTAATTGAGATAAAAATTTGAATTAATTATTATATTTGATTTAAGGCACAAGGTAATCTAATTTTAATATATATTAATATTTCTTATAATCTTATAGTGGGTTTTAAAATTAAAAGAACAAACAATTAATAATGTAAACAAAATTTTTGTTAATTTTTTTTTAATATCTTAATTATTAAGATATCACTATTTGCAAAAAATCATAAGTCGTTTTATGATAAAAAAACATTCGTTTATATAAAATAAGAGGTTTTACTAGAAGTAAACAAGAGATTCATTTAATATTAAGAGATATCTAATAGAATGAAAGAGATCACTCAAATAGGTATATAATATATTTGGATTAAATACTTAAAAATTTGGTCATATTTGGAATGATTTCGATATATCTTGATTATTAATAAAATATCTTTGGAATAAATAATAGCTCATTAAAAATGCTGAACTCTATCAATATATTTATTATAAAGAAATTGTTTTTTCAGTGTAGTGTATTTAATATGATGTACCTACTCTAATAAATGTAATTTTGGTGAGCATACTTACATATTTTTTTGTATGCAATTCAATATGTTTAATACGAAGAAATATTTCGGTCCCCCCAATTTCGTGTTAAGCGATTTTCACTGTATATTATTTTATCTTATTTTTAATGTTAAAAAAAAACTTTTTGTTTGTTTGAATAATTAAGGTTAGTTTTATTTATGTACCAAACGGGAATCTAATAGAAAAAGTTATTTTTCCTCTTTGATTTGCTACTGATAGTCGAGTTATACAGAAAAAAATATATATACTTTTTGTTAATCATTAATTATTCATTTGGTATGGAAAAGTTTTTATTTTAAGTATACAAACTAATTTTTACTTGAAATTTTTATAATGTGTATATACGAGTGTGTATTCAACTATTTATTCTAAAATATGGATGTATCCAGGGCCGTGGGGAGGGGAGAACTATTGAACTCAAATAATCCTACTACATTTGAACTAATATGTTCTGAACTATAATAAAACAATACAGTTGAACCTCTATATATCGAACTCGAAGGTTCCAGGAAAAAAATTAGGTATAAAGAAATGTCGATATACAGAAATACATGTTGCAAATTTTTCATAATTTTCTTACTATAAACAATTATATGTATTAGTTAAATTTTTATAGGATTAAAGAAAATTTGAAAAAAAATTAAATTATTAAAGACAATTTTAAGAAATGTACAAATTTCTTTTGCTGTAAGATTCGGGGAACAGTTTTTTCTTATTGATAGATCAAAACTGTTGTAACTCAATAAATTCAAGAATTGAGTTTTTAGCATTTTTGGACATTAAATTTAGATACCGATGCTTGCACGAAAAAAGTACCAACAAAACTAGAAAAAATAAAAATATTTAAAATGTCTGAATACTAAATGTTGAACTTAATTGTAGTAAGTGGAAAATGTTAATTTAAAGGGTTACAGTGTACCAGTGGTGTACCCAGAAAATTTTCATGGGGGGGGGGGGTCAACCACAAAGCAAAATATTTAGTGGGATTTTTTTATTAAAACAAATAGTTCAATTAAATTGCTTTTACCCGAAATGTTTTGGGGTAGTTTTGATTTCTTGATCCTATATGTTTTTTGGTGTTCGAATCTGAGGTGTAGTAACAAAATTTTTGTAACGGAACAAGGTGAAATATCTCATTTTTTGGCGGTTTTTTGCTTATAACTCGAAAGCTATGAACTTTTCGTAAATAACCTTCCTATTCAAAATGAAAGTTCATAAAATTTCATACATCGTCTACGGTAAGTCGCAGACCCTTGAAATTTGAAACTTAAGCTATTTAGAGGCAAAAAGTTATCGAGCATCGCTCGGTGCCCCAGGCACTAATTATTAAACTACATATATAGTTTGGCTACATATTTCGAATTATAAACACTTGACGGCGAGATTTATTTAATAATGAAGAAAATTCTTTGAATGAATAAAATCCTATTTTTTTTGTAACGATATTGATACAAGATGAAGTTGCACCAAAAGGGTGCAACCTATATAGGCCGCAGTGGACCCTTATATAGTGAAGAGAAAAAGAATCAGCGATAGGGTTGGAGTTGAAGGCAAATGCGTTTGTTCGGGAAGTATTCAATTTAATCGCGAACCGGTATTAAATGTTAGAAAATCTTGTATTTGCCTAAATGAAACTTTTTTGATTTTATTTCTTCAGAAAAAAAAGGTCATGGTAGTATCTATAAAAAAGGGAAAGGGCGGAGACGATGGGCCAGGGAATCGAGAGCTTTTGTTAATACTGGATCTCCTATTAATCTGATAGTTCGGTTCTGAATTTCATTCAAGGTTCTGCTAGGTAATAAAAATCATTCAAACAGCTCGGCTTCATTAGTTGATAATCTCCTGATTTTTCAAGTACCAAATATACCTAGATATGGTACTGTAGAGAAATAATAAAATTGTTTGTTTAGAAGCTATACAGTCTTTAATTCTGGAGATATTATGAGGAACAATATGAAAAAGAATTTTAATTTTCCTTTTCAATCCCCAATATCAATAATCTGTCAGTTTGTCTATCTGGCATGACAGCTAGCTTATATTCCCAAGTCGATATCAGTAGAGGCATCTATCTCTATCTCTCTCTCTTAATAAAGTAAACAATAATATTCCGTCCATTCAATTAACCGATTCTTACAAGAGCTTGATTTTGGGTAAACATTGATCCAATGGCTATATTGACAAGATCATTACACGTCAAGTTCCATCGGAAATCTATTGTTTGATGCCTGACCAGGTGGGGGCGGATGGGGGGAGGGTTTTGGCCACAGAACAGCAAATTACAATACCGCTGTTAAATTAGTTTTTTTTCATGAGATCTCTCAAAATAAGTCTTTTCTTTACAAGCTTTTAACAAAAAATCTACTTCCCTATTCATTTTGCATACCAAAAAAATGAACATTAAATATTGTATAAAAAATGCTGATTTCTCTTTCATTTTCCTCTTCTCTCCGTAATTAGGTTTCGAGAATCCGAAAATGAATATGAATCTATACTTTTTGTAACAAGGGCAATTTCGCCATGCGTGCACATATAGGGGACCAGATCAAGGGGCGGCAAAACGGTAATAAGTAGGCTGAGTGTTTTACTTACATAAATTAAGTAAACATATTTTACAATCCGTCTTTAAAATAAAATTAATATAGTAAAAAAGTATATATATTATTTTATAATTATGTTTATATGGGCTCAGTCAAAAACGTACACGTTTGATAGTATAGATTTATATCATATTTTAAAAGTTCATCATTTAATAAATTAAATATGTATATTAATAGATAAATAATTTAGTTTTTAGGACAAATTCTAGGATTTTATTAGAAATATTTTTATATTGCGATATCAGAAGGGATTCATCCCTCAGGAGTCGAACCTGAGAACTAATATGCTTTCCAGGCAGTTAGCTCACCCTCAAGACAAAATCTGTCCGGAAAACATGTTAGTTCTCAGGTTCGACTCCTGAGGGGATAAATCTCTTCTGATATTTCAATATAAAAATATTTCGATTAAAATCCTAAAATTTGTCCTAAAAAATAAATTATTTTTCTTTTAATATACATTGGTTTTTAACCAGAGCTGATTTTTTGAAAAATATTCCAACTATTTTCAAAAAAATGCTCAATTCTTTAGTTAAATATGTAAATATAGTTTTAAATAAATATATGTTCAATTTTTGCAAGTTGTGCCACCTAAATTATACATATTCATTGATTTAGCTAATTTTTAAAGATTCTTATAATATTAAAAACGAATTTTTTAGAATAGTTTCATGTAAAATTAAATATTTGTATAAAGACAATATAATATACTATATATAAGAGGCTAGATTAATTTGTAACAACGCTCTGAGAATGCTGCCGAAAGGAGCGCTGATGCCGTCAGTATATTTGCGGCAAATTTGAAATATAATTTTAATTGTAATTTGAAATGAAAGACTCCAATTGATTTTAAATTAAGAAACATTAAATATATTGATAATTATCCCCCCCCCCCGCCTCACCACTCAAAAATTAAATATTCAATTCGCTTTTCTTTGTGCACAGAAAAATAAATTAATCACATCTTAGTTGATTAATATTTTATATATTATTTGTTTATTTTTTAATAATTCGCAACTTTTTTATAATTTTTTAAAAATCTAAATTTTGTTATTCTTATTTTTGGATTTTTACAAAATTGAACGACTTAAGACACGCATGCCCGAGTTTCTCATGGCAATACTGTAGGGAGCAGCCTGTGATATCATACAAACAACACCTGATCTCTTTTAAATATTTGGAGCCTTATATACATTATCGAATTTTAAAAAAATGATATAATATAATTCTCCTCCTCACACAATTCCTCTTATTTAAATAAATCTATTTCCACACAAAAAATATCACAATCCTGTAGATTATAGAGAAAAAAATACTTCCAGATTCATATCTAGAGCCTCATTTCTGTAGCTGTGTCAGAACGAAAATGAGGCGAAACTTTTAAGAGACTATGTATTTTCGGGAGTTTACAGGTATACATTTGGAGTGTGGTGTTTTAAGAGGAATAAAATTTTTGGACCGAGACGCCGCCCGCCAGAGCACCAGCCCGGAGGGCCGAGTTTCGAGGGCGTGCCGAAGCACGCACGCAAAAGCTCGTTATTAAATAATACCCTAGTAGCACAATGTTTCAAAGTATATAGTTACTATATATTGACTATATAGATTTCGAGAATCTATATAGCCACATATATAGTTACTCTATAGTTTGAAACATTGTGCTACTAGGGTATGTTCAAATCACAGCTATAAATGTTTTAAATTTAATACGAGATATTACAAAACTACTTACATCATTATGGTATTTCTGACTGGGAATCCGAAGGCTGATCATCTACTTCTTTTCGAAAATTCTGATGAGGTTTTGGTAATGTTGAAGTTTTGGTCAACTGGGAAATCACCTTCCACTTGACGTAGGTCAGAGTGGCCCATGGCCCTGAAAAAAATAAAATATAATAAATGTAATTAATTTAATTTGATAAACATTAATGATTCTAATAATAATAATTGTTGATTAAATTAGTCTTTTATCTGATAAAGCTAAATAGAGATTTTATTTTAGCAATTTCTTTGCTTTTTGAAAGATACTCTGTGGGGTTAGGCCAAGAGGGTTTCATCCCCCTTCCTGAAGCTATCTAGTTTACACTATAGTCATAGAAACGTAGATGCATTAAAAATATATTAATTTTTCAAATGTTATTAAGAACAGGATGATTTGTCTCAATAATTTATTAATTTAATTTAGGATTCGTATTCCTAGAGATATGAGCAAAATACTGTTAAATAAAAAAATATTAATCGAGATGTATGCATCGTCGATCTATTCCTAATTCATCAGCACCTTAGATTTTATTGTTTGTAATCTCAAGATTAAATCTATTAATAATATTATATTATTATAATACAATTATATAATTGAAAATAAAAATATATGAAAAAAGAAATATATTTTATTATGTAAGGATTTGGAATTTTTTTATCAAAAACTTAAATCAAAGGAGTTTAAAGTTTCACCAATTTATTCCGGCTTCATCAGCAGATTAGATTTTATTTTAAAAGAGAAAGAATTCATTCAACCTTTAGGACAAATTCTAAGATTTTATTAGAAATATTATTAAATTGCAATATCAGAGGATTCTTCACCTCAGGAACCGAACCTGAGAACTAACATGCTTTCCGGGCAGCCAGCTCACAACCTCGAGACAAAAACCTCTCTCTATAGTAAATCGCAATATATGATATAAGCACAGAAATTTTATACTCGATTCTTCTATAACAGAAATTAAAAATTTTTTAGCTTAAAATGAAAAAAGTTTTTCATACAAGTCCTCTTATTTAAATATAAAACTAAAGATTTGAGCATCTTTTTTTTGAAAATAGTTGGAATGTTTTTCAAAAAATCAGGTCGGGTTCAGATTAAGATGTATTTTAAAAGAAAAAGAATTCAATCAATCTTTAGGACAAATTCTAAGATTTTAGTAGAAATATTATTAAATTGCGATATCAGAGGGCATTCATCCCCTCAGGAGTCGAACCTGAGAACTAACTATGCTTTCCGGGCAGTCAGCTCACACCCTAGACCTAGTGACAATAAATTGCAACGGATCGTTGCTAAACTTTATCCAAATTCATTTGAAATATTAATATGTTCTAGAGTAAAGTACTTTAAAATATAATTTTACTAAAAACTTTATTTAACCTTTTTTGTGGTCCCCAAGGTACTTAATTAGGATATTAAATTTCATCAAAATTGGTTAAGTCATTTTCAAGATATTTAGAAAAAACTAAAAAAGTATTGAAATAAAGTACTAATGTTTGTGGACCGATATGTACCAAAAACTAATCAGCGCTTCATTTTGTTAAAATAATGGTAGGTTTTCAATTTCAATTCAATCGGTGCAAAGGTGTGGAAAAATTCGTGGACGAAAAAAACGATAACACACACACATACATACATACATACATACATACATCCCCACGCACTTCCGAAAAAATGGCACTTTTTGGCCTCTCGACGAGATCCCAGGTAATTTTTGGCAAAACCGTCACGTGCTAAAATTCAATCTAATTGAATACTTCAATTTGTGACCTTAATTGAGTCCATGGGTTCCGTAGTCTTTACCTGAGGACCCTTTGAAGTCGCGCTTGCCGCGAGACCGATTACAATACTTTCCCCATGCTTCGCATTGGATAAAGTAAAAACCTCTCTCTGAATCGTAATATATGATATATGATATAAGCACAGAAATTCTATTGCACATTCTTCTATAAAGGATTTTATTGTTTTAAATGTCATGAATTAATAAATTAATTTAATTAAAATTGTTATTATTAATAGATTCAATCTTGATATTTAAAACAATAAAATCTAAGGTGCTGATGACGCAGGAATAAATCGTTGAAATTTTAAAATCAATTGATTTAAGTTTAAAAAAAAATTCCACATCATTACTTTATTAAATATATTTCTTTTATTCCTATATTTTTATTTTCACTTATATAATTGGAATAACATAATTAACTTATTAACTTATATGTGTACAAGTATTGCATTCTTCTCCCGAGGTCTTCACAATTTGAAAACTTTTCTACCTCCAAGGTTATTATATTTTTTCATTATTTTAATCAAATTCAAATTTTTTCAAAAATAAACCATGAATAACTGAGCCCCCCCTGAAATATCCATTATACCCTATCCTATATATTTTCAAATGATGGTAAATTTATAATACATTTTTAAAAATCTATGTTTAAATTTATGTTATATAATAAAAGTTTGGTTCTTTATCTAAAATTTTGGTATTAGAAAATTCCAAATTGTGTTTAAGGGAGTTCGAGACTGCTTATCTATCTTGTTGATCTTCGAAAAAATCTTTTGTATTTCTCCAGAGTGACAACTTCTGCATACTAATTTTTTTAATAAAAATATGTTTAAAAATGAGATTAATTTCGAATAAAAATCTTTCTTTTGATTATATTAATAAAAAGAATATTGAGATAAATTTTTTCTCATTATAAAAACATTTATTTAACACATAAATGATTTCAACAAATAGAGTTTCTAGAGCTTTTGTCATTTTATTTTTATTTTTATATTTATGAATAACTAATTAACTAGAGTGTCAAATCTATTGAAAAATGTATTAATCGATTCATAAAAGATGAATTATTGATCTGTATAAATTTGTTGAAAATGGTATAATTCGTATAGAAGTTATAGCTCCTTTAAAAGATCTGTCCATTTACTTTCATGTTAAAAGGATACATTTCAATAATTTATTTCTTGGTAATGAGACAGACGATCAACTTCAAATTTCGGTAATAAATATTTAATGAATCACTGATTCGATGGTGAAAATTTGAAAATTTTCTTATAAAAATGATAAACAGTCCCGAATCTCCTTAAGGTTTGATGAATAGCTCGCTAACATGATAGATAGATACATTCAGAATTTCTTGTCCTAATTGAATATTTTAAATATTCTTTTGTCCTATATATTATGTTCATTCACAATCTAAGCAATCAATTTTGTAAACTAAATTACCTACTTTGATTTAAGAGTGGATCTCCATCTTTTAATAACAGCAATGTCCTCGCGCTCAAATTGAACTTTAATGAAGCACTACCCTATCCCCAGATATTGGATAGCACCTATATAATTATTCTAATAAGAACGTAAATTAATTTATAGGTCTGCAGTGAGCTTGAACTTTTATTTTAGAAGAGAAGCGAGGGAAAGTTTGTTTCCAAATAGAAGCCCCATGCGAATTGTTCCAAAACAATTAGATACATTTTTTAAGGGGAAAACAAATTATATTATTTTTTTATTTTTTTAATACAATTTTGTAAAAATTGAAAAAAAAATAGGAAACAAACAATGATAGATTAGAAAAGAAAAGTTTTGATAAGTTAAATTAAATTGGAGGCCAAAGATTGTATTTTATCTAACGAAAAAACTAGATCTCAAAGTTAATTTATGAAAATCAAGATGAATAAATATGAAATGTTTATTTAAGTAATTTGGAAACCATCCGTTCTATTTATGTATTTGTTTAAATATTTTAATTATTTATATTTCATTTAAACTTTGTAAGTATAAAAGTTAATTAACAAAAAAATTTTGGGCCAAAAAAGTTCAATTTACTTTTCGACTTTAAAAGTAAATCTTGATATTAATTAAAAACAATATATAGTATATGTATTAAATATCTACTTCAGTACACACAAAGCTGAAAATTTTTTTCAGGGATTTACTTTTGAGAAATAAATAAAAAAGAATTTTTCAAATGTTAATGGGCTGATTGGAGCCAGGAAAAACGAAAGTTATAAACGATTTATATATTCCAGAAATGATATAAACAAGCGGAGTAATATAGAAGATTTTATTGACTTGGACAATCCATAATGAAAATGAAATTTTCTTTCAAAATATATATATTTTTTACTTTCACATTTATATTCATAGAATATAATGTGGAAGTATGCGATGCCCTGTCTGGGTTCTGACTCTTTGATAGCTTGTATCTCAGAGATGAAAAAAGTTAATTTTACTTTGTAATTTCTAGGTGGAATGAATAGATGCCCTTAATAGTTGGAAACCGGATTTGAGACTAAAAACCGGATATTGTGGTCCCCAGAGGGCAAAAAGGGGTCAAAAATTCATTGGTCAGTGAGTACGTATGTATGTACCCCCTGCGTTTCTCAACCATAAGTTACAAAATTCGAAACTTAAGCTCGATATAGGCTAGAAGGAGTACAGAAAGCTTTTGGGTGAAATCGGAACACCGGAAGTGGACATTTACATGAAAGATTTTTCGTTTTTGAGAAAATAAAAAAAAAAAAACGAAATAAAGGAAGGGAGTGTAAATTAGTAGTGTTGCGATGATTTAAAATAAATGAAAATGTGAAAGTCGTCTGGTGAACACACCAGTTGATTTTATTTTTAAAATAACTTTTTAATTATTATAAATAAAAACCGAAACGTTGAGAAAAACATTGTAAATTTTTAGTTCAAATTTCCCCTTGAGTGTTCTAGACTAAAAAATTCTTCTACACCATAAACCTGATCATTAAAATCTCAACAAGAAATTTCTTTTTACTATTTTTGGTACGTAACCTTAAAAATATCAACCATAGAATAATTGAATAAACTAATTTACAAATTTTAAGATCGTAAACGTTTATATAAATAAATGATGATCTTTCGAGAGGTTTCGCCTTTAATTAGAACTTCCTCAGGACCCTTGATTACTGAATATTAATTAATAATAAAATTAAGTTCTTAAGGTAGGCTATAAGCAGGATGCAAGGATTTTCAAAGCAATATCGTTTCGCTTTGGTGGTTTGCTTTAACGTCCGGCAGGGTTAGGAGAATAGCCATACCACCCAACAATCCTGTTAAAACACTAGTCATAAAATAAAACAAATTACTCTACTTGTATTATTAATATTTAATAAAGCCCCCTCCCCCATCATTTTAGGTCCATTATCAATTACGTAATATCTTCTTTTAAATATGAGACTCTTCTATTTTAAATATCAGCATTCTTTGATTTTTGTTTGAAAATTTTATAATTATAAATTATTTTTGAACCCTCCTTCTTTTGGATCACTATCAATTTCACTTGGAGGGTTATTTTAATAATGTCGTATAGGGTGATTATTAAAGTGCTCCTTATTTTGGATATTTTCGTATGTTTACGCAGACAGGGGCTTATATGGATCTAAATAAATAAAAAAAATATCCCCCAAGTTTCAAGTCTCTATCTCAATTATAACCTGTGCCCTCAGCAATGTAAGTTTCCCATCTAAATAACATGGGGTTTTTGGCATTGAACGATCAATTTTTTATTCCGGGCAAAGTTATGGTTTAAAAAATTTGAAACTCTGTAGACTTTATCCTTATAATAGTAGCTATCCCTCAGAATTTTTACAGATTTTTAGCTATTGTAATTTTGGAGTCTATAACTTACTAATACTAAGATATAGCAGTATTTTATTTAGATGTAACTCAAAAATTGTAATAACTAAAAATATGCCAAATTTCCTTAAAATCTATCAAAGGGTCATAGCCTTATAGTGAAAGTTCTATTTTTGAACCCCCCCCCCCTCCACCCATTTTGGTTCCCGAAAAAATGATAACACTGTTTTTTATTATAGGACCCTTTTTTTTATAATAAATTCCATTTTCTTATTTTTTGTTTTATTTTGAAAATTTTTAAATTACATTTTTTTTAAGAACTCTCTTTAATTTTAGGTTCAATTTCAACCAAAATCTCGTCAGTTCTTAATTAATCTCAATGAAAAAACTACATGTGAAATATATATAGATTATTCTCATTAGTTTTTGAGCTAGAGAGTACATACACACAATTTGGTAACATAGTAAATAATGTACGTAGGTACTAACTTATTAACAGACATTTTGACAAAATATTAGGCTTTCTTGATGAGCAAAACGCCATGGTTTCGCCCAATTTTTTTATATCAAAATAGTTTGAGAGGTTTTTGAGATATTTCGAAAATACGAAAAAAAACAACACTTTTCATGTTCGATTACAATACTTGACGATACCCTGTATGTGTATGGTAAAGTAAAAAAAATAAATACAGTGTATTATAAAATTAGTTGAATAATTATGATAAATTATATAATTTAATCGTTTTTACTTTTGTTTCAGGTAAGAGAACGTGCATTTATCAGAAATAATGTAAGTAATCTTGCATGCAATTTATGTAATCATGCCTTTTATTATCCCATTACATACAATGAATCAAAAATTATTTGATGAAAAATTTATATGAATATACGTAATTATTTTTGATTTATAAAAATAAATAAAAATAAAGCGTGATGCTATCGTAAGGGCATTTTTGTTAAATAATCAATCCGCCAGGTACTTAATAATAACACTGTTCGACAAAAATTAAACAAAAATTTGTAACCGTTTAAACCTAACAACGGATTCCAGCAGAGTTTTATACGCTGATTATGATAGAATTTTCCGATTTTTTAGAACAGGTCAGAGTTTTGAGAGATTATCGGTCAAAACGACGAAAATGCCATTTTGACCTATTTTCGAGTCCCATAAGATTTGAAACAGCAATATTTGAAATCAAAATATTTTGTTGACTTAAGAGAAAACAACGTTGATTTATTTAGTTATAACTTGAGTTCTAATTGAGCTAAAAAGACAGTGGTAATTTGAAAATCAAAGAGGAAGCTGTTTTCTATTACGAAAATATTTTGAATTCAGATATTTCTGTTTAATATATAATGGGACTCGAAAACAGGTCAAAATGGACTTTTTCGTCGTTTTGACCGATAATATCTCAAGACTATGACGTGTTGTAAAATTGCATGATAATCATAAAACTCTACTCCATTCTTAGTAGATCAAGAGCCCACGACGGCCAGACCTTCGTTATTTTATAAAAGCTGAAAGTTTTTCTGTGCATGTCCCCTATACAGGTAAGAACGACCAGCGATTATAGAGTTTGGGTTGTGGTTACTTTGGCAGGTAACAGGTAATAAAGGTGTATAAAATAGTACTTTAAATTCGTTAAAGTATAAAGCTCAATTTTTTTATATTTTCTTCTGGATAACTTTAGAAATCTCGTCATCCATTGCCGGACACTTATGACAGTTGCTACCCCCTGCCAGACACCCCTAAACTTTAATAAATTATAATTATACTTTCGTTATAATATAAAAGATAAATTTTATATATGTTACTTGGCGACCTATAAAAAAATGTTACCTCAATAGGCGGACAGTTTTAATGGTTTTTACATAGATTTTTGACATTTCGGTTATTATTGATAACCATTGGTGAAGACATGGAGGAATCGACTTAAAATCAAAAATAACCATCGATTCTTATCTAATACTAGAGGAATAACCTTATTGCATTCCATTTTTGTTGTTTTGACTATTAATGGCAACCTCTACTGAAAACGTGGAAGAATCGACTTAAAATCAAAAAGACTAAATTCTTTTATGGCAAACCACTCAAGCTTGAGTTTAGGGGTGTCTGGCAGGGGGTAGCAACTGTCATAAGTGTCCGGCAATGGATGACGAGATTTCTAAAGTTATCCTGAAGAAAATATAAAAAATTGAGCTTTATACTTTAACGAATTTAAAAGTACTATTTTATACACCTTTATTACCTGTTACCTGCCAAAGTAACCACAACCCAAACTCTATAGTCGCTGGTCGTTCTTACCTGTGTGGGGGACATGCACAGAGAAACTTTCAGCTTTTATAAAATAACGAAGGTCTGGCCGTCGTGGGCTCTTGGGCTATAGGTTTATGGTTACAAATGTTTGTCGACTAGTGATCCAGTTAAGGTAGCTCTTTCACAAATGCAAAAATTCAAGAATTCTTCGAAACTTGGAATATAAGTCATTAAAAGCATAATAAACACATTATTAAAATTTGAAGACGATTTACCACACCAAACATGAAATAATTGCAATTAAAAATGACATTTTTACATATGGTAGATTGGGAAAGGGTGGGGATATGATCATTATTTTTTTTTTCATTGAAGGACTTTCACCATCTTGGTGAAAAACTAATATTTGTTAGAATAATATATTCGGAGTAACTTAAAAAAAATTGAAATTATTTAGCACGTAGTTTTGATAAAAAATAAAAAAAAACATATTTGGGAGATTATTTTTAGTGGAGGGGATATAAGATCAATGGCTTGGACAACGATCCATTCATAAAGAGGATATAGAAATGTGAGAAGTACAGTCACGTTAAAAAACATAGCCTACAATTTCAGCACTGTTCATATTTATAGACTGGTTACGAGGCTAAAACTTTTTGTATGGATTGTCGCGAAAGAACCTCCTTAATTTCTCATTTTCGTTGCTAAAACTTTACAAACACATTGGTTTGGTCGGGAATCCAGAATAACCAAAATTAGTCGCAATCTGGCTGTTATTTTGACTCTAAAACTAAAGTGACTAAAATTTAACCCAGAGTGGAAAAACGGCGATCCTTAGTACAATTTATATTAAAAAAACCTTTATAATTGTTTTTCAAGTCAAGAATTTTATGAAAAATGTTTGTAACAAAAAAATTAACGACTTTACTTTGAAAGAACAATATAGAGAATATATAATATAAAGTGGAAATTTTATGGGAAAAAGATGAAGTTTCTACTTTCAAACATTAGCCAAGCCATTAACAATCCGTTATCAAGTGATTTATTCAATTTAAACAGAGAGTGAATAATAATAAAACTAATAATTTTAAATTAATTTTCGAAAAAGAGAGGTTAATTGAAGAGATCAAAGAGTGTCAGGAGACATATTTGAGGAGGATAATTAGAAAATTAAAGGTAGCTAATGAGTCTCGAAGTCTTCACTCCCTCGACTGCCAATGATTAAAAAGGGTTATGCAAGGGAATAATTAACTCGCACTCTATAGGCAAAGATACGCATAAGAATATTAAAATGCAAATTACTAAATTTAATCTTCTCAGTCTTCTTCTTGAAATATTAGGGTGTAAAAAATCATTTGAATATATCGATAGAATGTTTTATTCATGATTTTTCTATTACTACCAGTCTGACTTGATTGAATTGTATTATTATTTTCAGTTGAAATTGGATTCGAGTAGGCTGAGAGTAGAGTAACGTCACCGATTTTCACGGCGGAGACTTGAGTTCAAATTACAAATTTAATCGTTTGTTATTTGAATCCTACAGTCATTTAATCACCTACCCATACACATACAGATAAACAGACATAGAGATAAATCTATTTTGCAGGCACTATACAGAATTTTTTTTCGATGAAAGCTCAAAAATTCAGAATTTTATAAAGATAATGATTTAGGTATTCATTAGAACCTGAAACACAGAGCTTTGTTTTGCCTGGTATAATAAAAAAATATCAATAATTGAAAACAAATTAAGAACTAATATTTTCAATATATGCCATTTAAATTGAAAGTTTTTTTGCCGAGCGAAGCAGAATTTTTATATATTAAAGGAGACAATAAAAGAGTGTGTCTTTATAAATAAATAAAATTTATAATTCCAGCAGAAGACAAACTCTTTTATTGTCTCCTTCAATATATACCATTTATTTGTTAGAAACTATAGTTTCGAAGATTAGACATTCTTCATCAATTTTTTTAATTAGAAATATTATAAGTAAAGAAATGAGTATCTATTTGAGAAAGAAAGATTGATTTTTTTTCAAAATCAACTTGCGATTTATAATAAATTTATTAACGAAAATGAATTTACGTCTTATCAAAAGATTTTAATAGATATGTTTATATTGCATGTAGGAGGGTCTTGTCCCCTCGGGAGTCGAACCCAAGCACTAATATGTTCTCCGGCCAACTAGTCAGTTTGGAAGTGATGGTCTCAAGGGTCTAACTATGTAGTTGACCGGAAAGCATATTAGTGCTTGGGTTCGACTCCCAAGGAGACAAGACCCTCCTACATGCAATATACACATATCTATTAAAATATCTTTGATACGACTTAAATTCATTTTCGTTAGAAATATTATATCCGTTCGCTGCAAAGTGGACCAAACCAAGTTTTGATTGCAAATGCTGGTTTGGTCCACTTTGCAGTTGGTCGGTAACAATATTAGTAATTAATTTCTTCAGACCAATATTATATTTTTGAGGGATAGTCCAATATTGCGCTCATAGCCTCATATATCTCATGGGTTCAAATAGCCGAATGTATGTAAATATTGTATATTCATTTTGTTATAATAGTAAGCTAGTCATTTTATAAACGAATGTAAGCATAGGCTTACTATTAAATCAAAACGAAGTTTAACTATATCCAATCAGTTATTTTACCGGATGAGAAATAACAGATAGAATATTTTTATAATTAAAAAGACTGATGATGTAAGTCAAACCTTCAAAAGTGATTGTCTCTATAAAATATATCATATATATAGGTATATATATTAATTTTAAATTCAAGAAAAAAATCGATTTCAATTTGTAGAAATGATTAAATAATATTGGAATAAAAGCTGATTGATTTTTTACTTTATCCATAACGAAGTATGTATATGTAGATGGATAATATATTGTAATCGGTCTCGCGACTTCAAAGGGTCTTCAAGTAAAGACTACGGAACCCATGGTCTCAAGCAAAGTCACATCTAGCAGTTTATTTTATTGCCAACATTTTGACCAGTCTCGGCTCTGATCAGAGCATCACTGCCTACAAAAATTTCAAATGACGAAAATTTGAGGCTCTAGTTAACGCGAATATAAATGTATTGTTCTTATGTGAAAATAAAAATTGTTTCCCCGATAACTTTCTTTTACGAGATATCAGGAGTGTTTAATTAGCTATTTCATTACATGTAACTATTAACTCGATAATATATCACCCTTATCATGGTTTTCGCCAATACAGCCGACTCATTCTCAAAACCCTATAGAATTAAATGTTTATTAGGAGATATGACCATCAATCTCCAGTAGAAGTTATAATCATAAGGGTCAATGACTTGGTCGGAAAGAATAAATTGAACGTTTGAATTCAATGGCCTAGATCTCTAGATCAGTGATGGAAACCTTTTTTTTTTCTTTCAAGGAACCGCGAAGTCATATTAATAAAGTTCAACAGGCCGCATTGACAATAAAAGGTACGGTACTTTGGAGCCATTTTATTTATGGTGATACTCTCTCACTGACTGACCCCAGTACTATCTCGACCTGTGCTATTCTATTCTCGTTCGAAAAAAGAAACCATGAGAGAAAACATCAGCTCGAAAACTCTTTCTAGGCAAAAAAATCGAGTTGGGTTAATCAAGAGACGACGGACCCAATTTGCGTGCAACTCGTCACGTTTCTAGACGTTTTTTGTTTTTTACTAGCATGCGATGAGTAAAGAATATGTTTTTAAATGAGAAAAAGGCCAACGGAATAGAAACTATCATTTGAAGGAAAAACTGAAAACTACATGAAAGTCTTGGAACTAACCTCATTGTGAATTTGTCAACATGATTGCCACGGTTTCTGATAGAAAGTTGAAACTTGGCATGGACGTTCAGCTTATTTATACAAACTCTTATCCCAAATGACAGCTCAGTAGCATCAACCGCTCAAGATTTGATTATAACTATATTGATTCAATGATCGTATCCATAATTAAATTATTGAAATGGAATCGTAGGAAGTTAGACCAAAACATTTAAATTAAAAATAGAGTTTTCTTATTCAATATGCCTGACGATTCGTCCCTTTATTTATGACTTCTTCAGCGGCTTGTTGTACAACTCAATTGTCTGATAAAGTGACGAAACGTCCAGCATATTGAATGAGAAAACTCCGTTTTTATTAATTTTGTTGGTCCAGCTTCTTACGATTCCATCTTAATAATATAACTTTATATTTGGTTTATTTTCATTTCATGATGTAAACTTATTTCTTCTTCTTCTTTATTATAGGCCTATCGCCTGTTCTTCTACACATGCCTCACGTCTCAGTGGAAGAGACAGCTTTCTTTCTACCTCTTCGGAGGTCTGCCCCTAGGTCTATTGGATGCGAGACTTCCATCCCGGGCTATTTTGATTAGTCCTTCAGCGTTGGCTCTATCCACATGTTCGGTTCCGAGGCTTTGTGTGGTTCTTTGAGCAAGTTGAGTTTTACGTCCCTAGGGCAGATCGCTAGTTTCTTCTGCGAGATGTGGATGTTCTTAGTCAGGCCAAGGCCCCTCAAGGCCCACAACACGACAAGGTGACATCCTCGAGGGGGGAGGGATATTTTTTTCCATTTATTCAAATTCCACTGATAAAAGGAGACATTCTCCAGAAACGTCCGAAAGTTCCTTAATTAGAAAGCCCAAAATTTTGAAAATAGATTTTATTTGAAATCGAGATGTTCTTTCAAAGTAGGGTATCGAGGAATTCAGAAAACAGAAAAATATAAGGCTTAGGGAGGATATATTTCTCCACCATTTATTTAAACTTTTCTATGCAAGATTAAGAAATAATTTTGATATTAATAGCAAATTTTAGTAAACACTGAAGAAAGAGGGAAGATGATCCGAAACATCTCTTTTTAAAAGAATGAAAATAACATATCAATAAATTATTTTATTCGTAATTTGTACTTTTCATTATCCATGGGCGAGTTTTTATAGCAAATAACGATACATACTTTTAAACTGGGAAACTTTTCCCATTCAATATCATTGAAATCGCATCACTGTACAAATTATCCTTCAACACAAAAATGGGCTTTTTATCTCTAAAGAGGGTTTTTTTTCTTTGGGGAAAAATCAATTTGTCCTTCCTGATATATGTCTGGCTAGAAAAGAACAGCACTTTACTAATGGCTGCATATCCAGCAGGGAGTGCTTAGGGTGTATTATTTAACACAGTATTTGGCTTGTGCACAAAATATCTTAGGGTCTTGGCATGTTGAAAATACTTGAGCTCAGAGATCATAGAAATTTAACGCGGTGAGTTTTTAAATGGGCGATCGTCTTCAGACAATGTATGCTTAAGCTGAGTATGTAGGTATAGCAATAGTTTTACCACTAATGGCCAAAACTTTAAAAATGGTTACAACATATATTAATTAGTTTATGAACAGAGCCGGATTCAAGGGGAGGAGCACTGGGCGCGCCCGGGGTCTAGTATTCAAAGGGCCTTCAAATTTTTCATATATTCATAGATTATTTAATATTTGTTTCTACAAGTTTTAGCCTAGTAGAGACAGAGTAAAATGTTGAAAAAAATAAAGAAAAAGCATTATCAACTCATTTATTGCAATCATTTTATTATGTTACGAATGTTATTATGTATTATATTTGATTATTGATATTTTTCTGCGCCCGGGGCATCAATTAACCTAAATCTACCTCTCTTTATGAACTATATTAAACAATCTGTATTAAATAAATATAAATAAAATAAATACAACTATCATTATAAGTTCTAGACCCATTATAGATTTCTACGAGATTTCTATGCACCCTATAGGACCTTATGAAAATGACTCACTATGTGAAATTGATAGTGACCAAAAAGAGAGGAAAAGAGGGGGTTAAAAAATATTGTCAAACAAAATGATATTTCTAATTGAATACTCTTATAATTAAAAGATATTATAAATAGCAAATAGGCCCAAAATTAAGAGGGGGGTTCTTCGAAAATAATTATAAATGATTTTATTTAATATTAAATATAATAGAGGGGCCAAGTGAATGGTAAAGTCATGTGGATGGGCACTTTTTTAATTTCAAAAAATATATTAAACGAAAAGACAAAAATATGAAAATGTCAAGAACTATCTACCGCTTAACCCTGATTAGAAAGTACAAGCGCCGCCTGGGTTGTTGCAGGGTATGGATTCAAATAACCCTTGCTATATCGGGGGTTGCATCGGCAGGCGCTTAGTGTCACTATCTGCGCTTAGCTATATATATTCTTAAAAAAAATAATAAAAATTTTAAAATATGAAATGATTTGAATCTTAAATTATCTTTTTTAAATTAATATATAAAAAAAATCACTGGTGCTTCGTTTTCTATATCTAATCGGGTGTAATTTACCCCAAGAGAAATAGCGGATCAAATATTTCTAATTAAAAAGAATGATAATGAAGGTCAAACCTTCGAAACTATAGTCTCAAACAAATATGTTATAATAATCCTTAATTCATAGTAAATGAATATTACAGCTAATTCGGCGGCCTTCTTGCTGACCAGGGGGCTACGCCACCTGGACCCGCACCCCCGCACCCCGACCCCATTCAACCTCCGCACCCACCCCGGACCCCCACATTTTGTGTGGTTAGTTTTTGCATTTCTATCCTTCTAGTGGCCCACAGATTATGTATTCAAAATTTGGTTGAGTTTGGGCCATGGGCAAGAAAGATAGAAGCCTTTTGTGTTTTAGACCACAAAATCAAAAATCCCCCATTTTTCAGTTCAGGGGTCAAATTTAAAAAAAAACCCTTCATGAGATTTCGCATTAATAAACCTATGTACCAAATTTGTATGCTAAAACTTAAAAACTCGAGGAGATAGAGCACTTTAAAAATTTTAAAAATTTACCCCAAAATGACTATATCTCCTTTCGGGGACAAATCCAGCAAAATACTCAAATTTGTTTTTTTAGTATTTCAATCGTTCACCTTTCTAAACTAAACCGATATCGACATCTTTTCTGGTTTAAGAGATCTTGAAAAACTCTGAAAACACATTTTTGGGCCCTTTCCCCCCCTTTAGGGTTGTAATTTCAAAATAAAACCTTAGCACACCCATAAATCGTTGAAAGAATATACACTGCAAATTTCATCTTTCTAGGCCAAGGGGTTTTTATCTGCTACTCTCGATAAAACAAAATTTTCTTTTGTATTTATTTAATCCACTATTTAAAAACCGTGTAAAAGCGACATCTAGTAAATAAAGTTCGGCAATAAATGCACTTTATCCCTTAAAGTTTCATTATGATACGCTATGGATAGAGTAAAAAAAACTGAGTGAATTCATTTCCAGTAGTGTAGCTTCGATATCCTACGAAAAATATTCTGAACAGTTTGTAAGCATTGTTATACGTTAAACCAATCACTAAAGTTGATTAATTAATATTTAAAATATAAATATAAAGATTAAATTTAAACAAACACGTTATCAAAATAATAACAATTGTAATAACTTGTATATAGAAATAAAATACTAAAATTCCTTCTAATGGTCTTTGTTATTCCCATTGATGGATGGAGTAAACAAAAGATATGCAAATATACAGTGGTACCATTCTACCATTAAAGCCACTTCACACACACATACATACACATATACACCTTCCTACTCTCTACATTTTCTTTTTTTCACTTATTCCCCTTTATTAATATTTATATCAACGAATAGCATTTCGAAATTTGTTAAAATTAACATTAATTTGTATGTTTATCGTTATCAGATTATTATAGAAGAGTTATTTGACATATTTTATTGTTAGAAATACAATTATAGGGTTTTTAGTACTTTAGCGTGAGTAGAATTTATAAGTATCCTCGCCAAAATAGATAAAGATACTATATATGGTAAATGACGTAAAAGTCTTAAAATGAAGAGAAAAGCAAAAACTTTTTCAAGACTAATTACGATTTCTGCAAATTTTAATGGCGATTTTACAATTATTTTTATCAGCCAATAATTTGAGCTAAAACACAGGGCTGAGAAGAATCTTCGTATCTGATGATTCTCAGTTTTTGCATTTTTAGCCTTCTGGGGGCCCACAGAATATGTATAGAAAATTTGGTTGAGTTTGGTCCAACGGGATAGAATTTTCGTTTTTGACCCTCCCCCCAATTTGAAGGAGTTTAAAGATAGAAAGTTTAGATTTTTGGAATTTTTCCTTTGTTAGTGCCCCAAACTCTTCTAGCAGGCGCAATTTGATGATGCTGGAATGATTGGAAGTACCCTATAGGTTTTGATGTCCTGTCAGTGAGCGAGTGCCAAAATTAGCTATTTCCTCAAGCCCATATTTCAGAATCTATTTAAGCTGTATTATTGAAATTTGGTACTCTCCTCAAAATGGACGCTGTGCGCTTTGATACTAATTACAAACATATCTACCAAATTTGAGTTCGTTAACTACAACCGAGGGGTGAACCACGACCTTAAATCGTGTACACCTACTTCCACTTCCACTTTCATTTCCAAGTAGAAGACAATAGATGACAATAGATTATCTAGTGAATTCCAAAGTAATTCCAAATAATTCCAAAGACGGTGTAGACCTAATTCCAATCGGGGTTCACCCCTCGGCTACAACCATTTGCTATATAAAGATTATACTTTTTCTGTTTTTTGAATTTTTTAACTGGAAATTTTAGAACTAAGAAAGCCATTAATTATCTAAGAATTTCAGTAACAGAAGAAATATTTTATTAGTTTTCGTTCTTGGGTTATTTTGGGAATACAGACACACAGACAAGCAACACGTTAAAATTTATTTGTATTGGCTTTAAAAATATTTCTAAATATAGTAAGCAAAATAAATAATTAAAAAATTGTAAGTAAAATCAATATTTCAAGTCGACAACCAGAAAGGCAATGCAATATAAAAAACAAAAAACTTTCTCCAGCGGCAATGCCAAGGCCGGTGTTCGATTTTCGACTGGCCCCAGACATCTATTCGCTAAAAAAAATCTATATTTTTTATAAATGGCAAATAAAATTGGAGCCAATATATCGGTGTAATATATTTTATTTAGCTTTAGGTTTACGTTTCGGATACTCAACACTATTCTTTTTAGGACAGAGACTTAAGGCTGGTTCACACGAGACATTTTCTCTTACTTCTTTCTTACTTGTTCGACCTTCTTGCAATTTGAAGCTAGTTCAGTCAGGCTGATTTTTGGCCTGTTGGCTTCACACGGAGCTTTTTCAGAAAATTTTCAAGTTAGCCGGCTAGGTTGCGCGCGCATGTGTCAGTTCAAACAGCCGGACTATTCTTTCAGTTTCAGCTCAGATGCAAACAAAAATGGCTGACAATAATATTATTGCAGAAATTATCAATCGCAGACGAATTTGGAAGGCATATTCTCTTTATTCATTGGAGTAAAGAGTTTAACAGTGAGAAACAAAATATCAGCTGTTCTGTGATATCAGCTGATGTATTGTGCCAATACCCATGCCACGTGATAAAATAATGCTTTCCGATTGGCTGGCCACTGCCAGATTCAAGTAGCTAAACATTTTTTTAGAACATGTCCTATCTTTTGAATCAAGCAAGCATGTTAGTAAGACAGTCCAGAGTGACGTCATTTCGACCCCCTCCATGCCTCCAAATTGCAAGTTAACCGAACAAGTAGCAGAAAAAGCCCCGTGTCAACCGGCCTTAAGTTACAAATGTTAAAACTTCCAACATATTAGTTAATCGCCTTAAGAATATTTGAAACTTTGGTGGAAGGCTATATAAAATATATTATACCGAAATATTCAGATCTAAAAAATGTCTCTATTTTCTAATTTAATTTATAAATTACCTGTTTTGTTTGCAACTAAGTTTCATTAAAATTTAAGACCATAAAGAATTATCGCTTCAGGGACATGAAACCGCGACTTAACAAGAGAACAAAAATGTATAGCTATCATTCATTTAAATTTAACGGGCTCTAATCAAGAGCGTATCGAGTCATAGAAAAATTTTCACTTTTGGTTATAAAAATAGTCAAAATAATAAATTTAAAATCTTTTAAAAAATTGTAGATTTAAATAAATTGTAGTTGAGGAGATAAAGTAAATTCAAGTGAGAGGAAAAAGATCAGAGATAACAATTTTAGATTATCTAAGTTTTTTCGTACAATATGACATCATCATCCGATAATCATTTGTTAAATATCTCGCAATTTGAAATAATAAACTATATGAGTAGATATTGAAAAATAAACAACCCACTTAAATTTTTATTAAACGAATTTTCGATATATCGGGGTGATTATAATAGGATTATGTTTTTTGATCACACTTATTGATTCTCCATTAAATAGAATATTGCTCTTGTTTCCAGTCAGTTTCTGATGAAATAAAAAATCAAATAAAAATAAAAAAGTCGAAAGTTTATGATGTGTTATTTTCCAATAATAAAAGTTATCAGAGTTTCACTAAGGGAAAGGATTATAAAATAATGGGGAGAAATATCATTGACGAAAAGTTAAAGAGAAAAAAAGATACCTAAATGTATGTATACTAACAGTTCAGCTCATCCACTAAATAAATAAAATCACGTATTGTTATTTTATACACTCATCGATTTAAAATTAGTGAAGAAAAATATTTTATTTTTTGTTTAATAGAATTAAAGTAGTTGTTTCACCATATGGTTTTCTTAGGATTTTTTTTGAAATTTAGATAGATTATAAATTAAATACTTTTGCATCGATTGGTGGCAAAATGAAATTTATGAACAATATAGTTATGGAGATATTAATTTCCAAAGATAGAGTTTTTCAGACTCTTATACATTGCACTAGACGGGATATCGGAAAGTTTAAATACATTTACAATTATAATTAAGAAACTCTTCTTACTATTGTTATAAAAAACTAAACCAACATTAACAATAACTAATACACATTTTAAGAAAATTTTAATTCATAGTTACAACACAGTTTCTGAGATAATAATGAATAAATAATGAAAAATTTACACTAAAAACAATCTGGCAACAAAACATTTATTTAACCTAAAAAGTGGGTTAACTTTAATAATTTTTTTGATGTTTTTTCGTTTCAGCCATTGTCACAACAGCTTTCAATCGCTTATTATGAACATTTTGTTTTATAAATTTTCCTTTATAATGTACTTTATCTGATATTTCAATGATAAAATATATACAAGCTTGCACAGTGTTGTCAGATTTGCCAAACGAGTAAGGGATTGGCTAGTAGTGGTACATAAACAGCAAAAAGTTTTGGGATTATGAATCTTTATTGTCTGTTCTATATACTCTAGCATTAACTTTTTGCTAGTATTGTCACGAAACAACTACCCTAATATATATATAAATTAACTATTTATAGAAAATCAAATAACATGGCTTTCACCTTGGAGATTTTTAAAAGTAGAAATATGAGAAAGAAGGTATTATAGAGAAGAAAAAAATCATGGTCATACACACGACTTGAGCATGCATGCTCTTGTAATTAAAATTATATAAAATTGGATGAAAATGCGAAAACTTTTTCAAGAGTAGATACACGATACACTTCACGATAATTTCGCAGATCGTCGAGAAGTTAACTGATAATAAGATCTAGCAGTACACACACCGACCATTCTACCAATTTTTCCATTTCAAATTACCTAATTCCCTCAAAGTGTTTCAAAGTTCGTTTTATTTTTATAGATTTAAAAATAATTAGTAGAGATTGTGGTGTTGGTGCAAGGTGAAACATCTTTAATAAAGATAAGAGTAAATAAATTATCTTTAATATTCATTTACTATGAGTTAAGGATTCTTGGTCACTTGTTTCACATTAAAATTAAAAAATTAAAAGATCTAAAAAATTTTTTTTCAATATACCTATATTGAAAAAAAGATACAGATAATATTTATTTACTCTTTATCTTTATAAATTTAAATTCTATATTATAAGGGCATCAAATTCTATCACCTGGACTTGAATGATTTTAGGGATAAAATAATTCGAAAATTGTACCTTCAGAAAGTGAATGCAAACTTTTAACTTTGCAATGTAAGTGAAAGTAAAAAACAAAATGTAATTCAATACACTAGGACGAGCAGGGAGGCAGGTCAAGAAGCGTGTAAAATCTAGCTAAAATTTCAAATTATAGCTTTATTAAAATAAAACCTGGAATAGTTTTGTAAAAGAATTGATAAAAAAAATCATAGGAAATATAAGCCTTACGTAAAACAGATATCAAAATTAACCCTTAAATGAACCCTTAAAAGAAGTTTAGTCAAGCCTTCTGCCTTGAGGAAAGAATGTTACTTTGAGACAGCTAATTTTTACCATGAACGAGGAACAATACTAAAATATAGCTGAGATTTGCAGAGAGCGTACCGACTCTTGGAATATTTTCACTTTTCTTCGAATTTTTATATGATTAAAAAAATGTATATATTCCATTAAAAATAAAAAGAATATAATACTATATAACTACCATATTTCGAATCAAAAAGGAGTTTGTAATCTTTTATGATTAAAAGGATTTCTTTCGTATTTTTGATAAAGAATGTAAAATACAATGAGAAATAAAAATGGCGAAATGGTATCAAAAGAAATAAAACACAAAAGAAAACAGAAAAAACCTACCTAATTAAATTTCTAAAATTTAAATGAGAGATGAAAAAAGATGTTGATTTTATAAATATTTATTATAATATAAAAAGACTAATAAACATTAATCATTTAAAATTATTTGCTTATGTATTTTATATTTGAGAGTAGGTGGTTGGGCTAATGTGCACTGCGTAGCGAAAAAGGCCCGGTAATAACATGAAAGGGAAAGCGAAAATACTATTGGTGGAAAAATATACAAGGAGTTATATAGTATATATACTCAAAAAATATATATGTATATAAACAGAGGGAAGGATGCAAATTTGCAAATGGCTAAACGCACCAGAGTAATCAATAGGAAAACTTGTTGATTCTTACCCTTTAATCAAATGATATCATTAGATTAAAAGAATTTGGAGGTAAAAGCGAAACCTTTTCAAGATATAAAGAATTGGTATAAGTTAATAGGTAAAGGTTAAAATAAATTCGATTAATTAAGCTATGAGCAACGTTCCATTTTTTTTTTTTATGGACTTCATCAAGCTCTAAAAATATTTCATATGTTACGTTTAATTTGTGAAATTGCCTATTTCTGTAAATAGATAACATTTTGCCAAATTCATGAATTAAGCAAATTGCTTACCCATTTCCGGAATTAAGAATTTTAATTGAAAAGATTTTGTTTTGACGAGAATAGCAGAGTTTTTTATTCATAAAGTGAAATCAATGAGTTTGTCCTCTGCTTGTTGTACTAGGCAGATCAAAAAGTATGGAATAATCCTATGAAATGGGGCTAGTATGCACCAATGTGAACCATTCATAACTAACTTCATTGTTCATTAGACGTCTGTAAAAATTTCAGCCATTCATGTGTTCGCATTTGAATTGCAAAGAATTTCCTATATCCAGTCGGGAAATTGGCCATGAGAAATCAGAATCAGAATGAGAAATAACAGATAAAATATTTTTAATTAAAAAGACTTAAAATGAAGATCAAACCTTCAAAAGTATAGTCTCAAAAAATAAATTATATATAGGTATATTTGTGTATACCTTCATTTTTATATATAGTACAAGCTGCGTCAGGCGAGCCTCCGGCACGCCCTCTGCACCTTAGCCCTACGGGCGGGTGGCCCTGGCGGGCAGCATCTCGAGACGGCCAAAAGTTTGTTTGCAATATAATTTTGTTCAACTGTATTTTAATTAAATATATTTTATTAATTAAAATTCAGCTCAAAGAATAATTTAACTCATTGCGAAAGCAAAATAAAAATATTTTTTTATAGATTGTAGATATTATTTATTTTGAGCATATTTAACAAAAAAATGATATTGAAGGAGACAATAAAAGAGTGTGTCATCTGCTGGGATTATAAATTTTATTTATTGATAACGAGTTATAAATATCGTTATAAATAAATAAAATTTATAATTCCAGCAGAAGACACACTCCTTTATTGTCTCCTTCAATATATAAAATTTTGCTACTCTCGGCACAAAAACTTTCAATTTAAAAAATTGATATTTAGGTCCTACCTAAATTTATTTTATAAAAATTTCATCTATTACATTTTTATTTAAATTTAGACAATGATCTTAACACATTTTCATTAGGGCTATTAATTAATTTTTTGAATTTAGGAGGGAACACTTACATATATTGTATATTCCTCCGTTCGAATATATAAGACTCTTCAATAGTAATTAATGTTTAGAACAATGAAATTCATGGATTAAAAATTTGTGATGGTTTAAATGAACTGGGATACTGGGAAATGTATTTATATTAAGAAAGATTGATTAAAATTTGGAATGTTTCATTCCGACAAGCTCAGGTTACCCAACAAATAACAATAAAATAATCACATTTAAAAATATAAATTTTCCTTTTTACTTAAGAGAGAATGGTGTATTTCTGTGAAACATACCTAGAATTTTATATTTTTTTTAAATTTTTAAATTTTCTTTACTTATACATTCAAACCTTATATTAATTAGTAAATTAAATGTATTTACAGATATATCTATCTCGACCGCAGCGCCACCTATTGGGGCAAAAACCTATTATTATCTATTTCTTGAGCGTAGCTGTCAATCGATTAAATATAAAATCGTGTGAAATCAAATCAAACCGATTTGGCCCAAAATTTAGATAAACCATCCGGAGCACTAAACAAACATATGGTGTGAATATGGTTTCGATACGGTCAGTGGTTTAGGCGTGGGTCGATCACGCACATACACACTAAGGATTATATATATATAGATAGATATGTATGCATCAAGCTGAGGAAAAACTCATTGATTTCTATAATAATAAAACTTGAGTAAGATGCGAGGTAAGTTTCACACACAGGTTTTTTTTGTGAAACCTACCTCACATCTTACTCAAGTTTTATTATTATATTAAATTGTTTCACCTAGAAACAACACCTATCTCCTTAAAAGTTATCATTGATTTCTCTTTATCAAAATTTTCATTTCAATCTATCTAGCGCCAAGGAATTCAAACTATTAATATTTATAGTGGGTTGAAGGAGTTATTCTGACAAAGCAAGGATGCACCAGGTACAATAAAATTCAGTAATGGTATGTTTCTTCTATGAATTTGTTTTCCGCCATCTCTATTTTTGGGGCACAGAATTATACAAAGCATTTTATTGTCATAATGCAAAGATAGTAAATAATCTCTCTTTTTGGACTCTGCCTCATCTATGATATCCACTTAATTCACTTATCAGTCCGTCTCCAAAAAATTACTCCAATCTTATTAAAACACTCCTGAAGATGGCCGTGAGTACACAACTAACTTACAATGAAATCTTAGAAGGAGGGAATAGCATCCGAAAGGTCGGTTTTATGAATAAAAAGATAGTGTAAATTATCTTCTTTTTTTGGACTGCCTCATCGATATCCACTTAATATAAAGCAGTGTTTACATAAGTAGTCATTCGTACATCATTATATAAATTTGAATTGTTAATAATTTTGGTTTATTGACTTACAATTATACACATATTACCGTAAGTACATGTGATTATTCCTGGTTTTGTCAACTATAAAAAACTTAACTTCATATATTTAGTGCTGTAGTACATATAAACAGAAGTATGAGCAAATTCGAAAATGGCTACGAAAACAAAATAGCCAATCGGGAACTTGTTGATTATTTCTCTTGAAAATTAATAAATATCATTGGATTAAAGAAAAACGCTTCCATTAATCTGCTAGACTAAAGAAAGCACGCTTACTAATATATTTACATCTTATTTTAACGCAATGTAAATTATATCGGAATTTAAAGACCCCCTGCTGACTTAGCCGTAGAATAAAATAATCTTTGTATTATAAAATCACACTTGTGTCTTCTGAAGAATTATTAATTTTTGTTAATTTTTTTCTTATGCATAAATTTGACTATAATATTGTACCTGAATTTTTAAATTAAATTCTTTTGAAAATATTTTCATTTGTTTTTAAATTGGGGAAATTTAGAATCTACCTAGACCTCCAAAAATCTTTGAACCGACCTTTGATAATAAAGATATATATATAATTTTTAATAATTATTGATAAATTATTTTTGTTTCTTTGACTTTTTAATAAACCAAAATTTGCCATTTTTTAATTTAAAATGAAATGAAATAAATATCTCTAGAATTTTTAGCTTATAAAATTTATTGCTTTAATCGTGACTGAACACATAATAATATTTAAAATCTAGAATCTATTAAAATAAATATTCAATTAGATTAAAAAATTCAGAATGTAGATTCTATTCCACTAACCTGGGACACAAATTTTGACTTTTCTAATCCCAAAATTGTAGATAAAAAGCAGAATTTAGAAGAAAAAAATATAATTTGACAAATGATCGAAATTTTAATCAACAAAAATTCAATTAACAAAAAGTCACATATGAACTGTTTTTCTAATATTTATAAAAAAATTTTAGAGAAAATTAATTTTTCATATATATTCACATTTTTTTATATATTATATTCATTTCATCATCGAGACAATTTTTTTAATTGTCTATTTTTTAAAGTTTGAATGATTGTTTTTTATAAAAAAAGATTTGTATTTATTTATATCAAACAAAATAAAATAAAATATGTATAATTAATAACAATTACAGAGTATACCTATACAAGCTCTCTTGTTGGAATTCATTATATTTAATGTATATTTTTAATTAAAATGGAATTTTTTCATATATAAATACAAATACAAAGATTTAAAAAAAGGAATGAAATTAAGGAATGAAATGTACAAAAACACGAATGTGATTAAATTAACATTAAAAGAAAAAGCAAGTTTTTTTTTGTTTGTTATTTTTCATTATTAAAATAGATACCCCCTTGGACAAAGAGAGGTTAGTGCGAGGGTGGGTGACCTGCTACCCTGGAAATACTCTAGAAGTTATTCGAGAGAGTGGGGGAAGAGGTTCAAATGGACAACTCATATATGAACTGTTTCATTAAAATATGAATTCCTCTTTTGACATTAATTAAACTAAAACAAATAATTGTATATTAGTTTGAGACGCTCAAAGGGAATAAAAAGTATATTAAAAAGAAAAAAAAAAGAAATTAAAATAGAAGAAAGAATAAAATGAAATGTTTCTAAAATATTCCAAAAAAAGAACAATCGTTAATTTAAAACAAACTATATATCTTAGATATCCAGGTTAATTAGTCAATGTTTGTCGGAATTCAGAGCTCATTTTAAGAATTAAATGAGATTCAACCTTTGACAAGTTCCCTTGATAATTTATATTAGCATTTAGGAATGTTATTTTCTTTCCGTTACTTCTATGGGGTACAATGTTGAGATGCTAAGGGTGTCAAAAAATGAAAAACGCAAAATCTCTTAGGTCAGATACAAATTAATGTTTCTAAATAGATAGATAATAAGGAGAAGAATAAAAATATTATTTTCAAGAAAGTAGCTGAATATTTTTTAGAGGTGTATATTAGGGTGCTCCTTATTTTGGATATTTTCGAATATTTAATCTGACAGGTGCTCATATGGTTAGAAATAAATAAAAAAATATATCCCAAGTTTCAAGTATCTATCTCAATTTTAACCTAGTGATACATACCGATTAAATTTCCCATCTAAATAACATGGAGTTTTTGGCATTGAATTTTTTATTCCGGCCAAAGTAATGGTTTAAAAAATTTGAAACTCTGGAGACTTTATCCTTATAATAGTAGCTATCCTTCAGAATTTTTACAGATTTTTAGCTATTATAATTTTGGAGACTGTTATAAAAATTTTTGTGCATTGACCATTAAAAAATAAAAAAAAATAAAAAATAATAATATTTTTTGTAAACCTTATGTTGAATTCTTTGTTTGTTTTATCCATCCAAATCACAGCTTATTTGGGAAATTTTAAAATAAGGGGGCCAAGTGAGAGTCATTGAAGTATATTCTTTACTTAGAGTTACGTACTTAATAATTCCCAAAATATTTAAGCTAATAAATTCGTCCTTATTTGTCATTGATAAGGAGATAATATGGGAGATTGTCTAAACGCCATAGGCCCAATAATCAATTTAGGGCTGGGTCAAACTGTTATTTTAGAATGAAATAAATTTTAAAAAAATTTAAGGGATACCTCACATTCAAAGATAAAAAAAATTATTTTCGGCCCCGAAAAAATTCAACTTTCCTCAAGATATGCATTCGATTGAAATTTCATCATAATTGAAAATGATTTTTCTTTATACTTTAGACATTCTAATATAATATATAATGGATAAGTAAGTAAATATATTAGGGGGCGACTGTGGGTCGCTGGTCAAAGTGGCGGGCCTCTGTCCTGAAGTATGCTGATTCGAGACTGAGTCTCGGCAGATATTTCCACTCACCTCCTCTTGGAAAGCAATGGCAAACTACAAAGAATATAATTGCCTAGACAAACTCTCCAAACTAGTCGTTCGGAACTGTCGTTGAAAAGTAGGTCCCGTATATCTGTGTAAAACAGCTAAACACACTCAGCACAGGTATATGTGGAGAGGAGCCGACGCCCGTTCGGGCATAGCACTATAAGAAGAAAATATAATGAGTAGAAAAAATTCGAGTGAATTCAATATTAGGGTCTCCCGGGAGTAGCTTAATAATAATTTAGGTTCATTAATTGCTTTGCTAGACCGGACTTTTTTCCTCTAGAAAACTTTTACTTAAATTTAAATTAGCTCATTATATATATGTTTGGTTATCTATATTTTAATTCTGGTTGGAGAAAAGTGAAAAAGCATAATCTCATTGGGAATAATGTATAGGTATATATTATCCCCCCTCTCTTTCTACTCCTTGTATATATATAAATATATATTCTATTAGGAGTTTATCCTGGAAAGCGAGAAGGCAGGAGGGCAATGAAGATGGTGGTTAATGACTAGATATAAGATTACATCTGGCACTTACACCATGTTAGACAAAGACTACGAAATTCTCTCCTTCGCTTGGGCTAATATAGTAATCTCCAGAGAAGCAGCAACGACAAAAAAATATACTACCCCAAGATAAACTTGAAAGATGGTACATGAAGAAAGTTAGCAATATATATATACCTATATATAACAAGATCACGTTAGCTTTTGATATTCACGCAGCAATCAAGCCTTCAAATGGAATGGGGATTTTTATGAAAATGTACCGACCGGTATTTCATTCCCTTCTTTGTCAGAGAGAGTTAATTATTTCCACACGGTCCCTTTCAGACGATAAATTTGAAGCCAGAGCCACCATATCATCACTTTTAAGCATAAAATGAATATTTTAATTCCAGCTTTAAAAAAGAGAAGTTTACTACTATTATAATACATATTATGCACTTATGATATACTCGTATTATGTGGTATTTATGATAATTCCTCTCTATTTTGAAAAATGATTTTTTTTTCATAACACGATCTAATTATTGTGTTTTAGTATTTTTTTAAGTCAATAAGAGAGATGAAACTAGAGTTTGGTTTGTTTGTTTATGAGACATAAGAGTTTCAAATATGTATAAACTTCCAAAATGAGGTATTTGAAGCCGAATAGAGACAGACAGATGTGAAGTTCTCGAAGTAAAATAAAATAAAATTCTTCTTACTTGGAAGAATTTCTCTTTATTACTCAGATAATTAAAATCAACGAATCATGTTTTTTGATTATTTGAGTCCCACATTAATCACATCTAACCCGCTTGGGCTTCAAATACCTCATTTTAGAAGTTTATGCATATTTTTTTCCATTTCAAACAGTAATAATTGATTTATAATAATTTTCTATTGAAAAGATTTTGTTTTGCTGAGAGTAGCAGAGTAGTTGATTCATAAAAAGAAATCAAGAGGTTGTCCTCTACTGATGCAAATAAATAATAAACATATACCGTTTGTAAAATGACCAGTTTACTATTACAACAAAATTAATTTACCCACATTGAATCGAATTATTGAACCCATTAGAAATAACAGTCAGTAGTAGAATATTTCCAATTAAAATAACTGATGATGAAAGTCAAACATTCGAAGGTATAGTCTCTAAAAAATTAATTATATATTCACAAAAATGTCAAAATGTTACATTTAAGTTTTGTTGCTTGGTTTTTCTCTTTCTTTTCATTTCAGTACTTTTGTTTTGATATGTTTGTACAAAGGATGATTTAAAAATTATTTAAAGGAAAAAGTATTGTGCTAACTGAAGATGGGTTTGACTAGGTCCGAAACATGTATTAATTATAATATTTATTTTTTTTTAAATAGAGAAGATTTTCTTTTCTTTTTTGGATAATATAAGATTGAAAATAAGAATAAAAAAATTGTATATAATATGTATATTTTATTTTTTGAGAGTATATTTTCGAAGGTTTGAACTTTATGATCAGTCTTTGCAATTAGTGATATTTTATCTATTATTTCTCATGGGTTCAAATAGCCGAATGGTTGGAGGTAAATTCGAAATGTTCGTTTGTTATTTGGCCAGATTGCTATTACAACAAAAACGGATTTACTTACATTTAATCTGGTATTCGAACCCATGAGAAATAACAGATAAAATATTTATAATTAAAAAGATCGATGATTAAGGTCAAACCTACGAAACTATAATACAAATAAATGATATAGGTAAATTTGTTTTCTTCTCTAGTAAGCTGGTCACTCAAAACAAACGAATTTGTTTACTATTACATCAAAACGAATTTACCTAACACCATTCGGGTATATGTAAGCATCAAAAATAATGGATAGAATACTTTTAATTAAAATGACTGATGATGAATGACAAACCTTCTAAACTATATTCTCTAACAAATAAATTTATATTTCGTCGCCTTACAGAGTAAACCCCGGTAACTCACAACAAGGATATTTTACAGGAAAAAAAAATTTAATATTGTTGCTTAGGAAAGAAACTATTTTTCACATTTTTTTCTACAATTTACGATCGTAATTTTAGGTAGCAGTTTTACTTGGACGATGCTGCATGGTTTAGAGTGTAAACATGCTAACTCCATTTTTTAACATATATGACATATTAATCCCCTTCGAAAGAAAAAGAAATGCAGCATCGTCCAAATAAAACTACTACTTAAAATTATCATAGTAAATTGTAGAAAAAAATGTGAAAAATAGTTTCTTTCCTTAACAATAATATTAAATTTTATAATAATAAAACTAAGCAAGAGGTAGATTTACAAAAAAGAAATAAAACAAAATTGAGTTTTGAATTCGATATATTTCGGGGCTAGATCATCATCAGGAAGTCATAGCTCGATATACACATATTGGAAAAATAGTTTTATACAGTGCGAGAATTTTTAAATTTTTTTTTAAAATTGTATGTGTGGGGAATGTAGGAGGAAGAGTGGGGTAGTGTCTAAGGATTAATATTTTTCTATCGAGATTTGAGCTGCGTAGTATTAATACGGCTATATGATCGAGTGTACCTGAGAAGCTGTACAACTTAAAAAGTGTATATAAGAGAGTGCAATTATTCTAGTATAATGCAAACAATGAAAGGAATGTTTATTTAATTTATTATAACATATAATCATAATTGTATTTTTATACACTTCCAACTGATTATTTAAAATATTTGAATTATTAGAGAGGCTATTGTATCTCGGCGGGATTCGTGAGACTAAGGTTTTCTTCCGAAATGAATGGGGATAGGGCTATTATGGTAGGATTCATGCTAAGTGAGTTGCGAAAGGCTGAGGTCGAATCTAACCGGATTTTGTTGACGGTGGTATTACACGCTCGGAGTCGCGAAAGCGCGACCTGCCCGTCATAAAAAAGCGTCGCAATCCTGACAAGTTAATTTATAGATTTCAAGATTTGCGACGCTTTTTATATTGGGCAGACAGGTCGCGCTTTTCATAAATAAGTTACTCCGAGCATGTAAGAGCCCTTAATCACCTCAACAAATCCGATAACATTAATTTAGATTCGACTCAGCCTTCGCAATTCACTTTACATGAATCTAACCATTCACCCTCTAATAATAACCCTATCCCCATTCATTTCGAAAGAAAAGGCCTTAAATTGGACCTCCTGGAATCCACCGAGATAAAAATAGCCCTCTCTAATAATTCAAATATTTTAAATAATCAATTGGAAGTGTATAAAAATACAATTATTGATTATATGTTATAATAAATTAAATAAACATTCCTTTCATTGTTTGCACATTATACTAGGGTAATTGCACTCTCTTATATACCTTTTAAGTTGTACCTTCTCAGGTACTTGTCCATTCGCTATTATAATAGCAGGTATAGATCCCTTTCACCCAGCTCAAATCTCAATAGAAAATATTAATCCTTAGAACAACTACCCCCCCCTCTTCCCCTACATTCCCCCCACCACATACAATTTTAAAAAAAAATTTTTTTTTAAAAATTCTTACTTATAAAACTATTTTTCCAATATGTAATCAGTTTTCTTAGACTCCTGATGATGGGCTAACCCCCGAAATATATCGAATTCAAAACTCAATTTTGTTTTATTTCTTTTTTGTGAAACCTACCTCGTATCTTAGTTTTATTATTATATTAAAATGTTTCACCTAGAACCAACACCGAACTCCTTAAAAGTTATTATATTAAATTTTGTTTGTTTTTTCTCTGCCCTGTAAAATTTCCTTGTTGTGAGTTAGCTAAGCTCTAAGGCGACGATATATGTTTATTTGCATCAAGCAGAGGACAAACTCAGTGATCTCTCGTTAAAATAATCAACTCTGCTACTCTGAAAAAACTAAATCTTTTCATTTTAATTCAATATACTAACAGGCGGTGAGCTTCGGAGTCAAGCGTATCGAATAATTCAAAATTCCGAGTAAAATGAATTTATTTGATAAGAAAATAAAGTTATTTTCTCTGGGGTGTTTGATTAATGATGTCATTTAATCCATATCGTGTTTATTTTTACGAGGGTAGGTATATATCTATAAAATATAGGCAACTTCATTAGTTGAAGATGAGGTGGTATCCCCTAAATTCCTTTTAATTAGCCTCCGTGTGACTTTAATGATGGTCACTTTGATATCCTAGTGCCATTACCAACACTCTGGACACACCACCTTTCATCCTCGACATTTTTTTTTAAAATTTCTCTTTTTTAATAGGATGATTTTTTATCTCATTGATCTAGTGGAAGGGCTTTTATCTTCCACTCATGTTTGAAATTATTTAGAAAAGGTATTAAAGAGCCATTCGAATGAAACACTTTTGTAATATTGATTAGTTTAATTATCATTTGTTTCATATCAATTTAAATGAATGGGAGGAAAAAAAATATTAAAAAAATATGGCTAAATGCGAGGGAGGCTCAAATACCGAGGGCTTCAGAGGGTTTTTTTTTTTATTTGTCAGCCAAATTAATTATATTATAACAAACGAAAAATTTTCCTGGAAAAGTACTCGCACTTACTTTAATCATTTTTTATGGATGACTAAATCAAAGGACTGTTTAATTAAAAGGAAATAACTGATGGTGAATTCATAGGGCCATAGAGCGTAATTGGGACGTCAAAATAAAAAAAAGCCTGTTAAATAAGTGTGTGCGAGTCGAACTCACATACCTAGGGTTTCACAACCTTATATTTGAGCGAATAAATTCATATTTATTTGTCGTTAATAAGAAGAAATACGGGAATTTGTGGGTTTTTCCCATAATTTTAAGTTATGTTAATAATCTACTTCTGAACGTCTAAATTACCATGCCATTTTAAAGGTAAAAAAATAATCAGCTTAATTTTAAACTTAAATAAATGTTAGTAGAGGAATACCACACACTCCATGATAAAAAACAACAAATTATGTATATTTTTTATTTTCGACTGCACCAAAAATTTGACCTCTAAAATAATCAGGTTAAAATGTTAATATGATTTTTGATTCGTTTGAAATTTTTCTTTTGGAGATTTATGATTTCAGTTAAAATGAATATATATACAGGGAAACCCCTCGAATCCGAACTAATTGGGACTGTAGCCTGTTAGGATTTGATTTTGTTCGGATTGTCCAAAAGTAGCTTCGACAATTGAATATAGCCGATATCAAGTGAAAGATTAAGTGATATTTTGTGTGTTTCTTTATTATTTCATTGTTTTTGCAAAGTGATTAACCTAAAGAATTTCAATAAGCAACTTTTATCATTTTTCAATGTAGACACATTTACACTTTGTTAGGTATGCTAACTGTACTTCTTTGTTAATTTTTCAACTAATTATGTAAAATAAGGTTATAATGTAGAATATATACATAATTGTTTTATGACTAAATTTCTGTTGATCTACAGAAAGCCTACGATAGTGTTCCAAGACAAAATATGATAAAAGTACTGGAGACAACAACAATCAATAGGCTATATCTCTATATCGACGCGGTTAAACATCTATATATAAAAAATAGATCAGCAGTAAAAATAAAGAATGAGATATCAGATGAGTTTCAAACAAATAAAGGTCTACTGCAAGGATGTTGTCTGTCTCCTACTCTATTTCTGAATATATGTCTCATAAGTGCCCTGCAAGAATGGACAAAAAAATGTGGATCAATGGGACTACAAATTGACGAGTCGTACCTCTACACATTATTATTTGCGGATGACCAAGTTGTTATTGCAGCAGTAGGTATAGATGACGTAAGCTACATGACCCGTAAACTGGAAGAGGAATATAATAGATGGGGACTGGAAATAAACTTAAAAAAACAGAATACTCTGACGGTCGGGACAGAGGGGAAAATCTGGATATCAATGGAAAAGTGATAAAAAACTGTAAGGAATTTAGATATTTGGGATCTGTCTTTAGCGAGGAGCCAAACTGTGAGAGGGATATTAAAAAATAAAATCTGTCAAGGTCGAAGAGCTATTGGGCAACTGAATGGGGTCTGGTGGAGCAAAGGGATCAAACAGGACACAAAAAATATATATATCGGTCCATAGTGGAAGGCATAGCCCTATACAATTCAGAAACATGGGACATGAATAAGAAAAACGAAAAAAAATTACAAGCGCTCGAAATGGATGCGATGAGAAGGAGTTGCAGAGTGTCGAGATTGGAGCATATCCCAAATACAACTATAAGGGACAAAATGAAAATGGAAAACGACATAATAGATAGAATAGAAAGGAAGAGATTAATATGGTACGGACACCTCAAAAGAATGCCGGAAGATAGGTGGCCTCATAAAATATGGACCTGGATGCCCACGGAAAGACGGAGGAGAAGAGGAAGACCGAGACGAACGTGGAAGCAGGGAGTAGATGAGGCAATGACCAGTAGGCAACTACAAGAGCAAGACATCCTGGATAGAGAGAATTGGCGTGTTGGATGCGGAAAACGGCGCATGCTGTAGAACAAACCGCTTTATATATATACTAAATTTCTCATTTTTGCGTTCGAATTTCCCGGGATTTCGGATTTCACTGTATATATACTAGTATATATAGGTATATATATTTGAATATTTCAAGTCTGTATCTTGTATCTTATTTAATTTATGAACTACAATGTTCTGACAGACGAGTAGCTACATTAATAAGGTTCTGTTCTGCTTTTGAACGGAACCCAAAAAATGGACCAAAGTTGAGTTGGTTCTTACACTCCGAGAGTTCGTTCTACTCATTTTCAATATGAATTATTAGATTAAAAGTTGTTTAGATTATAAGTCGAAACATTATGTATTCTGATGAAAATACCTAAACAAACCTTACATCTTAGTAATTTCAGTCGTAGGTTTTAAATGAATATTATCTAGGCGAAGCTTTGGAGATCAGACTAATGATTTGAGTGTCCATGATACTATAAATAACTTATCGTATGGGCCGCGACCAGAAATTGGGCCGGGAAAGATATTTTTAAACAAATATATTACTATATTTATTTCCAATAAACTAAAAATATATTTTAATTTGTTCAATACTATTAAAAGTAAAAATATTAAATACATGTGCCTTTTCATTAAATTTTCCTTGGATCTAAAAGTACCTTTCGTTATCTTAATTGTTAAAAATTATATGCCAGTTAAAATAAACTGCAACGGATCGTTGCTAAACTTTATCCAAATTCATTTGAAATATTAATATGTTTGTTCCTTTATTATTAATCAGATATCACTTGCAATTTGTAGTTCATATTGACATTAATTCAAAAATAATTCTCATTTAATAGTTGAGGAATAACTCATTCTACATTTGATTTTTGACATTTCGGTTATTATTGTAACCATTGCTGAAGACATGGAGGAATCGACTTAAAATCAAAAATAGCCATCGATTCTCATCTAATACTTGAGGAATAACAATTCTACATTAGTTTTTGACGTTTCGATTATTATTGGTAACCATTGCTGAAGGCATGGAGGAATCGACTTAAAATCAAAAATAACGATCGATTCTCATCTAATACTAGAGGAATAACCTTATTGCATTCCATTTTTGATGTTTTGACTATTAATGGCAACCTCTACTGAAAACGTGGAAGAATAGACTTAAAATCAAAAAGACTAAATTCTTTTATGGCAAACAACTCAAGCTTGAGTTGTTTACCAAAAGATTTTAGTCTTTTGATTTTAAGTCTATTCTTCCAGGTAATCCGAAACGTCAAAAACCTAATGTAGAATTGTTATTCCTCATGTAGTATAGTGTGTGTGTGTGTGTTATTCCTCAAGTATTAGATGAGAATCGATGGCTATTTTTGATTTTAAGTCGATTCCTCCATGTCTTCAGCAATGGTTACCAATAAAAACCGAAACGTCAAAAATCCAATATAGAATGGTTATTCCTCAAGTACTAGATGAGAATCAATCGCTATTTTTGGTTTAAAGTCGATACCTCTATGTCTTCAGCAATGGTTACCAATAAAAACCGAAACGTCAAAAATCCAATATAGAATGGTTATTCCTCAAGTATTTGATGAGACTCAATCGCTATTTTTGGTTTAAAGTCGATTCCTCTATGTCTTCAGAAATGGTGACCAATAAAAACCGAAACGTCAAAAATCCAATATAGAATGGTTATTCCTCAAGTACTAGATGAGAATCAATCGCTATTTTTGGCTTAAAGTCAATTCCTCTATGTCTTCAGCAATGGTTACCAATAAAAACCGAAACGTCAAAAATCCAATATAGAATGGTTATTCCTCAAGTATTTGATGAGAATCAATCGCTATTTTTGGTTTAAAGTCGATTCCTCTATGTCTTCAGCAATGGTCACCAATAAAAACCGAAACGTCAAAAATCCAATATAGAATGGTTATTCCTCAAGTATTTGATGAGAATCAATCGCTATTTTTGGTTTAAAGTCGATTCCTCTATGTCTTCAGCAATGGTCACCAATAAAAACCGAAACGTCAAAAATCCAATATAGAATGGTTATTCCTCAAGTACTAGATGAGAATCAATCGCTATTTTTGGTTTAAAGTCGATTCCTCTATGTCTTCTGCAAAGGTAAGGGATAAGAAAACAACGCAGTTGCTATGGTTACTTACAAAATTTCCTCCCAAATTTTTAGCATTTCACAGAGAGAAGCCTATCCATTCTTATTTAAGCAAGGCTAAATGAGCTATATTAAAAGGTTCAAATGAATAAATTTTAAAGAATTTAAAAAATTAAAAAAGTACTCTCTTACTCTAGAGTAAAGTACTTTAAAATATAATTTTACTAAAAACTTTATTTATCCTTTTTTGTGGTCCCCAAGGTACTTAATTAGGATATTAAATTTCATCAAAATTGGTTAAGTCATTTTCAAGATATTTAGAAAAAACTAAAAAAGTACTGAAATAAAGTACTAATGTTTGTGGGTCGATATGTACCAAAAACTAATCAGCGCTTCATTTTGTTCAAAGAATGCTAGGTTTTCAATTTCATTTCAATCGGTGCAACGGTGTGGAAAAAATCGTGGGCCAAAAAAGCGATAACATCCATCCATCCATCCATCCATCCATACATACATCCATACATACATCCATCCGCACG